>VYXF01013021.1:0-18956 GCA_013397295.1 Polioptila caerulea | reverse complement strand
AAAAATGTAGAACAGGAGAATACATTTTGCTGTGATGCCTTAAGTTTTACCTTTTATGTTTTCTAGATTCTATGCTGTCTTAGTGGGTAGTTTTGCGTTTCACATTAAGTGCTACTAATCTTTCTTCACAGAGTGGATTGACAAAACAATTCCTTTTCTAGCTTCATAACAAGGACAACCAATAGAACTTTAAGGCCCAAGAACAAAAACAGCAGTGAAGTGAGAAGAAAAACAAGGAGGATGGAGCTTCATAATCTGAAGCTATAATTGGACAATTAACTCCAATATTCTAATGGACCAGAACTTATTTATAAGTGTGGAACCTCGTGATGGGGGGTCCATTTTGTGACCATTTTGGGGTGCATCTGGGTGTGGCCCAGCCAGGCTCTTGCGCTACCCAAGTGTACCCATTGAGGCCTTTTAATAAATACCTACTTCATCCTTCTGCTCTGTCTAGTCTCTGTTCCAGGTCAGAAGGCATCAGTTGTAATGCTCTCTTCTACCTCTCAGATGCCATACCCATGGAGGACAGCTTATTTTTGATGCAGTGAGATATTTTCATGCAGAGTATTTTCATTACGATATTTCATATATAAAAAAAAGAATTTCACAAAATTCTAAATGAAAATAACCTGCCATTGATTTCCTATTGTGAGAGGAAATACATTTTTCTATCCAGGGCTGTGCACCTCAGAGTGTCAGGAACATAGAGCTACTCTCCTTTTTACAAAAAACAAGGCACTTATGAATTGCTCTTTAAGTGAGCAGAGTCAGTGGGAATTTGATAGCATTTTGCCAGAAGAATGTTTTGCCTGTGGGCTAGAACTGCTATGGGCAGCCCAGTGTCACTTCAATGAACTCCAGCTCACCAGGGCATATGTGAATGATTTCTTTATGCAAGGCCCTCACAGCCAACAGACTTCTGAACGAAACACTTGTTTTGAGAAATTCTAGTCTTAGTCTTCTCCTCACTCCCTCCATCTATAAAAATAAAAGTTAGCTTAAAAATGTACTAGAGAAATAAAACTGCATCCAAATAAAATTTATTCACTCCCAGGCAACCGTGCTGCTATTTCTAGCTTACTGGCAGAAGATGAATTTGTGACTTAAGGGCAGAATTTAATAAGTGGCAATATAGCAAAAAAGGTACCTTTATACAGTAGGGATTCCTGTGCTCTGGAATGAGAACCTTCAGACCTCTCTGTTGCACATCTGAACGTCATTCATGTTTACTTCATAGTTAGAGATTATTATATTTCTGAAATTCTATTTTTTTGGAAACTGTGTATTTTAAAAAGTGATAGTACAGACTAGATACTTTTCTCAAAGAAAAACCTTTGTTTTACCTGTTCTGAGTGTTAGTCTAGAATATCTGATAGGCATGTAAAATTATAAATTTAAACTGCTTGGTAGAGATGTAAAAGTATCTTCATTATCAAATCTCAATTATATCAGCATGAATAATCTCTTTTTTAGTTTTGGGTTGGGTTTTTTTTTGTTTGTTGGACTCGGGGTTTTTTTGTTGCTGCTATTTTTTAAATTACTGTCTGTTTTTTAAATTGCTTCAACAGAGCTAATAAGGCCTAAAAAAGTGCAATAAATATGCATGCTTATGTGTGCAAATGTAATAATAAATAATCATTAAGCATCACTTACAAAAACACAGGAGACACACTTCAGCAATTTAATGTCTCTCAAGGTGGAAAGAAGAAGCTTTTCATTTCTACGTGTAAGGCATTCAGAATAATCTCCTTAAATCAACTTTTAGCAAGCAAGGAGAAAGTGTTGTTTATTCTGAAGTTAATTACAACATAGGGCATCAAAATCAAAGAAGCATATGATATTTTTTCTTTAAACTGGATTTTTGTAAAAGAGGCACCACTGTTTCTTTAAAGATGAGACACACTTTAGCTGAATTTACATTAAAGTTTCTCAACTAATGGTGATATAATGCTCCTGCTGTTCCAAAATAATAACATTCAGATAATATTTAAAAATAGCAATATAAATTAAATCTTTTCCATTAAATTGGTCTAAGTAGTTCCTGCTCAATGATGTATGCACTGCAACATTCAAGCACATTGAAAACATTCTGTATTGCTGTTATTGACCAGTGTAGAATTGCGGATTCATTGCACCCGGGAACCAAATCACAGGAAAACAAAGCCATATCTGCATGATCAAATATCCATTTTTGTCCAGTCATGCTGAAATGTATGCAAATGCTTGATCAGTTTTGAACATCTAGGAGCTTCCAAGGAATCCATGCTCAGGTACAACAGGATAACCAATCACTGGCACAATGAGCAGGGACAGAGATGACCTGGCAGAAAATCCAGTGGGATTTCCCACATGTACAGAATAAACTAGTCAGTTAGTAAAACATTTCATTTAATATTTTTGGGGTTGTTTTTTATGATCTTGAGAAACAGTTAGCTAGATGAGTGATGCTATGTCATGATACACACATAATTACATCTCAAGAATTACTGCTTGCTTTAGGAAAATCATGCCACAACACAACGGAGATTTTAAAACTACATCGTGCTTTATATTTTTTCTAAAGTCACTATGCCACAATATAAGCAATTTAGTAACAGAATACTGTCATTTCTGTTAGTCTTCATATTTCATGGAAAAAATTCTACTGCTTCCATTAGAGTAGCTGAACTGAAGGTAATACAGATTACTACCCACTGAAGGAAAGTAAGTCAAATTGTGGAAATTTAGTTAAAATAATATATTTATATTTCCTTGAGATAATGATTTGCTTTAAATTTATTAACATGAAGAGGACACTAAAATCTAGTAATGATTTGCTTCTTTAGTGGCTGTTGCATGTTAGTTGTTTTTTTTCTCATTAAAACTCCTATATAATTTAAAAATAAAAGCACTGATTTTTAAAAAATTATAATCTAGATTAATTTTGTACCACTTAATTGTCCTGACATTAAGACAGGTTTGGTTTTTTTTTCTGAGTAGTTTCAAAGAAAAATGAGAATCCAAAAGAGGCAAAAATCCAGAAACAAGCCAGCTAACTTAGCATAAACATTGACTGAAGGGAAATCTCCACAATCTCCAGACTTATAAATTATGATTAATTTCTTACTATGATGAAAAGGATACAGTCTTGTCTTACAACTATGAAAAAAAAACGTACAAGAAAACCACAGGAAATATAGGAAACAGTATCTGCAGCCCTCCTATCTTTCACTGCTTTGATTGCATCAAATATGCACATGCTGAGCAGAAAGCTTTGGTAAGACAGAGCAGACTGCAGGACTTCTGGAAGAGAGCAGGTGGAATTAGGAATCTAGTATGATGCTGTGACAGGTTCAGAGGCAGACCTTCTCAGATATAAACAATGGGGATAATTTTCCAGACTTTCTGGGGCTACTGTGGGGACTAATGCTCAGGAAACATTCAAAAAATGCTGTAAGGGCATTGCTTAATAACAGAAAAGGAGAATCTCGTGGAAGATTGAAAGGCTTAGAGTTATACCCTCAGGGCTGCCTATGGGTTTGATAAAAAATATTATTGGTTTATATTTGGTAAGAGACATCTAGAATAAAAATTATCATGCAGTAAGATGTCTCCCCAAAAGTGCTGGGACGAGGGAACAGTGTACCTGGGGGGGGCAGTATTTGAATACATGTGCAAACTCTCACAATTATCATAACCAGGGACTCAAAAGCTGCTTCTTTTTCAAAAAACAAAATGTGCTTCAACTCCTTTGGAACGGAACAGAATCTGTATGAGTCAAGAGCTGAAGCTTCCTGGAATGCTGGAGGACATATTTCTGTAGGATGGGGACATTCTGGGTCTGTTACATACAGAAAGCTTATATTCAACACATAATACAACCCTGTTTACCCAACACCTTGGTCTGAAACCGCAGCCTCTGAAACCACCTCAAAGCCCAGTAACTCAGTAACTCAGTATATGAAGTTGCTGTGCTGTAATAAGGGCTGTATCAATTGGCTTCTTGAGCAGGTTTTGCAGCTTATGCAGATACCTACACCAACAAGCCATTTACTACACTGGTGTCATTTCTGTAGACACTAATTCACTGGTCAAATTTATAGCTAAACTATAATTCTTTAAAAAAATATGCTGACACACAATTCAAATTAAAGTGTCAAAAGAGCAAAGATAGCTGCATTAGTGATGATCAGATTTACAGTAATTTTAGAAATATAGGTGCAACATAATAGGTTTAAAATGCTTGTGAAAATTGATAGACTCCCTAAACTTACAAAGAACTGTTGTTAGCATAATTCTTCACACTATGAATATGTATGAATTCCAATTTCGCTTAAGTGTATAAAATTTTTAAGTACATGAAAATTTTAAGGACTCAAATCACCTTGAATAAAAACACAAATTAAAAATTAAAAGTCTAATCTAAGGACATACAATCCTATATGCCAACAAAATACTCTTTTAAAAAAAGTCTTATTTAAAAAAATAGTGTCACTATTCTGCTGTTGTAAATGCTTTTCTGTCATTAATATTGTCAGCGTATGCAGATTAATTTACTTTTGATTAGATATGCATTTATGAGTCAGTGCAGATCTTAAAAGTCTATTATAAAATACTGCAGTCAGGAGAACAATAGTTAATACAAAGCAGTTGACTCCTTCTGCTGATTGAGTTTGATTACTGCAGATGGCAACCACACTTGCACAGGAAGGAAATAATACCCTGCAAGAGAATTCAGGTCTGTGTATGTCAAGGTACTGGCATAGAAGTCCTGGTTACGCTTTTCCCTCAACAAATTTCCATAACAAAGACGAATCCATAATGATGACATTTCTTGTTTTCCCTCTACATGTTTCAAAAAACTTTTCTTGTACTTTTCCTGGCTTGCTGGGCTGCAGTAGAGTGTCTTGCATAATCAGAAAGTGGTTTTAGAGATAGGAAGCAAGGGTAACTCTACTTGCTTTCTCTTTTTATCAAAGATCCTAAACAAAATTTACAATGCTCTTCCCTGTTAAAAGAGTAAATTGTATTGCTGGAAACCTCTAGGTGTCCGTGACAAACAGGCAAGGGCTCACCACAAGGGTCCCTGCCAGCAATAGGCAGTGTCTCAGTTTCCCAGGGATCACCCTCACCACTGGGAGGGACTCAGACAATCTAAAGGCCATTAAAAACCCAGCTTGGGCAGTCAGGACCAACTCCTCCACTTTACACTGCCAGCTTCGCAGCTAAGGGTTTGGATTCAGAGGGGTTACTAGAATCCATGTTAGATGCTTCTATTTGAAAATTCTTTCTCCCCAACAAACATACACTAGCAGAACAGCTTGCTATCTTTGTCCTCCACTTTTCTTTCTGTACTTTCTAAAAAATTATATAATTAAAAGTCATATTCAGTCACATAATGAAAAGTGTGTGTGTTTATTTGCATGCCACTCTTGAAATAGGGGTAAATGAATGCAGACGATAAAAATAACTTGCAACTGATCACATCAGCAATAACCTACAATTGAGGCCCAGGAGATGGGCAGCAAATCCTTGTGGTCATCATGCTGGCCAAACACAGCAGGAGCAAACAACAGAATGACTCTGCTCATGCAGTTTCAGTTTCACAAGATTACATGTGTGACCGAGCTACTGACAGACTTGAAGCACTCTAAACCTGTGTCTATATCATTTCCCTATCAGATGTGACATTAATTTAATTACTGAAGCCTACTTATTGCTAGGCATATAAAAAGCACAGAAAACATGAACAGTGGCAAAATCAGGCCAAATGCATGGGAATTCAGCTCACTTGCCCAAACACTGACACCCATTGCCACTGGAGATGTACTGAGACATCTGCACAGGGCTGGCAGAAGACAATCAGTAGGCGACCTGCATTCTCCAGAGGCCACAGCTGTTGGTCTGGTTAAGACCTCAAATCTCAAACAGCACCAGATGCCTGTGGCTAGGCATTAAAAATGAACTCTAAAATCATACCATAGAAAAATTTAGTGGCTTATGCCTCCATTTAGCAGTATTTCCACACTTGATATACTGTTGGTATTCTCTATAATCAAAGAATGGGACTGACACCACTTTTAATGGGACCTTTGAAAGTATATACTAACTTTTGTTTGGAATAGTTAGGTGCTGCATTCACAATAAATTGTCAATTGTACGAGCAGAACTTTTAAAGAGAGATTTTTCTTCAGCAGTTTTTCAGGTAACTGCCAGAACATCCAAGTATCATGTCTGTAGCAGTGTGCTGCTCCTTACCTGAGCCCCAAAAATAGTTTGATGCCACAAAGGCTCTGTCTGTTAATGTTTTTTAATTTAGCTACATATTTTCTTATTCTTACATTTGAATAGTGAGCAAATTGCCTTGATCCAGTTTTGCTGAAATCCTTGAAATCCTGATTTTGCAAGGCTGCAATAGCCATAGAGATCACAGTTACTTTCCGTTCAGAAAGGATAAAGAAATGGATATCAAAGGGTGGCAACAAGAAACATAGTTTCTTCTGAAACTGCTATAAAAATACAAGATACTAAGAACTGAAAGGAAAATATTTTTAAAGACCTTAAGGCTTTTTATATCAGGTTTAATTTTATTTAAATTAAGAAATTAAGCTTCAGAGAGTTCTTTTTTTTCCTAATCTTTACACACTGGTACCATATTTCTCTTTGTAAATGAAAGCATTCGGGGTGGAAATACTAAATATTTTCTAATTATACTGCTATTAATACTTAAAAATTATGTGGGACAGTTCATTGGGACACAGAGAGATGGGCTTGATTTTCCCCAAAAGAGAAAATATTTAAAGACTACAATGGAGCCTCTCACATTGGTCAAAAAAAGCCCAGAATATGGGCGAGATGAAAAATTTTAAATTTATTTCTATTTCAACTGCAATGACAGTATATTGAAAGTGTTCAGATAAGGCTCTAACCAAACAGGGAATATTCCAGCAGTCCTATCTTCCTTTTTTTCCCAGGAATAGCAGTTTGGTGCAATCTTACTCTATTTCTCCAGTCATTGCACTGGGGACATGGATCCAAAACATTCAGTTGTCATCCATGTTTTATGATGGAGGAGATCTCTGTCCTTTATAATTTTTTCATAAACTCACTGTCCAGGGCAGAACCAAACTCTTTTGAGGCATGACTGTGGGTAATCAGAAGTTGGTCACCACTTTCCCCCCAGGGTCCATTTAGTGTCACTCCTACACCTTCCATTTCCATTCCCCTTTTTAAGGCAGATTCCCCAGGGGCACAATACATTCTCATGGACCATGTTTTTGAAAACTTAGAATAGGAGATAAAAGGAACATGTATTGACTAGAGAATGAGACCACAAATTACCTGCTCTATAAATTCCAGGAAATGATGATAAAGCACCCAAGTAAAAAGGTTTCAGAAACTTATGGTTTTGATGGAAATGCAAAACTTTTCATAGAAGGTTGGCATTTTTTGAAACCAAAACCAAGCTGCCAATTCCAAAACCTTTAATCAAAAATACAATTTTCTGACAAAAAGAAAAGATTTAGCAGAAAGGGTAGTATTCACTTTGTTTTCATCTATCCTAAGATTAGTTATATTATCTAATGATGGAAATACCAGGATATCGATATCTCCCTGTGTTGATTCCTCAAAAAAAATTTAAAATAATTCTGTCATGAAGTGAGTTGTGTCTGGATTAGATGAATAAAAGCTCTCCCTTCGTCGCTCTTTGTCCCTCCCTCCATCCATCCATCAGCTCACCAGGTATTGCAGTGGTTTCTGCTACCAAGCTGTGACACTCACTGAGGAAATGAATGGGTGAAAAGTGTCTCAGGGGTTCTCACAATGAAGATTGATCAATTCTCCTACTGTTTGCAGGCAAAGAGGGCAGAGCATTTCTGTAACATCAAATCAATCTGTGAGTTACTGGATGAGCTGGAAACTTTTGTCACAGCCACAGTAAGGGAGCTCAACTCAGAGCTGAAGTTATGCAAAATACACTTTATCTGAAATGTTACAAGATTCAGAACTGTAAGTAAATTTCCATCTTTTTGTATCTTCTGTTTTCATCTGAAGATGAACACAGATCTTTAATATCTTTAAAATAGTACAATCATCTGAAAACTCTCCATTAATTTCTGATTACTATGTATTCCAATATCATATCATAGCCCTAAAAAAAATTTTAAAAAATCACTAAACTAGATATTCTCAACTTTCCTCTTATTATCTATTTAAAAAAATAATACTGGTGTTTTAAGAGGAACATTTCAGACATAACTCGTCAACTGGTTGCATTAACTCAAGCTCTGCAAGGTTTCAACTGCCCCATGCATTCATTTTTCTGCAGTGTAAAGATGTGCATGAGACCTCTCAGAAGAATTGCTGCAATTATTTCCTCAGATCTTTGGGCACATTCCCATTTCAATCGAATTAGTAGCTGCTCCTCTTCATTCTTCCACCTCTTACAAGAGCTGCTAAACTGTTTTCCAGATCCTTATGTCAGTAAAAACAGAGAAAGACAGAAAAGGGGTAAGAAAAACAAACACAAAAAATGAAGGGATCTCCCCTCACAGATAGTCTGAGTATGAAAAAGGATAAAACATTTAACTGGCAGTACAGACACAGTCACTGGTTTTGTATGGTTTCTCAGGGATGATGACTACTCTTGACTGTGATGCCTCTTGTACTCTGGTTCCCCAGCACTACTGACACAGATAAGTGATGAGACCACAAGTCTGAGCAAGGACTGGCTTTCATTATCATAAGCACACACTGCAGGCTTGTGTTCACTGCAGGCATTAGGCTGGCTGAAGCTTATGATGAGACTCATATAAAGCTAACAAGATTTACTTCTGCTTCATCCATTGACTTTCAATTTCTGACTTATTCCTTTGCACTTGATCCCACAAAGCACGATTTGTCAGACTATGTTCTTCAAGACACCTATTATTTCCTAGAAGAGCTGATGACTAAAACCACTTCTACATCATCACTGCACCGTTGACAACTCTGAGGTTTGTCTTGCTTAATTGGCACATGTTCTTTAAGAAAACCGCAACTCACAGGGCCAAATTATCTGCTGCTGAATGCTAATGGCTCATTTGCAGCTAAGGCATGAGAAAATTCAAGCCTGCATTGCTTCTTGAGGTTATTGCTTGAAAGAGGTTAGGTGCCTGAAGCACTGGAATGCAGGAAAATTTCCTTTTAATTACTAATTGCAGCAACAATTACTGATTGTGACTAAGGATATCAAACATTTTCCATAAGAAAGTGTCTTGTCTTAATTTGACAGGACCACAAGAAGATATTTCTCTTTTAATTACAATTAAACATGACTTTAGCCACGTAAACTGAAACCACATAGATTAGGAAAAATAACATTACTCATGTAAAAAATTCTGAAGATCCCTTATTTGAACTACTGAAAACACATACACTTTAAGAGGAGAAATAGCAAATTCTCTTAAATACTAAACATAAATTGCAGTACATAACACAAATTACACCACTTCCTGAAGAAGGGAGTAACACATGAACGAAACATGGAATCCATAAAAGGGTAAATTCTGTGTCCAGTTAAAATAGACAGTATCTCCAGAATGTCTCTATTTCTCCTGAATGAAACCAATTTAAATGAAAAGTGCTTAAATTAAGGTACTTTGATTCAAAAGGATGCCCTGCGTTCAGAGGCAGTCTATTGCATTCTTTGAAGTAATGTCTCCTTCACAGCCTTAACTCCCATATGTTGGTCAGCATATAAATCTATACCTTCAATTGGGCTGTGAACAAATGTGCATAACAGATATGGGTTGCTGCTAATATTTGTATTAATCTCCCTAGCAGAAGGATATTCAGAGAAACATTTGTCATGAGAATATGACAAGACACGAGCGTGTGTGGGAGAGAAATAGGTTCTTGAACCCATAATTGTGACTCCCACACTGTTTGTTGCAACTGTCGGTGGTGATAGCATTCATAACTCCTCATCCCTTCAAGGCCGACACCTCTTCAGTGTGGTTAAGTATTAAGCTTATTTTTTATTGCCAAAAGAGTACACACTCTAAAGAATCTGGCTATGTTCAGGGATTCAGAAAGCAAGCAGCATATTTAGGGGGCAGTGTGGGGGCAAAATCAATATACTGTTCATTTATGCTGATACAGTTCCCTACAGTTCTACGATAAAGGGTGTGCCCATTTGCAGTCATGCTAGTATTGACAGCCTAATTGTCAGTGAACTCAGAGAAAAACCAAACATGTCTGCAAAATGGCACAATCCATGTTGCTCACTAATAGAACACAATAGAAATTTGTGCTTTTTTATTAATGTTTAGCTGAAGCAGGCTTTGAGGATATTTCTTCTATCTTTCATCCAGGTGATGAAGCAATAGTTTCAGGAAGTAGATGCTCATCTCCCACTGACTTCCATGAAAGTATTCCTACTTGAGTTCCCTACAATGCAGGATGAGACTCACATTCCAATTTTTGGATCCATCATATTAAATTAATTAAAAATCCAGAGAGAATGTACATAACCACTCAACAACCTTTCAGCAACAAATCAAGATAATTATTATTATGTCACTATATGTAAAGTAACTTATAATGTAAAGTAACTATCAATTTAAAAACTAGCAATGCAGGAATAGTAGTTAAAGATCTCAAATCAATACAATCTCCAAAAATAGTACAATATTTGACAAATTAGAGGTGATTACCCAGCTGTAGCACATATATTTTGAGTAATTTAATATTAATATCCTAAACTATTTTCTCTGTCCAAAGAAATGAAAATTGTATTAGTGTCAATATTGTTTCTCACTTGAGAGAGCCACATATTACTGCATGCTCCATACATTCCTTCACTTTAATTTTAAGCTACCCTTCAGAGCTGCTTTGGGCTAAACTCATATCTTTAGTAACTAACTTAATACACAGATATTTTATTATCCCTTTAGGAAAACTAATCAACTCCTTTCTGGAAAAATAAATCTGACATGATATTAAAAAAGGTGAAATAAATCCTGTCAAAGGTGTGAATAAAAATAGGATGAGAGTAGGACAGAATATGGTTTAACTCACAATTTTATTAATTTATCTTGTCCCTCCACTGCTCAGCCAAATGTCATTCACAGAACTTTTATTTTATAACTCCCATGTATGTGGAATGAAGATGTATTTTCTGTGCCATTACTCATGCACAAAGACAGTTTTTCTCTCTGACACACATTGATGCACCTTTCCTCAGCTTCCTTACCAGATACACCTGCTAAGCCACAGCTGCACTGACACGCACAACAGGCAAACACTGCTGCAACAGCAAATCAGCTGGCCTTGAGGACAACACAGGACTTTGATAGTTCAAGCCCAAGCTAAGCTTGGTTCTGGAGACTGAATGCCAGGTCTTAGTGGCTGGAGTACACTAGATGCAACACCTGGGACACATCTTTCCAGTTCCACTCCAGACAAAACCATTTAAGGTGCTGCAGTACTGTTCATGGTACAAACTGAACAGCCAGAGGGAAAATTTGGACATTTTCTTCAAAACAACTGAACTAAAATGTTTACACAGACATGCTCTGTGAAACTATGCTTCAGGTCCAACAGAAGGGCTACAGAAAAAGTGGCTGAGATGGGTTGTCCCAGAGAACAGGCTATTCAGCATAGATTAAGAGGGAGGTCTAGCTCAGGGGCATACCGCAGAATATGGCACGGCAGAACGGGCAGTCAGATATCAGAAAGTACTTCTATGGGTCTACACAGCTCACAGTTTCTTTCATGATCTCTAGCAGAAGCATCCTCCTTGCTGAGGGGAACAGCTCTCCTGAAAGAAGCATCTTAAGCAAAATGAAACCCTCAAGCTTTACCTCTACAGACAGGGAAACCAGTAATAAGAAAGAAGAAATCTGATTTTCATCTGCCTATACTCACACTCGCATTTCATAAAATCTTTTGACCATCCCTCTGCAACTCAGAAGAGGTCAGCAATGATTCACTCTTTCCAAATCAAATCTTTCCTCAGGAAGCCTGAGAGAATATATTCTCCTTGGTGGAGTGTGAATATAACACCCGCTGCAGTGGTATTCCCTATCCCCAATTCATTGGCCTATAAGACACAACCAAAACTAAACAGATTTTAAACAGAAGGAGGATACAGCTGGTGTATTACCACTGTAATTTTAAAGTACTATTTTTATTGGTTTTCTGTTGTACATTAATCTTCTATGGAAATCAATTACTGAACCTAGAGTTATTTTGCTACGTCCACAGAATACACTGAAATATTAGTATGCAACAGATGTAAACATATAGGTATAGGGATTGTTTACCCTCTTCCATGGTAGAGGTTGTGTGCCCAGAGTTAAACACTTTTGGGGATACTGTACTTATTAGGGATACTTCTCAGAGGGACTATTTTTGGAAGCATGGCACAGAATTCAGAAATTGAGCAACTGATGAATATTGCATCTGTCTACTGTCTTTAATTTTACCCATTTTACTCACTTACTTTACTGCCTTAAATTTCAAATGAAGGTATTTACATTAAAAGCTTAAATGCAAGTTGGCTTTGGTCAACTACCAACACAATGTAAAAGAGAAAGAAATCTAATACTGGACTCTGGGCTGAAATCTTTGGTGAGGAATGGATGAGCTTTCACAGCAGATGTTGATAGTAAGATATAGAGCTGAGAAACTGCTTTCCTGCTCTTCCCCCTTCCTGTCATAGCAGCAGCACCACTGGGTTTAAGCTGCACACACCTGGAGTCCCACTCATTGGTGGCATTCACTCCTGTGTAAATTAACCCTAAAGTGTATCCAACCTTATCATCAACAGTTCATAATAAAGAACAAATACACTTAAGTTGTGCACAGACACTAAAAATAACCAGGGAAAGGAGTAGTATATTCACTAAGGTGAATATTCACTAAGACTCAAGATTTTTGTTCCATGTCACACAGCTTGTGAAGGAGTACATTAAGACACTGCAACTGAAATGTGTAATTTGGAAGTCTTTGAAGTGTTTTCTGACAGAAGTTGAAAATATAAGAAAGAGATGAGTGAGAAAATCTGTTCTGAACTGAGAAGAGACTTGAAAGGGGTGAGAACACAGAGTAGGGATGTAGAATTTGTTTAGGCTTAAGATTTAAAACTTCTGGAATTTGTATCTTACATGATGAGAGTGGTCTTGTGACACCACTGCAGAAATACTTGATCAGACCCAAACAAAACTAGGACGACAAAGAGCATTTGCAAGAGGTGACAGAAGGAGTTCAATATTGAACAATTCAAAATTAGCCAAAAGCTTATTCACATGATTTCTGATTTTATTTTTTTTTTTAAGAACAGAAGATAAAATATTACTAGTAGTAAATTACAAATATACCCATAAACTATCATCTGCACTGGAAGGCATTGAAAAGCTTGACACCCTCATTGTGGTAGAAATGGCACCTTTTGGCATCATTTATAAAAAAACTGAGACAAATGGCACCTGAATTGAATATATGGTTGCATATAGACATTTAATAATACCAGTCATGTCAAGAGGATAGTAGAGTTCTATCTCTTTGGAAAGGGAGGAGGGCAAGTGTGAGTTGCAACAAAGGATTTCAGTATTTTGCAAGTATCCAGAACATATCTGGGAGGAACATATATTAAGAAAATAATGGAGATGGGAAATGTAGGAAAGTTGTCTGGAATTAGACAGATAAAAGCTGTAAATCCAGAGGTTTCTTTTAGAGTTCTGAAAGTAGCAACTTCCCAAACAGGAGACATATGGCAGTACCAATTCAGAAATATCCCGCCACTGAGCAGGAGCTAGCTACAAGTTCCAGAAGATTATATCCTATTAATAATTTTGGCTTTAAGCACAGGCTATTCAACTGAAATAGAAGAGGAGAAAAAAGAGGCGTATGGGTGGATCAACAATGGCTAAAAACCATCAGCGTCAGGTTGCTGTGGAAAAAATGTCAAATATGACCTTGAGTTTTAATAGATGAAATATTTCCAATATAGACAAGGCATTATTAGCAGCACTGTCTGGAAACTACATCCTGTATACCATGTACTGCTCTGGCCACTGTTGAAGAAAGAGAAATTAGTCTGCAGCAAGAAAACCCAACTGAATGAACAAGTTGTGGAAGTGGATTCAACATAAGATGAAACTGAAAGAGGTTGGCTTGTTTGGCTCATCAAAGCAACAGCTGGAAGCTTTCTAGGTTGTTGCTTTTTTTTTTTTAACGTAAGTGAGATAATCAAGCAGAAGAGGTATTTAACCAGTATTCAAAACTATCATATGTTATACAAACAGTATGATCAAAAATTACCTATGAAATTTAAGGCTGAAAATGAGATTTCTAATCAATGCTGAAAACATTCAGTGGGAGTAAGAAGTGAAAAAAAAAAACTAAGCCATTTTCAAGATAGAGTTTATAAACAACAGAGCTTCCAATGGCCATATGTCAGAATCTGGTGATAAGACTCAACAACCCAGCAGTATGTAAATAATGGGCTTATACAGACAGCCAAAGGAAAGCAAGATGACGAAAAAGCAGCCTGGTTGAGTCCAAATGGAAATTCCAATAGTCAGTGAAATGAAATGGGAAAACACTAACTTTTTTAATCCTACTTTCAGTCAATAAGTTTGTTCACTTTGTTCTTCAGTTACTTACAAATTTCTAAAAGCCTTTAAAATTTGGCTTGGTTTCAAAACATTATTTCAAAATGAAAAGCTGAAACATGTATTGAAGCACTGAAATGGCATTATTCATCTTTTCTAAGGTGTCTCCTCTTTTCAAAGAGTATTTCACCCAAATCTACTTGAGGATTCAACACAAATACATAAATTGTTTCCATGGGGGCATAATCACCACAACAAAAAAAGTTAAAAATAATTTACACAAATCCAGTCTTCAAGGACAATAAGTAAGAATATAGTTTTGGTCAGAAGATTGGAATATTTTTTGAGGATTTAAATATCCCAAAAGCTGCCTCATTTTAATACTCACATTGATTTTTTTATTTTTATCTTGACAAGGATAGTGAACTGAAGAGTAACTTAATCAACATTAAACAGGGGATTTTAATATTAAACTGTGATAGACAAAATAATTAGTTCTTAATGGATCTTCATGTCTCATCACCAGCTGTTGAGGGATATAGTTGATACATCTGGCTGCAGAATAACCACCTACTTTATTTGTTCAGATGCAACATCCACTCCTATCATGTGCAAAAATGCTTTTTCTGGTTCATCTACCGACAAAACACAACTCATCTTCTAAAACCGAGGCTCTACACAACCAAACACGAATAACCCTTCTTCTATGCCCACAGAAGTAGCTGAAGGATTATGAGCACATTTCTTTGATGAGCTGTGGACTCTCAAGACTTCAGTATAGTATGGAATTCAATAAAGCTCTTGAAAATACCACACTGAGGAAACAGGACTATATTTAGACACGTTTACTACCTTTCTTCCTCCTTTTGAACACAATGATTATATGAAAAACTCAGTTAAGAAAAGCACTTGATAAAAGCATTTCGGTTTATTTGGTAACAGGGGCTGAATATACTGTAACCTATTCCTCCCAATAAAATTGTATCACAAAATCCCATTTTTAAATAGACTTTAATTATTTCAAGTAGACTTAGTGTTTCCCAAGTACAAAGATAGATGCTGTACAACTATATCAAGTACTTGATAAATGCCAGTGAAACTAAATTAAACACAGACACAGATTTCATTTAATAGCTACAGCTGAACGACCATTTCAATCCAAAGTGTATTTAAAACAAATGTGGGTTTGTTTTGGATTTTTTTTTTCTTCTCCCCAGTTGGTTCTATTTCAAAATACACCTTCTGCAAATTTAGTCCAGAACTAAAATTTGAGTTTTTGAACAAACTCAACTGAAAAAAGAAGTTAAATGATAAATGCAAAGATTTTTCTAGTAATTGAAGTTATTTTTCATTTAGTTTCACTGAACCAAAATAGTAATAATACACTACTTGTCATTACTAAGTCAGTAATACACAAAATTCTACATCCCTGAAGAGTGAAGGGCCCAAAAATAAAAGAAAATAGGCTTTTCAATCACTATTATTGTGGATTATTCCTTCTGATATCCAAAATAAAGTTCATGGATTAAAAAATAGTCTGTTTTTTTAAAAGAAATACACCTCTGTATTCCTAACAAATATAATGACCTGATTTTATATTTATTTATTTGCCTACATTCCTTTCTCAGAGTAATACAGATGCTAGCTTCTGCTGAGTTGTCCATAAGTACATAATGCTTGTCCAAAACAGGTAAGATATGATTTAATTTCTGTCATGGTTACTTTTGAGTACACTCATAAAACAGAGCTTTCCATTCAACTCCGTTCACATTTATATTTTAGGATAAATGTTAGAAAATATTTACACTGGATACGCATCTTCTAGTCTGGACAAGAACTCAAAAAATGCAGCAACTGTAACATGCAGATGTTCTGTTTTAATACCATCCATAATAAAATGACAATTCCACTAAATTTTCACTAAAAAGCCTCCAAACCAAAATAAAACAAACAAAAAACCCCCTAAAAAACCACATCACCTCCCCTTCCTCCAAAACAAACAATAAAACCCCCATAAAATCAAACCCCAAAAAGTTTCTTGCCAGCAATGCTAGAAAAATAGCTGAAATTTTTGAATGAAAATAATTCACCTGATAAACAAGTGGAGGATAAGTAAAGCAGGAGAAGTAAACTGCCAAAGAGCAGGTTTAGACCAGATAATGAGAAGAAATTCTTTACTGTGAGAGTGGTAAGGCACTGGAACAGGTTGCCTAGAGAAGCTGTGGATGTCCCATCCCTGGAAGTGTTCAAGGCCAGTTTGGACAGGGCTTTGAGCCCCATCACTGGTAGAGGAGCAGAGGTCAAGCACACAGCTCTCATTCTGAGATTTACAGATTGGGAGCAGTGAAACAGAGGCTCTTGTGAAGCTCCATGTTGTGGATAACAGCACGGCAGGAACACCTAGAAACTGCATCCACACAAACCAGAAGGAACATTTCTTATTAGAAAGGATGAGGAATCTCAGCAAGAAAATAAAAGGTAAAAAAGCACTCTCCAATTCTTGATGACTTGAAGCTCCACCACATCTTCCTCTAATGTAAGTTACGTCATTGGCAACATTATGGCCTATCCACTCCAGTGGATACAATTAGATGCCATTTGATGCAGGACTTTAGAAGCAATTTTGATGCATTAGGGAAATGCAGTTTTCCTGAAAGGTGTGGAGCTTTCAGGGTTAGTGAAACAAGCTGGAAATTTTCGGTCACTTCCACCTGCCAGCGCAGTTACTTTGGTTAATGACCGTGGGTCATGAATTGACTCTGGCTGGGTGCCAGGCACCCAAAAAGGCCACTCACTCACTCCTCAGCAGCCAGACAGAGGAGAAAAATTTAATGAAGGATTCATGGGAGAGATTGCTCATCAAATAGCATCATGGGCAAAACAGGCTCAGCTTAGAGTTATGAAGTGAATTTATTGCTAAAAAAAATCAGAGCACAATAATGAGAAGTACAACAAACCCTTAAAAACACTTTCCACCTCTCCTTCTCAGCTCCACGTCTTAATCCAGTGGCACGAGGAGACAGGGAATGGGTGTTATGATCACCCATAGGTTTGTCCCACTGCTCAGGGAAGAGGAATCCTTTCCCTGCTGCACCAGGGGGTCCCTCCCATGGGAGACAGTTCTCATAAAATACTCCAGTGTCAGTCCATCTCGCAAGCAAAAGCTCGTGAACTGCTGCAATGTGGGTCCATCCCATGGGCAACAGTCTCCCTCAGACTGCTGCAGCATGGGTCACTCTTCCATGGGGTGCAGTCCTCCAAGGACAGGCTGTTCCAGCCTGGGAGTGGGGCCTGCCTCTCCATGGGTCTCTCACAGGAACACAGCCCCCTCTCTGGCATCCACCTGCTCTGGTGTGTGTCTCCTCTGTGGGCTGCAGGTGGATCTCTGTGTCCCTGTGGCTCGCCATGGCTGCAGGGGCACAGCTGCCTCACCATGGGCTGCCCCACGGGCTGCAGGGGAATGCCAGCTCTGGCACCTGGAGCACCTCCTGGCCCTCCACTGAGCTTGGTGTCTCCATGTTGTTTCCCTCACATGTTCTCACCCTGCTTTTCTTTGGCTGGAATTAAAACTGAACCACAACCTTTGTTTTGATTTCATCTTAAATCTGTTATGACAGAGGTGTTACCACCATTTCTAATTGGCCCAGCCTTGACGGGTGGTACATCTGTCTTTGGAGCCATCAGGGATTGGCTCTGCCTGACATGGTGGAGGATTCCAGCTGCTTCTCACAGGAGCCACCACTGTGGCCCCCTGCTACCAAAACCCAGGCTATGCAAAGCCAATGCACCGTGAAGCTTCCCTCTGATTCTTAGAAGACAACAACTTGAGTCCATGGAAATTTGTATGTTCTTAATCTGGTTTTGACAACATAATTTGGCCTTTGTGTAAATACACACATTTTCTAGATAACTTTTTAAGGGTCTGGGTGTCAGACATCCTAAACATTATCCTGTTATCCCTAAACCATATATAGTTTCATTAGCTCCTTGATGCTTGTGAGCCACATTTCTCCACTCTGTTGTTGCTGTGCTATGATTAAGTCTGACTCAGTCCTTTTCCTTGGGGTCAGTATGCACCCAACCGCAGCATACAAGTACAGTTTAGTGGTTTCTGGTTTTGCACTAATCAGTATAAAATTCTTTGCTGTGTAGTATTAGAGTTTTCAAAGGCCTTAAAGAAAATGAAGCTGCTCTGAAGGTGGCTTTGTTCCTTAGGACTGTGTAGAAATCTCTGTCTGCTCTACTGCAGCTCTGAAGGGCCAGCTGAAATGCTGGGGATGGGTCTACAAGTGCATTCTGATTTGGGACAAATGGTATTTCTTTTTTGTTTGTTTTTTACAGTTAGTTGTTCTTTTAAGACCTGAGAAAGACTGT
>VYXF01013020.1:350875-375609 GCA_013397295.1 Polioptila caerulea | reverse complement strand
GGGCGTGCGAGCCCGCAGCCGCGGATGCCGCTCCCGGCGCGGTCCCCGAGGCGGCCCCAAGGATCCCCTCGCACTGCCGCCGCCCGGGCGGGCCGGACACTGCTCACTCACCCCTCGGGACGACGGGGACCGCCAGTTTAAAAGCGGGTGCCAAACAGATAAAAGAGCCTGTCCACACTAAAAAGTACACAGTTCCCCTTCCAGGATTCCAGGAGTTCGGAATCAAGGAGTGGAGACACCCGGGACACGTTTCGTGGCTAGGAGAAGTGAAAAGGCAAGGGAAAATAGAAAGGAAGTTGCACGCCCTTCACTTACTGCTGAATAAAGAACGGAGTTACAGGGATCACAATGGAGGCCGTGACTGCATCTAGTCCTGTCTGTACAGGCAGAGTTGTCAGGATGAGGAAGGGAACGAGAAGCAAGTCTACAAAGAAGCACTGACTTTGAAAAACCAGGATTTACTTAGGAGAAGCTGGAGGAACTTCAGACCTAAAACAGACTAAACATCCACAGCACCAGCAAGATGGAGGTAGGCAAGCACCAACTTTTGAAGTTAAGTCATTAGTCTCATAGAAAGAGACCTGAAAAAATCAGCAAGTTAGAAGAGAGGTGACAAAACTACGATGCAGCTATGAAAAAACTAGCATGGGAGCAGGACAGATATAATTTGTACAGTTTTCCAGAACTGGGAAGAGGCACACAATGTCGATGACACCCAGAGCTTGAGAGGCTGGACTTCGAGGCTGCATGAAGAAATTTACCATCATATGGGCTGGAAGCATTTACAAAACTCTGTGCTTCTAAACCAGAGATGAATAACCATGCGCAACTTCTGAAGACTTCTGTAAAGTATCTTTAATGACTTGGTTCATGCCATTTTAAAAACAGTCATTTTCAAGAAGAAAATCAATATATCTGTTGTATTGACTTTGCTTTCCTCATTCCTGTTGTCATGTTTGCTAATGGTTTGGCATCTACAGTATGTACAGTCTGATGCCTGGGAAGATAGACTGAAAATTCTTTCCAAGTTTCCAACTTGCTAATTATAGTGCACAATTCTCGTCGACTTGCCCCACACCATTCCCTACCTCAATGTAATAAAAAAAAAATAAAATCAAAAAGTCCTTCTGTGAAAGCTCCATAAAATGCAAAAGAGAACATCAAAGTGTTTATCTAATTTCTATGTATGGCCTCTCTAATCTTAAAAAATTGATAAGCAGTCATGCACATGATGGAAGAAACTCACTGGAAGAGAGGAGCTATCATGATCTAGAGAGCTGCTGAAACACTGAGAATCTTTATTAGACAGCAGTCTTCGGTCTTTCCTGAGAAAATATCTTCATTTCATCCCAGTAAGATTTCTGCAGGTAGGTATGGAGAAAAAACTGTTGTTCCCCTTTCTCATGAGCCAAGCTGTATTTACTCACCTTCTTTTAAGGAAGTGTCTCTGCAATTGATCTTGGTAAAATGTTACTTAATCAGAATTTTTTTCTTCATCAAATGCTTTAGAGGCATTCTAAGTATTTGGATTGGGTCTGTGTTTGACAAGGCCACACCCACAGTCTTTTTAAAGGAAGATGCCATGAGATATCACCTAGGTAAGTGGATTCTCAAAACGCATCCCCATCTCTTTAAAACAGACAAGAAAATGGGCATGACAAAATCCACATTATACAATATGCTGTATATACAAACTGAAAGACTGCATCTCACTTTTTTCCTGTCACTAAATTTAACGATTCAGTAAAACATGGAAACAAAGCACCAAAACCCATCTTTTCCCAAGTCCTTGAAGAATGCCTCGGCATCTCCTACAGTCTTCAGATCTCTAGAGTTTCTTCATTTGCCCCACAAGTGTCTACAACACAGATTAAACAACTCGTCACTGGGAAAGCACGGACTTTGGAGTTGGCTATCCACTTGTCTGTTTCAGTGTTATATTCAAGAATGTGCCCTAAGCGACCAACACCCTGAAAACCAGCCAGGACATAGACTATAGATCCCACCGCAGCACACTTCACTGTTACACCTTTCCAAGGCATTGGAGACACCATCTTCCATTCATTCATCTTGATATCGTAATATTCTACATTATCAAGGCCACCTACAAAGCAATGAGATAGATAACTGCTTATTATGTTGCACTGTATGGACTGCAATAGAGCATGCAAACTTAAGTCTTTATTTTCAAGGTTTCAAAGACCCAACACTTTAAAAAGCAAATCTGAAAATATACCCCAGTTTCTAAACTAGCAGCCTATCCTTGTATAAATACAAAACCAGAGAAGAGTGAAAAGGAGATAGAAAGTAAGATGTATTCTAACAAATTCACATTCTAGATGCTTTCTAGAGATTCCAACATGTTACTTTACAAACAGAAGAACTTTCAATGCTGAATTGCTGATGGATTTGGGGCTAGTGACTAAAATTCAGGAATTACCTGAAACTTCCCCATAGCAATAGCATTTCATTCTAGAGGGCTCAAGGGCACTTTTACCAAAACTGGCCATTTAGTGATAAAGGAGGTCTCTTGTCAGGATGATACTAAAATCATTGAAGTCTAAAAGCCTAAGTCCCTTGGAAAAGGGCCAAAGGAGAAGAGTTAGAGAAGGCTAGATTTTTTGACTAAGATTTGCTCCTTCAGGAAATATGCTAGTAATTATAATTGACATCCTGCTGTCCCTATTTAACTCAGTTTTCACTTTCAGTACTGAATTATTAGATCTGAGAGATTAAGAAATCTATCCTATTAATAGAAAAGAGTTTTTTACCCGAGACATAACTCTTCCTCATTTTATTCCAGTAAGAACAATTTTTAACACTTCTAAGAGGAGCATTCAGTGAATACACTTATATTTTGCAAGATGGCAGATTATGGATTGATAAAATGTTTGTGCCATAAATGTATCTATTATTTTTGCATTAGGAATCAATCATGATAGAATAGTTTCAGTAGCCAATTAAAAATCAAGCTATATTCTAAAATAGCATTCATCTGGAATCAAGTGTTCCATTTATCATAAACAGTGATTAAAAAAACCTCATAAATGAGGGTTTTCCATTTTGAAAAGCATTTCAGAAACCCTGTGCCATTGAAATTCAATTCTTCTTGTAAAGTATTATTCTTCTAGCTTTAAAGACAAGGAGACAGGCAGATCATAATTGACCTGGCCATGACAGTAAATCATATTTCAAAGTTAGAGCAGTCAAAAGAGGTCTCACATTTTCACCATTATGCAATACCAGACTAGATTTAAGTTTTTAGACTGAAGTTTCTAAAACAGTGGCTACACCTTTACCTGTCTCTCAAAAGAATGCTAAAATCTCTGAAAACACACAAATAGCTAAAAAAGAAACAAACACCCAAATAAAAAAAACCTCCAAACAAATAAAAAGTCTTTTCTCAGATGCCTGGTTTAGCCATATTAACTGCTTCAGAACTGGGCTACAGTAGGGGTGCATAGCTGAACTTGACTGTCATTGGTACAAGAATTTGAAAAATAAAGTGTCAGTGAAGTGGGGAGGTGAAAGGAAGAAGGCAACACTGATGTGACAACAACAGGACATGTTTGATGGTGCTGCTCAAAGCTTTTCAGCTGAACATAGTGGAATGAATTCATTCCAAAACAGAAAAAAACCAATGAAACCTTGTGTGACCAGCTAGAGAATTAATAGAAATAAAGTACCTAAACTATTTTGTCCACCCACAGCAAATATTTTGTCCTTTACAAACACCAGCCCATGATTCTTTCTGGCTTCAATCATTGGACACAGTTCAGTCCACCTGGGGAAAATAAATCAAACAGAAAAGGACAAATCACCATATGGTTCATAGAAAATAAAACATGGAAGAAAGCTGTTTGAAAACCATCTTTCAAGTAAAACTACAAATAAGTGATTTCTTAATGCCGACTCAGGAAAAATTCCTTAGCAGAGTTTTTCCTGTAGTCATCTATGCTTCAGTCATTTACAGAGCTAGCAAAGACCCAAGTGACTAAAGCCAACTTGACTTAAAGCAGCACTTACGTTTCTGTGGCTGGATCATAAACTTCACAGGAATTCAGGACTCTTCCGGAAACATTGTTTCCCAGGCTCCCTCCGCATACATAAATGAGCCCATTCGCCTCTACCATTCCATGGCTGCATCGCTGAGTCAGCATGCTGGGCTTTGTGTGCCAGCTCTCTGTTCTCGTGTCATAGCATTCAAATAAATACAGTGCAGAATTGCCTTCAAAAAAATAGAAACCCACCAAAGTGGCATTAATCTTTATAGCTGTCTTTCGAGAGAAGAGTCTAACAGCAATTATCAAATGATGCTTTGTTTGTTAGTGGAAAAGGGAAAGCTGCTTTCCCGCCTCCAAAAGTAAAGCTAACCAGCTTTAAACTTGGAATTATTCAGAAAGCACATGTAATTATTTTGACTCCTTTGTTCCAAAATAGGCAAGTAGGCTTATAGAATTGCTATTTGTATTTAAAAATAACATGAAAAAAAGTTGTTGGTTTTTTTTTCTTGGAGGGGAACAAATGTTAAATAGACATGTCTATAAATTACCCATTCCCTTGTCATCACCTCATGCTACTACTCTTACTTGGAAATATATTAAACTTTCAGATGTGAAGATGAAACCAGCTTTGTAAACTCACTACTGGTTCATGAGTCTTTTTCCTCTAAGCAATGTGACTTGTCCAATACCCAGAATACTTGTTGCCTTTGGAATTTGATAGCTTATGTCGTAACATAATCCTGTAATTATTAGCAACCACAAAACAGCTACCTCAGCCCAATTTACTTTCTTCCTGAGGACTGGTAGATACTTATTGTCTGGAAGTGCAGGGTCTGTGTACTCTTCCCTCAAAAGCCAAGAAAACTAATACTGAAATCAGAAGTAATTTTCCTAATAAAGATAGATGGGGGCTCAAAACTCGTGCTCAGATAAGTGACCGAATCATATGCAAAGCAGAGAAGGCTGAATACAACACTCTCTGAAAAGAACCACATCCTTCTTCCCTTTGTTTCAAAAGATATATGCGCCTAGAACAGGTAAAGGTGCCTTTACAAGTGCCTGTTTTACCTTGGCTTTCTACTTCTCAAAATTAAGCATGTCACAGTAGCAGCACTTACTACCAGCTGAGGATTTGAACCTTCAAAAGGATGCTATGCTTCCAGACCCAAAATGACTCCTAGAAACACACCCCTATAAAGTGTGCATTTGTTCACTCCCACCCTGTCATTCTCAGTGCCACCAAAAACTGTATAGTGTGAGACACTTTTTCTTTGATGTAAAGAGATGTTTTCTTTGATGTAAATGGATGTTTTATTGCTTTGAAGTTGTAGAAATTCCCATCCATGGAAAATCCAGCAGACCTATCTTTTAACACGTAGAAGCTTGCATTTTCAGACTAATATTAACTATTTCTCCTGCACTGAAACAAGAGTGGAAGAATCTAATATGTTCAGCTTCCAAACTCTGCTAGTTATTGCAAATAGAACACGATTCCCATCAATTCAAGAAGGGGAAATGAGCCATGCTGTCTGTAATGGACTGGCACAGTAATCCAACCTCTTCAATTGATGGAAAAAACATGCAATTTTTAGATTTCTTTATCTAATAAAACAGCTAAACACACTGCAGCATTTTATCAGATTAATGCTTTCAACATAATTGCCTGCTTCAAATTAGGAAATACTAGATTCAGGAGAGACAAACCTTTCCAAACTTTCAGTATTCACTGAATTTTGAAGAAAAAGTACAGGCAAAATAAATTCCATTATGTTTAGCTTTTACTATTCTATCTTGATTAATATTTATGGAAAGCAAAGTGAAACTGTGCAGTAATGTGAGGGTGTATTCATAAGAAAACTGCTGCATTAAAACTTCAACTAGAGTTGTATTAACTATTTACCATGCATTAGAAAATATACTGTACAACCAAAAGTTTCTATTCTTATTCCCCATGAATTGAAACATGGGCAACTGTGAAGATTCCTGAGATGTTGTAGTGTTCCAAGTTTCCCAGTGTGGCCTTAGTTAAGCCTGTTTCAAGTAATGGGAAAGGTGCTATTTCACATTCACCACACGAGGTGGCAGCTGGGAACTGCTTATTCTGCTGCTACAATAGACCTCTTAAAATATTTTAGAGGTCAGATAACATGGCCTAAATGTTATAACCTCCATTAAGTGACTTATCAATGTTAAGCACCAATCATGACAATTTTTTCCTCTGTCCATCTCCCTCTGCAGCGAGGCAGACCTCCTTCTAGGATCACCCTTATAGGATTTTTTACCATTTGTTTTTATTCCCCAGAACACAGTTTTATTAGCATAGCTGTTTTTATGGCTATACCAAGCCAGCATTTCAGCCTTTGGGTTGTTGATGATGTATCATGTTTAGACTAAAGTAAACGTTCCTGTAACATCACAGCATAAGTCACCTTCTAGGCTTTTTGGAAAGAGAAAAAATCCCAATGATCTTGTATTTTTTTTTTCTTTACTATGCTGAATAATA
Organism: Polioptila caerulea; assembly: GCA_013397295.1. Lineage (NCBI taxonomy): Eukaryota > Metazoa > Chordata > Aves > Passeriformes > Certhiidae > Polioptila > Polioptila caerulea. The sequence goes on along the minus strand of VYXF01013020.1, from coordinate 369,102 downwards.
ACATCTAAAGGAAGTATCATTTCTCCATTTGTGGAAGCAAACCAACAGAATAACAAAATGAGAGAGAGAACTTCTGTCATTTGACAGAAAAATTGAACAAATTCCTTTACAAGACCAAATGCAATTTCACCACCTAAAGCAGTAGTTGTAAAAGATTTCTTTTCCACTTCCCCCTCCCCCCCCTCCCCCTTTAAAAGACCTCATTAGGCCCAACATATGTTGTATAAAGGGAAGGCTGTTGTCAAAATACAGCTACTCTGGTCATACATTCCAGGAAATTTTAAACTACACTGAATTCTGTGGATTTATAGAAGAAAGGTAAGAGTGGGGCTCCCAAAATGTATTTCATTGAATCACACCATCACAGAACGGTTTGGATTTGAAGGGATCTTAAAAATCATCTGTCTATTTCCAACCTCTCTGCCATGGACAGAGACACCTTCCACTAAATTAGGCTGCTCAGAGCAATCTTGTCCCTATTTAATTCTTTAAGAGCTGCAGTGTACTTTTTACTCCAGTTAATGTAAATATTATTAATTTCAATCAGTGAAAACATTTTCAAAACACAACAGAAATGGATTGTTGGACTGGGCAAAGGGGGATAAAATCCTAAATATGGGAAAATAAACTCATTAGGCTAACATGGCAACGTGCAGTTTCTTGTCAACAAAATCATGCAAAAAACCAGAAAAATTTCCAGCTATCTTTCTTTGTGATTTTTTGTTTGTTTTAAAGATTTTTAGTGTCTTACCCACTTCTGAACCACCAGATGTATAAATTTTGCCCTCAGCAGCACAGGCTGCAAGGCTATCTCGAGGTGTTGGAGGTCCTAGCTTGGAATACCAGCTATCCTTCACCACATTGTAGCAGTCCATTCGCTTTATAGGGAAGAGCTGGGAACCACCCAAAATATAAACTACGTTGTCCCAGAAGACACAAGCTGCATCCCTGCGCTTTTCAAAGGGACATCGGATGTCTGTCCAGCTGTAATCCTGCATTACAAAGAACAAGTAATGTCTAATAGATTATAACACTTACCTGCACAGTGAGTGTTTGTCAAACAGAGCTTTTCATAGAGATTTAGATATGGTCAGTTTTAAGTTCCTTTTCAAAACAAACATGAACACTGTTTATTGAAGAATACTCCTCAGGCGTACTCTTGAAAAATTCTCTTAGACACAGACATAGTTAGCTGCAATGAACTATGACATTATGAATTTCTATTTCCACATTCCCTGTGTGCACTCAGTACAGCTTCCCTGAAAAACAGTTTTGGTGTTTTTTCCGACACATTTGACCTCCTGCTGCTATCATGTTAGAAACAATGCATGTAATCAATAAAGTAGGATTGCATTTTCTTTTATAGCAATGGAAAAAGACATCTTACATATAGTAACAGATTCTTTCTAAAAATAAAATACAGAATGTACTAAACAGAGACAATGGAAAAAAGAGAAGATAATATCCAAATTGACAAGCAACTCAGTAAAAAAGCTCTGATACATACTTTATTACCATGACAACTAGAAGCTTATTTACAGAATTTACAAAACACAAATGTTCTATAGCTATCCACAGTTGATAGCATGAGAAATAGGGTAATGCTCCATCACAAATACTGGCAGTCATGATGCCTAGAAACTGATTTTGCATAGATTGGCAAAATCAGCAAGTATCAAATATGAGCAGTAATGCCCAAAGCCTTAAAAACACCAAACTCAACAACTGATGGCAGACCAGGATAGCATACAGCACGAGAAACACTTCTTGAGTAACAGCATCTCACATATTCCATGAGCATAGCTTGAATCCTATACTGAACAGGAAAGTATGGGACCTTAACTGTTATCTGTGCCACCTCAAGAAGGTCTACCTCAACCTGCTGAATGACCTTCACTGTAATGGTTCACACAAGACGTTACATCAGTACATTTTCTTAGCAAGGACATACTTCAAACACCTTGGTCAATGAGGAAGAACAGCGACTCCTACATGGGGGTTCAAAGAAAGAGAGGCAGAGCATGTTATAGTCCAGAACATCTTACAATCTTTTCTTGTAGCATCCCCCATATCAAGAAGAGCTGTCAGCTGCATGTGGCCCTTTATGGTGAGAAACGGGTCCTGGGGCATCCTAGAAAGGAAAGCCATACTACAGCATGGCAAAATAAATAGCTGCATAAATCTTAAGAAAATGTCTCAGTGCATTGTGTAAGATCAACATACTTTCTAGCTCAAACTTCTGGCAATTTTACAAAATATCCTGTTGTTTTCCTTTACTGTTACAAAGGGCTGTGACCTGACCCACTTTAATGGCTTCTGTTCATGTACCCATTTCATCCATACCTTTATCAAATGAAAAGCCATAACTTGAGTATACTCAGCAGCATCCTCCTCTTTCAGCAGGAGGCCATTTATGTCATCCTCTTGCAATGCTCTTCAATGTTAGTCTGTACCACATAGAACTGATTTCAATTTTTAAATTTAACACATTTAGGAATTATGCAGAATTGTTGCTTTACACCACAGTGAAGACCCACACGGCCCTGGGCAGTGCAAGTCTCAGTTCTGGGGGACTGAGCAGGGAAAGATGGACCAAGATAAGTATATGGTGACTCTTTCCCTGCTGATCTCTGTTTTCATCAAATTGCAATGCAGGACACCAGAGGCAAAAGCTATACCTTTTTTTCTTTCATCAATTTATTGAATCACTTATTAAAACTACATGAACTCCTGAGAGCCTCAAGATCCTGTGACAAGAACAGCACACACAATTATGGGCCCTGTGAAAAAGAACCTTTTTTCATTTAAGACTTTTCCTCATTTTCAGTTGATTCTTCTTCCAAGTTTGTCATAAAAACCAGCAGACATGCCCACTGTGGACAATCTCCCCACTAGCAGCTTACTAACTACAGCTCTATCTACTCATAAAAGGTATGCTGCTTCCCTTAATCATCAAGAAACAGCATTGCCAAGCATCTGTTACTTTTAACTTGCCATTGTTGAATTTTGCACTGCTGAGCATTTAAAACTTCCAGCCATTTCTGGCCACTAGAAGTAGTAATTCCAAAAGAATAATCATATTGCTGACACAAAATCTCAATCGTATATAAATTCTGTACTGAGAATTCATAAAACAAAACAGCAAGTATTTTATTCCCAACCTAGGGAATATTTTTTTAATATTCTGTGAAAAATTCAACAAGAAAATGCTTCCCACAACTGTTAACAGAACATCTAGGATTTCTAGTAGTATTCTGAAAATATGTATGTCTACTCAAATTAGTGCCAGACTGCTCCACAAGTGTTATGCCCATCTGCATCTGTCCCGTTGCATCATTTTGCTCTCTTGATGAAATACATGCATCAATAGAAATATCAGTTACAGTGCAACAAAGACAGCAAATATAGTCTTAAAATAATACTGCTAACATCCTCAACAAATAAAATACAGTATCCAACCCAGTCTTATTTAAAGAACCCTTCCAACAATAAGGAAATTAACATCAGCATTAGAGACTAATTTTGTGTGCAAAAGAATCAGTGAAAATTAAAATTTTTGCACTGGTTTTGTCATATAACAGCTATAGAAACTCATATTGCAACCAAGAAAATATTATCAGAAAAAATATTACCTCTGTTCTGAATTGTTTATGTGACACGTAACAATTTAATTATATTTCTGATTTTATTTAAAATCAGAAGAGAAAGACTAGGTCACTATTCAATCAGTTCAACAGACAAGCAAAATTCCAATTTTTTCCCAAGGTCCTAACCTTACAAAAGTACATACACAAGCTTAATTTTCTGTTCTGTGACCCTCCATCATCTTTTGATGAGACCAATTAAAGTGAGTTAAATGGTAATTCAGCACAGATTCTGGATCCTTGGTTTGTTGCATTTAATAAGCTATTGTAACAGTTTAAAGATTAAAATCAAATACTCAAGCAAAACATCCAGAAAAGGACCTTTAAATAGCTTAAGAATTAGAAATTAAATAAAAGCTGTTCAACAAGACAACAGGCTAGCTAAGAGTACCCAAGAAAGCATATAAGCACTAGGAAAACATTGAAGGAACACATGCTTGTTAGAATAAAGATCTCACATCAGCCACTTTTAAAATTTTCCTTCCCTGCCCCATTCTTCCCCCACTCCTTATTCCACATGCAGGGCCGTAAGTCTTGATTAGGAGGCAATTCTTCAAAATTTCTTCCAAATTCAGTTGGTTTTCTTGTGTTATACTTGGACAAGTCTATGAAAGGTCTCTTTTATCCTATGCTTTATGTAGACTTTCACAGACACTACTTTTTGCCTACAAAGCAGATTTCTTTGCCAAAACCATGCAACTGCTTGAAGAGTTATGAATGCCCTGATGAAAGGCTTCCCAAACTTAGATCTTGGAAAGGAGAGAATTATCTGCTCTGTACCCCTCACCTCCCCACCCCCAGTTGAAGTGCTTGAGTATGTGTATTAAGGAAAAAGGCAATCCTTAGTTGAGAATTTTGAATTCCCAATAGGACTACATATTAAGTAGCTAATATGTAACTCAAGCTAAGTCAGCAAAGCTGGTAGGTTTGGGGATTTTCCCCTCAGACTTGAGTGGTACTCAGAGAAGGTGGCTTGAATTTTATCTTACAAAAGGAATGTAAAAGAAAAGTTCAAAACACATCCCCAAAGGCTCATTCATTCAGAATTAGATTTGACAGGGCTCACATTGACTATAAAGTTCACACCGCACACAAAACTGTTTGAAATTTTAACAAGCATTTAATATGCTGAGTTAGAACCAGAATTTCTTCAACAAAGTATTACATGCATGGGATCTCGTGAGAGCCCTGATGTTTACGTAGCAAATTTGTATTACTGTATGTGCCTCCCTGGTAAAACAGGGTATGGGTAATCCTTATGCATGCAGTTGATCTTTTTAGACCCTTTAGTCTGCATAGCTGAAAGAAACACCATTCCTGTGGCTTGATTTTATTCAAGAAACACGGGAACAAATCTCAGGCAGAACTTGCTCGCTCTAAATTGACCATCTCTAAGCTTTTTGTTGTAGAAACTCCCTCTTTTCCACTTATGTAATACTTGGCTCCCCATTCTTTTCCTTATGTACTCTTACAAACAAACAAAACTGTGAACCATTGGGATTTAGAAGTGGCTGCATATTTATAATAAATGCATTAAAAATACCCTAAAAAAACTGGGTTCTACACTAACATACTAGCCAGTAACTTAACATATGCTAAAAAAGCTGCTCTGAGTTAATCTCTAAACACTTAAGTACATGCACATGCATACAGACTTTCATATATTCCTAACCAACTGGCTGATGTTTTAGTGACCTTTTGCTTATTTGCAGCTGTAAATGCACATATCAATCAATGCTCAACTCGGATTGATTAGCTCTCCACATCTAATATTGCTAAGAAACAAATACAGTCATTCTATTCAAAATGAAGTATTACATCTAGGCACACAGACTTAAAAATACTTAATTAACCATATTCTTGCAATTGTATACCCAGGAGGGAGGGAATACTTCCTTCCTAATACCTTTTTGTAGCTCGTTATGTCTTAGTTAATATCATCAGCAAAGAAAACAGGTGAGATTACAAACAGTGAATCTTAATGCATTCTGAGGTAACGATTACCTTGGGATTAAAATATCTGCAGGACTGGGGCTGAGAGCCTCCAAACAAAGCAATGCGATAATCGTGTTTTTTTCTTCTTGGTCGGGTACCTTCCACTAACTCTTCTCGGTCTTCCGGGGAAAGGAGGTGGTACCGCATCCCACCTGCAAGGAAGACAACAGCTGCTGCAGATCCACATCCATGGACAGGGATGTTTCGGAGGCAGGGATGGGGGAGAGAGAGATGGAAGGGAGGGAAAAGAGGAAAACCAAGTTTCTACATTACAACTCTACAGCTTTGATTCAAAAAGGAAGAATGCACAGCAGCACGTGAGGGTGGGAGCATACATCCAGATTTACACCCTGTTCCAAACTGGCTGCTCCATGTGAAAACAGGACAGATACAGACTCACGTTACGTACCAATGGATTCATCAGCTCATTTATCCAATATTAATGAGCAATTAAGATTGTTGCAATGAAACAGTCAAAAGGAAGCAAGCCCAAAAGAAAGCATTCCAAAGAGTGCAAAAATATCAGTGACATTACAAGCCACTAAAACCACACAAAAATCCTTATTTCCTATACAATGCACCCAACTCAATGTCAAACAAGAAGTATAACTGTGATGTCAAATGTCAGCAAATACTCACCAACATACAGGTTAATTTGAATCCTGCTCATTGAGTCTGAAGGAAAACAGTTGTGTATTGATTTTCAGATCTACACTAAATTGAAGCCAACTAGTTAACTGCTACTGAAATTGCTTTTCTTTCTTACATGATAAAATTTTACAAATGGTGTCCAAAAACAAAAGGGAAGCTTCTTTCCTATTTCATCTGCACCCTGAGAATGCAAATGTAGGATCAATCATTGTAGGATCAATGGTCAGTATATACTATACAAAAACAGTAAAACATACGCCTAAAATTCTAATTTGCTTAGGAAAGCTTTAAAATATTCAAAATGCTGACATATTTCTTTTATTAATGCAGAAAAGAATATGAATGATATTGAAGCTATAAGCCTGTCACAAAGGCAGACTAGCTTTCAGTTACCCTACTGAGTCATTGACAAAATCTCCATTCCATTACTAGTTCATGCCATTTGCTAGGAGAAAACAAATGAAAGTCACACTGTTATATAAGATGAGTTTTATTTACATAATAAGCTGCTAATCCAACTTCAACTAAACACAGCATCCTAGAGGAAACACAGATAGATTTAATGTGAAAGCGTTAGAGCACTTTAAAGCAAACAATTTTCAAAAATTTTCAAAGCATTCCTTAAATTGTACAGAACATCATAAAGATTTCAGCTAGAAGTCAACTTACTGATCACCATTTTAAGGCATTCTGGGTTATCCTGAATAAGTGGTTCAGCCTGAACAGTTTTACTTAAGAAGTTCTTTGATATTAGAGGAAACCGGACTTTTGCAAGAATATCAACCATGTATGGCTGGCGATTTGGCTCATCATACTTCAGCCATCTGACTGCTGCATCATAAACCTTAAAGGAGAGACAAGGAGAGAAAGGGATAAGGTACATCACCACACAGCAAGACAAGTAACAGAACCTTAATGCTATGAATTGATCCTAATGCCTGCTGAAGGTTAACCTATACCAACATTTTATTATGCGGGGATCCCATTGTCATCTTCCAAAAAAAACCCCTGCAACAAAAGTCAACCAAGCCCCCAAAAAAAGAATACTCAGATATTAAAACAAATGCACAACCACTGAATAAATGTCACCTACAAACTTCAAAAGCCTTCTACTTCTGCTGTTAAACTTTTTTCCCTCCATATGAAAAACATGAATCTGCAATTCACATTTATGTGGATGACCCCTGCATCAGGTTAAATCTAACACTCTTCAAGTTCTGTGCCATAACATCAGTAATGCTTTCAAAGAAATGAAATAACTTCTACTTGATACAGTCTCGTGAGGTGATAAGCTGGTTCTCTTACCATATCATCATATTGGGTAGCCAAATACATTGCTATTGTTGTGTCTTAGGGGACCATTTAAATCAAAATTTTTATCTGCAAACTACTGTAAATTTACCAGAGCATCTCCTCTTTTTCTCCCCCTCACAGGAGAACATAATCAGTTTTCTTAGGGGTCAGGAAGAAATGGGAAAAAAAAAACCAATCCAGGATTACATGTATATTCTGATACTTCCATGCTGCTCTCAGACACAGCCAGCTTATCCAGTAGCACTGACTCTGAAGTGGCAGGACCTCACTGTAAGCAACAGCACAGCCAGTGCTGTAGCTGAAACTGGTCACAGTGATTGGTGCTCAGTGACTGAGATAGAACATGGAAAGACACATCACAGAAGGATTATTCAGGACTACTAGACCACCCCAGCTGTAACTCTGCAAAACCACCAGGGAATGTGGGAGAGCAAAGAAAACAATAATTAAAGGCTCGATTTCATCAACTAGGGAAAGTCAACAGAATCATTTGAACATCAACATTGTATAGGACAGACAGTACTTAATGCTACCTTCCCTTTTTGCAAAATGTAACTATGCTCCACACCAAAGCAAAAGTTAGAGTATAATGTCAACTTTCTAGCAGTACTCCTGGGAAATAATATTCCTGTAGTACAACTGTCAAACTTCTGTAGTTTCCTACTGCACACTATCAGTTTCCTAAAGGAATTTTAATGATGCCGTGCTGAATACCTAACACTTCTACCACTGCTGCCAGGTTAAAGCATGCCATCCTACCTTACCAACAGAACTTCAAGAATGGAAATCTTCAGTGTCATTTTGGCTGCAAGCCAAATGACACTTCCAGCTCTGAGAATGTTACCCCATGATCTGAACTTTTCCCACCATTCAGCAAGAATATTGAACTGTGGCATTTCTCATATTTATACCTGTAACAAACCAACTGCCACATTCAATCACCTGATATTATCCCCCACTCTCACTAATTCTGATTTTCGTAAGTGACATCACCATTCAGTAAGACAAATAACCAAACCTTAATGCTTCAAATCAATTCTTCTGCCTGTTGGAGGTCAATGTTAACGAAAACTTCACAGTCAGCAAATCATCCATTTCCAAGAGGATATACACACCATCTCAGCTACAACATCCCTCTGTTGCACTTCAAAGGTATGAGTCAACTCACGATGCCACACCCACACATTACCTAATTCAAGCAGAGAATTCAACCAGAAGAGAAGAGCTGCAAAGCTAAGATTTCAGTTTGTTTTCAACAGCTTTGAGTAAGAAGCTCAAAGTGCCCAGCAGCTGCAAGTACCACTCAACTGCTACAACCAGCCTACAACCACCTGTCTGGGCTGCAGCATAGACATCTATATGCTTCCTATTTTCCCGTAGTAGGAAGAACAAGCTGGCAAACAATCATTCAGGGCTGTGCTCTAAGCTGAATCAAGCATTCCAAATGGGACAGCTGCAAATGTAATTTCTACCACAGGTTACCAATTTTGATTGAGTGAACTCAAGGCTCCTTTCAGCTGCCTGAATTTTTTTCTGTCCAGTCTTTAAATAAGGGTCTTCCAGCAATCCATCACTGCCAATGCATGAAACTCTCAGTGTTTTGCTCATCTTCCTTCCAAGTCCCTCAGCCCCCCCAGGCTTGTGTATGCATGTTTCCATCAGAAAACTCTCTGGAATGGGCTAGGCCCATACTCAGGTAGAAATGTGCATCCATGAAGGTGCAGTTTGCTCACCATTTTTAAGTGGTCCACTTTCACCAAAAGCACATAAATCCCAATCTAGAAGCAACCACTACAAACCAAACAATTTTGCTCACGTACTATTGAATCAGAAGCCCTATAGCTATCTTGACAAAGGAAACTTCTGTTTGTTCCTGCTGTGACTTCTTTCTTCCAATTTTGCTGGAACAACAAACACTTGAAATGTGAATATTTATTAAAATTTGGTTTTGATCAAGTTAGGATGCACCTTTTATTCCACAATTTAGCAAGCGCTATGTGCATCATACCCTCTAGGAACATCAGAAGTGAGTATGAATACCTGAGTATCTTGAATACCTGAAGCCAGTTCTTGATTAAAAAAAAAAAAATAGTTAAGTTCAATGCTTTTAGCTCCTACAAAACAGGGATCTCACCTGGTCTTCTGCCCTCACTGTCAATGTATCTTGGTTCAGGAGGTGTGTCACACGCTTAACATCAAGCTGAAGAAACTCATCTGTCTTGTAAACCTCAGTGAAGTGCTGATGGATGAAGTCATCTGCAGTGGCTTTCAGTTCTGGGCAGTCTAGGCATTCTGCTAGGACACTTATGCCTATGAAGGAAAATTAAGAATAAAACCCCTCTAAACTTGAACTGCAATTATCTTTAATATATTAAAATAGAATACAATTACTGTAACTTCAGTGATACTTACAATTCCAGTTTAATATTTATTACCACGCTTTTTTTCCCCCCCATTAAAACACAAGCTATCATAACTCATCTGCAATTCAAGGCAAACTAAGACAGGGACAAGCTGCTGATCCCTATCCCTACTGAACTAATTGGAGAGTCAGACCTGCAACACTTGCTGTATTTATTAAATGTCTCTCCAGCACTATTTCTTTCACAATTACAAGGCAGACAACAGTACCTTAACCAAGTCTGAGCCAAAGCATACTAACCACGTCTAACCAGAACAGCTTGAGACACTGGATTCACATTTTACAACCTCCCCTGACTTGCTCATGCAGCAGCAGTCACCAACCAAGCCCAGTTTCCTTCAAGAATCATGGTGAACTGGGACCTTTCTATACATGGAGTACAGTCAGCTGCAGCCCAACACAAAGTCAGGTTGATGTTGCTGGAAGGACAGAAGGTTGGCATAAAGGTATAAACAGCAATAGCAGCTGAGAAGCACCAGTGCCAACTTTGCCATTAAAAACCATGTAAGCACAGAGCTTTGCAGCAGCAACTTCTCATCCTGCCACAGTCTTCCTTCTCACAGAGGAAATGGCAAGTGGGGTGGGAGCAACTCACTAACCTATGGGTTGCAATTAGTCTGATCTGCTCAGAGTTAGAAAAAGCAAACTAGAAAGAGAAAATCCACATATATGACAAAATTTCAAGATCTAAATTAAGCCATGGTTTCTTTCAAATACTTTTTTTTAAATGAACTGTGTATTTACTTATGAGTCTGCACAAAACATGTTTCAATTTAAAAACAATGCCTTAAGGAAAAATTGTTTTAATCTTTTTGCAATAAATTAGCAATGAAGTACGTGTTAGAGACCATAATTGATTTTTCACCTAACAGGAGCCACAGGGCAGAAATATGCCTCAAAGCAAGACTAAGTGGCACTTTCCTTAGGTAATGCCTCTCTTCCAGCAGTTGTTTCAGAGCTGCATCTGTACTGCACTGAAGTGTCAGCTGAGTCACTGTAATTCAGATATACTCTGCAAAACATTTCTATTGCTGCTATAAACATCTGTAATATGACTGAGATATTACTAGGAGAATTACCTAACAAAATAACCTAATAAAAAACGCTAAAAAAAGTTCCTCTTAAATTTCTGATTATATAAAGTGCACTAAATCTTAAGCATGAAAAAGTATTTAGTTCTACTTGTTGTTTATCTTTTCTGTAACACAGAGTTCACATTAGAGCTACAGAACATATCAAACCCACCCAGATGACATTCATTGTTCTCAGTCAAAATTAAAAGTGAATAAAACCAAAAGTAGCCTAAAATTACTCTGTTTATACTTGTAAAAGATATGCTAAAGTTACAAATATGTCAAATTCTGTCTGCAAGTACAGTAACAACTGAAAGCTCCACCTCACTAAACACATGCAGTTCTCTAACAAAGAAGTGTCAGTGTCCTGCCAAGCTGGAGGAGATCTTGCACAGCCAGTAGAACCTGTGGTAAGGGGCAACAGTTCAGATTCAGAGAAAAATTATTTTTACATGCCTGGATTTAGCCAAATGTTACTGTCTATCTGCAGATAGACAATACAGTAAAGTTAAAACTAAACAGTAAATTTAAGTCTATTTCTCTTACCAAGACAATTGGAAGCATCAACTTGTTCTTTTAAGAAGTCCACACACATTTTTTTCACAGGTTCAATCTGATACTGGTTTGCTGCATCTAGTAAAGACTGGACATTATTGCTGTTAACTGAGATTCTGCAAAACAGAAGGTGTTAAGTCAGCATCACTGAAACGACCTAAGTTGCAGCAATAAAAAAGCAACTTACACAAATTCACATAAATGGCAAAATTATTTCCCTTCTATTTACCTAGGAAATCTTTCACACACAGTCTAAGGACACATCCTTCATGATCTTTCCAAACTGCTTTTGTTTGCTCTACTTCACCCAGGCAGGGCAAAGAAAAACCAGTCCTGAGATCTGAAGAATAAGCCTTTAACACAGGCCCTCTGCTGTCCCATACTATTGCTATGAGTTGTGTGATTAAACACTTTCACAAAAGGGAAAAAACCAACAAATTCAGAATCTTTTTTAATGACCAGTTTCAACTCCCAAACAGATACCAGCAAAACTTGCCTAAACTCTGTCAGGACTGGCCTGGCTGATCTGCCCAGAGTGCATAAGCAGAAGAACCACTTTGGCAGTGCTTCAAGAGAAGTTATGGAAGCCACAGTCTGGGGCTTGGTATCAGGGCAGGCAACCATGTGGCTGGGGTGGGCTGTTGACAGACTGTCTCTCACCACTGATGAGCAGTACAAAAAGATTCCTGTCAAAAGAAAGGAAAAGCCTCCCTAATGAAAGTTAACCCCATTAGATGAAAGGCTTGCCATCCATAGGTCTGATTAAATCTGATTAAGTTTACTGTTTACAATCCTAGCCATCTGCAAGAGCTCTGTTGGGGTGGGGTTATAAGAGAAAAAGAAACACAAAAACCCTCAAATACATGGACAAGCTGAGACAGGGGGAAAACACTGTTCACAGAAGACTTAAAACCCTGCCTGTTTTGAGATGAAGGTATAACTCCTGGAAATGGTTCTGTGACCATAGAGACCCTGCTGACATCAATAAGGACCTGAACAGAACCATGGGAAACATCATTTGACTCCAGCACTGAAGTCAAAAGCTTGAAGTGCTTTGAATTGCTTTCTGGAGAAAAATATCACTCTATTTAGTCTATAGGGCTTCCTCCTGGTTAAATGAAGAGGGAAGAAGGATAGAAGATCTAGTAACATCAGGTTTTAAACAAAGGAAAGAATTTTAATGGTAACAAAACTGATGAATCACAAAATCCTTATTTTAAGCTGTTATCATTTAAAACTGGCAGGCTTCCTAGAAAAGTGTGAGCTTTAAATAACAAAACTACCTTGCAGTATAAGCAAACTCCACAAGCTGTTCGATAATGTCAGGCTCTGCATCTTTCAGCTCGACTTCAAAGGACTTTGATTCAATCATATTTGCTGCAAACAGATTAAGACAAACCTTTAATCAAGAAGTCACTCTAGTTATAGTATGTTTTGCAAACAGTAGAAAATAAAGCAATTATACAAAGTGTTAAGTTGCTAAAAACTGCTCAGAGTTGATTGCTGTTTTCCCAGGACTGCTAATGCAAGTCAGGAAAGGAGGCAGTGGAACAAACAAGGTAACTGGTGTGAGTACATCCTTGTATTACCTAAATTATGATAAACTGTGTTAAGTAGAAAAAGTCCTAGATGTTGTTGACTGCAGCCAGACTGCCATGTTAGTGTTACCACTGTCAAAAGCCATTTCCACATTCAGGCTGATGACAACGGAGACAGCTCTGAGCTCCCCACATCCAAGACACAGCCCTAGGTTTGCCCACAGTTGGTTACCACTGACCACTGGAATAAATGGTTATTTTACTTCCACTCAACTTTGCTTTTACAGTAATTTTACAATTCATGGGTGAGGCATACAAAAGATAAGATACTACAAAGCTGAATTTTCAAAGAGAGCATAAATGAAAGAATTACAGAATCACAGAATTAAGATAATCACATTAAGGCTGGAAAAGATCTCTAAGATCCTCCACTCCAGCCACTAAACCATGTCTCTAACCTCTGAAAGCCCAATTTAGATGCAGAAGTGCCCAAAGGCAGACGAATTCTGTAATGAGACAAAAAAAAAAATCCCAATTTTCAAATTAAGGAAGGGAGAGAAACTCTAATACAGTGTATAGGCCCCAGTTATTAAGAGAGCTTATACATGATGCAACACTTGACTTGATCAAGAAAGAGTTAAAGGAAAAATGAGGGGAGGGGTAAACAGAGATAAATGGAAGAAGGACACAAAATGAGCTATCTTCACTTACACATATCACTCAAATTAATCACTTTCATAGGATAAACAGACAAAAATGTAACAGGATATCATCATGGAAGTTTAAATTTAATCAATTTTTGAAACACTTACTAGTAAACATCAAGTTAAAAAAATGACTGGCTGAAGCAAGCACAACACGGTGAGCTGGGATCTTTCTTTCTTGAACCATAAGAATGACATCACAAAGAGTTTTCTGAATCAGAGGGAAAAAAGACAAAAATCAGCATTTTTGAAAATATTTCAACAGTATTTCTTTAAAAACAGCTTATGGAAATTATTGCTTTTTGTAACACACACAACTTAAGAGCATAATGTGATAAAAAAGATTTTCTGAAAGTCAAAGTTCAGTAGCCTGGAGACAACATCAGTTTACCCAAGAATTTGTACAGGATGGTCACGAAAAACATGAACTCTGATTAATCAAAGTATTCCCTGTAGCTTTTGTATCAGCCTACATTAATGTAGGCTCTGCAGCATCTAGTACAGGCTGCATTTATATTGCACTGCTTTCATCTATCAGTGGCTCTCCTCTACTCTGCTGCTGATTTTCAAAAAAAATTAACAGGAATTTCATATCTGAAGACTGCCATCCTATTTATCAGATAGAGTCAAAGTGATGGATGAGTTTAAAGCATTCAAAAGAGCATTTTAAAGAAAATGTATCAAAAAAATACCACTTCTGTGGAAGGGTTTGACTGGTCATGCCTGATGAGCAACTAGCTTCCAACAAAACATAATTTATTTCTCATTTGTTTGCTCTTTATGTGTAGGCAGATAGTTTCCCCCCTACATGTGAACTGTAATACTCTAGAAGGAGAAGGGAAAGCAACAGAACTTCTAAAGGCTGTCAGGAGGGATTGGGGTAAAAACACATAATTTGAATAGATTCTGAAATGCAATCTCTTCTAAGAACATATTGAGTGAAACAAATGTATATCATAAGACAGTTATAGTAAGAAAGAAAAACTGAGCAGCACTGCTTCCTCAAAAAAATAGGAAATAATTTCATGTTCATGGAAATGCTTTCAAAAACATCCCAAGGCCAGCCCTAGAAAAGAACATTTCTACTGTGGGAAATATATACTTGCTTAGAACTGCGACAGTGTTTTCCACATGGAGATAATATTATCTAGGGTTGATAATCCACATTTACAATTCCTTTAAACATGCCTGTTTTTATTTTTTTACAGGACACCCAAAAGCACAAATTGGACAAAACATAAATACTACTTTCAAAAATATTATCTGAATCTCCTTTGTAGTTTTAAACCATTTAGGAGAGAAACAACAACAACAAAAAAGAGACCATTTTGGAAAAGTTTCAGAGGAAATCCTTTAAAAGCTGAAATTTCTAATACTTCTGGTTCAAAACAAGCATTGGAAACTAGCAGTACAAGATACCATAAAATCCTATGGCCAAGCTCTGCCAAGACTTGCAGCTGTTGTTGAGCTCCATTTCTAAAATACATCAAATGCCTCAGCTCAGCATTTGAAACACCTCACGTGTTTTAAGGCCCCTCTAGGGGCATTTGCCAACCAAAACAGACCATCATTTTAACTTCTTTCCCTGGGATGTTTCTGGGTGTGACAGTTCCATTTGAACTAATGCTTTTCTGAGGATTTCTGCACTTCTTTCCAGAAGAACCCACTGCCGTCTCTGGGTCACCTCCATGATGCAACAGGTGACTGGTGTTAACCAAAGGACACACCCGAGCGTCAGCTTCTGCAGGGCACTTCACCTTCCAAATAACAGGTTCAGCAACTCCTTGCAGCTCTATCCCAGCTTCATTCCCAATGACTTCATTCTTGCCTGACCTGCACTGAGCTGCAATGTTCTGACAAGTGATTTATGCACACGCTGTCCAATAGCTCTGGAAAACCCACAAAGATGTGGGTCATCAGTGCAGGAGACAAGCAACAAGTTCTCCAAGCACTAACCACACTTGGCCCCAACATCTCACCTGTACTGAGTGCAGCTATGCCCACAGTTTTCAACTCCCACATTCATGGAGGATTCCTCTTCATGCCAGCTCACACAAAATGCAGCCTCCTTAAATTGAGCTGTAAGTTCCCATCTGCCCAGATTCCTACAGGATTAAACTAATGAGCTTAATTATCTAGAGCTGCATGTGCACCTTGACATTTCCACCGCAGGAAATTTTACCTCATATTCAGGTTTTGTAACTACA
Organism: Polioptila caerulea; assembly: GCA_013397295.1. Classification (NCBI taxonomy): domain Eukaryota; kingdom Metazoa; phylum Chordata; class Aves; order Passeriformes; family Certhiidae; genus Polioptila; species Polioptila caerulea. Next base: position 352,999 of record VYXF01013020.1, on the reverse strand, counting down.
GCACAGTTCTTGACTTCTCAAAGATGAACGAGCTGACTACAAATTCTCTTACAACTTTAGCACAACTAATGAGCTGAAAGTAGTGTTTTCCTGTGGCTACTGCTGACTTCCCAAACTATCCTGTATAATCACCTCCCCCTACTCCTTCAGTAATACTTGAGCTCCTCTTACAAACAATTGCTAAAAGAAGCTTGAGTTTCATGAAATCTGCAAAAATTTCTGGACCAGTCAGCACTGTGTGCGATACGTAAAGCTTATCTGAGGTCAGACGAGAAGTTTGCAAACAAAACTCAGAGCTGCACCTCCCTGGGCATAACAGATTCTGGAACTTGAATCAGAAGCACACACAAACTTCACAGCACTTAATCCTGATCCTCTCACTCCTTGTTTGGAGTGGGTCACAGCTCCATGAGAGGTGGCACTCCACTACTGCAAGATGAGGCACTTACACAGAGCAATGTGGTACCACACACTGGAACAGGGACATGGAAAAGCACTGTGAACTCCTGGGCTGGGAACTGCACAGGAAGACAGTATTTCCTTTATCTACTTACAAATCATAGCAGCATCTGGCATTCCCTTTTAAACAATGGCAGAGGTATGAATTAAACAATGAAGAACCAAGTTATGAACTCAGCCACACCTTGGAATATGTTTACACTTTTAGATCACGAAAAAAGCCTACATAAAAAGCAGATCACAGGCTTCAAGTCTTTACTACCTGAAGTAATTGAAAAAAACCCCAGTTTTTCAAGGTTAAGAGTTTAGTTGCATAAGATGGTTTATTTATATTTAATTTATATAATTTATTTGGTTTATTTGTGTTGTCTCAGTAACAGACAACATAACTGACTGTCTATTACTGAGAGAAGAACAGGGCTGAAGTGCTAGAGAAAGGCAGAACCAATACTTGGGAGGTCAGGACCCAGACTGCTGATGCAGACAGCATTAAAGGCTGGACTGAGCCTCTGGCAAGACTTAACACTGGAGGACAAGAAACTAAACCCTGGAAGTTACAACACATCACAGTGCCAAGTGTGAAGCCCCTTCAGAGCCAGCTTTAACTCTGGCTGCACATCACTGCTTTTAAACAAACCAAGGTTCCACAATCAATCTAGATCCTCCTCTGAGAAGAAAGATTTCTTTATAAGCAAGGAGTTACATGTATCATCATTCAGCTCTTGAACCATTAGTTGATTGTTTTTTATTTTTAAAAAATCATTTTAAATGAGTATTTATTTCAGTTTGGACAGCTCAACTGAAATGCACTTGTAGGATTGCAATTTTGGTTATCTCCTTGCTCTCCTGGTAAACAGAGGAGTCACCTTTAATATTCATTAAACTATAGACCATGGAAGCTGATCAGCCCAAGAGTTCACAGGTTGAGGCTGGATGAAGCCACCTAACTCCTACACTGCTACTGGCTTCCTAGTGTGATGGCCACAGGTGTTCAAGACAAAAATGCCACCTGTGAAACCAAACCATGGTTCTACTCATCCCTCTCCTCTCGCTGCAGTTTCACTCTTCACAGGGTACACAGTCAATTTGTTCAAAGAAGAGTTTCTGGTCAAAAATCCAGCATCAGCGCCTTTCCACTGCCCTCAGGCTTCGCTTCGAAAAGGGCTCCGTGGATGCTCTAACTGGAGACACCGGGCCAGCCATCAACCACAGCCTCACTCCGGCCCTCCCACACGCAAGGCGCTATCAGATAAGGAAAACCAGATCCACGGCGTCTTCTGCCTCCAGCAAATGGAACCGCAACTCGCCACCCGGGCTGTGCGGCTCCGCAGACCCCGAGGCGCCGGCCCCGGCGGGTTTGTGCCCGCAGTCGGGCCCAGGAGACGGGAAACCCACGGGACCCTCGGCGCGGGAGCGGGACCTGCCCGCAGGGCAGCACGGACACCGCAGGCTGCCGGCCCCGGCCAGCGCCTCCCGTACCTGCTTGCGCATGGCGTTCATGACGCCCATGAAGGAGGCGAGCAGCTTCGCCTCCTCGCGGGCGGCGAGCTTCTTCTCCGTCTTCTTCTTGCTGCTCTTCTCCGACCCGGGCGCGGCCATGCTCGCCCGCGCTCACCGCCGGCGCGCCGACCCCGCCCGGGAACATGCGCCCGCCGGCTGCCGGGC
>VYXF01013020.1:337772-350773 GCA_013397295.1 Polioptila caerulea | reverse complement strand
AGGGGGCGGGGCCGGGGCCGGGGCTCCTTCCCGGGAGCCGCGATCCCGGTGGGTGACGGGCGCGCCCGGAGCCCCGGGACTGGCCGTGCTCACGGGCACCCTGCCTGGGAGGTGCTGCCCTGGCCGAGGGGTGCTGGCGCCTCCCGTGCCCCGTGCGTGTGAGCAAGGGGAGGAATGGTTCCTGCAGCTCCCGCTGGAGGCGTCTCGTCCCGCCTTGGCGACGTGTCCCGGTGTCTCGTGGGCTGGCTAAGGAAATAAACGTAATCCAGAGGAAAACCTCTTTGTCCTGACAGCTGCAGCCACCCCTCTTCCCAGAAATAATGCCAAAATAGTTTGGTGGTTTGAGTCTCGTTTTTTTGAATAGGATAGTGACAGCCAAAGCAACGTTTTAGTGTGAGTTTGCTGCTCGTGCATTTGTGTGATGTTCCAAATCTTAATTCCACGGATAACAAGGCATTGAACAGCTTAATGCCGTGACTTGAAGGGGGAGAGATTCCTGCAGAAATAACATGAGGCTCTTTTAAAAGTAATCAGCCGCTTTGTTCCTGATATCATGTCCCATATGGTAAGATTTGAAAAGATGAACTTTGATAATCCGTTGTTCTGTCATCTAACAATTACTACTACATGGAAGATGTAAGAATTATAATGCATTTGACCTTTGTTTTGTTGAAATAAACAAAACTGACACAGCTGTCACTTGACTTTCCAAGTTTTATCATGTAACAGTAAAAAAAGGAGAAAATTGCAAATGTACTTCTGGCCATTTTCAGATTTCATGGTATAAAGAGTTTGCCAACAGAGTTTTAATTTCATCTTGAAGATAATAATAAAATGCCTGCTTTATCCGTGGGATGCACAGAAGTAGCTGTGTTGGGGGGATAAATATCTGTGCTGGGTCCCGTGTGCACTGCCATGTTCTGGAAGATTAGTTGGCCAGGTCAAGGAGTTCAGCTTGTTGCTCCCGAGGTCACATCCTTTGCTGACACGAGCTGTGGTGAGGAAAGATAAAAGCAGAGGTCTGCCCCTCCTTTCCCTGGGGAGCTGCTTTTAAGCAGAGAATTTACTGCTGGTTCCTTTTACCCTGAGAAAAAACTCTTGAGCACTTCCAGACTGTGGCAGTGCTCGGTGTGGTACCTCCCTCTGTACTGCTCTGTGCCTGCGGTGGGCAGCATTACTGACCTGATTAGCATCAGTGTACAGGAGATGTCCAGGGAGCTGCCTGTAACACAGGCAGGCAGCAAACACAGTGTCCACATCCAGATCAGGCTCAAATGAGGGGTCGGCCGTACCCGAATTCTGCGAGCGGCTGCAGTGGGATTTGACACTGAGGGCTACCCGGGATATGGGGAACCTCTGTGCTCCCTAAAGGACAGTGTACCACAAGGCCAGTTTCTTTCATGAAGTTTTCACTACTTCAGACCACAGTATAAGGTGGACAGCTTGTGAGGGAACAGCAAGGGCCACTAGCTCGAAAAGGAATTTTGAGTCAGCAGCAGAGCATGATACCAAGGCAGGTGGGAGAGGTTGCCCTGCCAATAAGAAGCTGGCATGCTGTGTGAGAAAGTTCTAGTTTTACTTTAAATCAAAATGTTTTCAGGGTTAAATGTCATTTTATATGAGATAAGGTGCTATCCACCTTTTTTAATGAAAACCAGCTATTGGGTGTAAGTAGAACCATAGAATGGCTTGGGTTGGAAAGATCTTAAAAACCATCTAGTCACACTATCTTCCACTAGATCAGGTTGTTCAGAGCCCCATCCAGTCTGACCTTGAGCACTGCCAGGGTTGAGGCAGTGGAACAGGCTTCCATGTTCCAACATCTCACCACTGTCACAGTAGTGAATTTATTCCTAATATCTAGCCTAAGTTTCCCCTCTTTCAGTTTCTCCTCAGTCTTTGTGTTATCACTACAGTTCCTGATGAAGAGTCCCTCTCTGACTTCCCTGTAAGCCCTGTTCAGGTACTGGAGGGTTGCTATGAGGTCTCCATGTAACCTTCTCTTCTCTAGGCTGAGCAGCTCCAGCTTTCTCAGCCTGCCTTCACAGGGGAAGTGCTCCAGTCCTCTTGCCAACTTTGTGGGCTCCTCTAGGCTTGCTCCAACAGTTCCATCTTATGCTGGGATACATATGCATACATGCACTGCCATGTGCAATTAAACAAATACAAGAAGGACATGTCACAATGAAAACACTTCCAAACATATAGAGATGCTAGATTTTAAGACCAAGAAATCACCATCTTTGAGGGATGACAGAAAATGCAGGGGCAGTAATCTCAGGGACAGAAATCTCTTACTCAAAATTTGAGGTAGGGGTTGGGAAGCAGATTTAGCTCCTTGTGAATGCTGAGAAATTAAATTCAAATAATTCAAATGAATGGGAGTTTGTAACAGATTTAACACAAACGAAAGTGTTGTAATGTACCATGATATTGATATTCTCAAAGCACTCTACAAACACCAATAGTTTAACGATATTTTATCCCTCAATTCACAAACTGAAGTTAAAATAAAAAATAGAAAATGATTATCCTCTAATGCTCACGACAGGAAAACCATTGGCACGACACAAACAATATCACATCCATTGTGGCTTCAAAAACATATCAAAAAACACTTCAAGCCATCAACTAATGCTGCTAAACAGACTGGTGCAAGATAGATAGATATCCTGAAATGTTTAGTAAACATTTTTTGTTTAATCTAATAGTCTCTAATACATACTTGTGGTAATGATCTTCCCATCAAGAAGCTGAAGTAATAAACATATTGTACTGGAATGAGAAGATTAGCAAGTCCTGATTTTGCAGTACAGATCCAGAATGACACAGGGTAACATTTTCAGCTCTTTATGCTAGCCTGGGAATGAAAGGCTATTTACAACATCCTTTTCTCTCAGGGGTGCATGTGCTTCTTTGGGCAGGAGGAAGGCTACTCAGTTACTTTGCCATTAATAATTTGTTATATACTGCTTATAAATGGTAACAGTTCACCTGTGCCGTGTTTTTTTTCTGATCCACAAAGACAAGATGTAGAAATTCTGAATGTGAATATATGAGATGTCTTATAATGTCACCAAAATAAGTTCTTTCACCCATTGTGCAAGAGGCCAGTCCACACACAGAGTCAATTTATTTACAGTTCTGTGCAGAAAGGGGTGCTGGGTGGGAAATCCACAAAGGCAGCACTGCAGCCATGAAAACTTTTCACTCTTTATACATTTTAACAAACAAAGGCGCTAATGTTCATTGCAACAAGTTATCTCATTCTTTTATTAATTAGTATTCCTTCTTTTATGATTAAGCATTCTCTCACTTCTCATGCCAATTAGTCTTCATGCCCAGTCTTCCTTTTCTGTTGATTCCTGGGTTTCTTGGGTCAGTGGTTGCAGATGACCTTGCTGAAACTACCTTTTACCCAGTCAGAGCTGATTTCAGCACAGTTGCTGAGTTGGTTTTGTTGGTTTCTCCCTTATCTTGGGTGTTCTGCCAAATGTCCTAGTGGCCGGTAAATTCTGCAGCTTTTGTGCCCATTATCGCTCGTACATCCTTCTCCCTTAGGCTTTGTTAACGTCCCCTTAGGTCTGAGATCATTAAAGCATCTCAAGCTCTAAACTTTAACAAGGCAATTCTGTCTACAAGTATTTTATCTTTCTGACACCTGGACATCAATTATGTCACAATGATATGGACTTCCTATGGAATCTGTAGCCACACTATGAATTCATCTATCGTTGCAGTTTTATGTCTTTTCCCTTGAGCCTGTGACTAGTAACCCATCTCCACGTGCTTTTTCTTCATTCAGATGAGGCAGCACTGCTTGCAAGGCCTCTCCTTTTCCATTGTCTTGCCTGTAGAGCCTCTGCCTTTTGTGGGCAAAGTGTATGTGTTTGAGAAGATAGGGAAGATGAGGAAAATTGTGAGTCCTAGCAGGAATGTGAATGAGAATGGGAGGGTTGTGCTGGATGGAGAGAACATCTCACACCAACTTGCAGTGCCACTTTTGCCCTGAAAGGAAAGCTGCCAAGAGAACCCTGCACAATTCTGACAAGTCTCTTGACTTGGGATCAGTAACAGGCTTCATTCAGTGCATGTTGACTGAAGAGGAGCTGGCATATGTGGCATGAAAGAAAGATTGCCCAGATGAGGCCCGAATACTGCATTTAGCAGACACTGCTTTTAAAACCACTTCTCTTGAGTTTGTCATCGATTTGTGTTCAGTGGATTAGAGAAATACAAACTAACTTGTCATAGCAGAGAGCAAAAATATAAATGACAAATGCTCAGATGAGACTTTACTGGATCAGTGGAATTGGGACATCAAAGAAGAAAACAGATGCTTGATTGGAACAGTATTTAACCAGGGATTGTCAGCAGATTTAACTTTTTGAAGTGAACTGCATGAGGGTCTCAGGTATATTTCCAACACAGTGGCAAAATACTTTCCAAATTGTAATGTTTCTGATTCTTCTCATCTTAGCCCACCCCAGATATTTTTTCTTTTACAAAAACAACCTCAGGGCTGTTCTTTGTTTATTCCAGAGCAGTCTTTTTATTTTTCCATCCAGCTATATACAGGAATTTAAACTGTGTTATGCCAGAAGGAGTGCCAGGACAAGTCATAGTATTCATGCTTACAAGAGACATAAACTTCAAGGAGAAAATGAGCTTATCACCACATTAGCCAGGGTGCCTTACGTGTACATTAAGAAGATCAAAGGTTTATTTCCTTGTACTCCCATGAGCAATGGGAGAACTTAGATGTCCTGAAATCAATATTCCGGTTTTGACCCGTGCATTCTTAACTGTTGGTCTTCTCAGGAGCATGCTCTTACTGGGTGCCAATGGCCTCTATTGAGCAAGGATGTCTTGTCCCACCAAGCTGTGCCAGAGCACGAGGGGAATTTGGTCTGAATGGTTTCCTCATATTTGAAGTATTTCCAGGATACTCTCTCATCTGCAGTTTACTAGGGGTCATGATTTCTTTCCTTGGAGACTTGTTTTAATGTTTTGAATGGAGGCTTTCTCACTGCTTGTTTCTAGAATCCAAGTACCCTTTTCACATGGCTTTATTTCTCTTTTTTTAAATAAAATTCTTCCATTTTTTCTTTCTCTCATGTTTTAAATTTGTGCCTTCAGTGCTAATGAAAGGAAAACTCTTGTTTTCTCATTATGATGTGAACCACGGCTTACAATAAATATCCCCTGGCATCCAAATTTTCTGTTCTGATAGATGTATCCATTGCATTAAAACTTTACAGGCAAAGGGAAGAGAGACTAAAATGGATTTATACTTTATTTGTTTATTCATGATGTAAGGTAGGTGTGGGGTATTCTTCCCTTTTTTCATTAAAGATTTTGAAAACTTGGACCACAAAATAATTCACAATTGAAACTGCAACTGGCACTTCTCACTCTGTGTAGCTGCTATGTGTATTGTGTAGTTTTTACTGCTTGTTCACCCAAGCAGTAATGCTTATCTGAAAGCAGCACATTTGTGCCCAGGAGCAGGAAGAGCAGGGCTGCCCCAGGAGGGAGCCAGCTGTGGAGGAGACCCCATCCTGGCATGTGAATGCCTTCTTGGGCAGGATGCCTTCCTCCACATCTGAACAGATCCAGGCTCTGACAGGGCCTGCCAACGATGCAGAGGTCATCAGAGGAGCTGAGGTGACAAGGAGCTGCTGTCCCTGGGCAGCCAGCAGGACTGAGCAAGGGTGGTTGGGGCACTGAAGCCTGCCCGGATGCTCAGGGGTCCAACAGTTTGGATGAGGGAAGTTCTTCCATGGAGACGTATTTGGTTTTGAAGTGTGCCTCCTGCATTCTGCCAAGCTGAATTTAATGCTGTTTAATTGTACTGTTGTTGCAATATCACTCCTCTGTACTTTGCTGGTCAGGCTGGGGACGTGACAGGCTGCTTTGTCCTGGAAGCCAGGACGTGTCTTCTGTCAGGCTGCAGTCCTTTTCCATGCCAGCATTTCCATTTTAGATTATTGTGGGATGATTTATCGCCAGAGCCAGCCAAAGGCAGTAACTGTGACAAATGAAAACTCTGAAAACAACCTCCTTTCAGGAACAGATAAAGTAAACAAGACACAGAAAGCAGAGGATTCCCTGTATTGCTGTTTGGCTGACCCCAGCCAATGGGTAATTCTGCCACAAGAGGTGTTACACAAAGTCATTAACATCTCCTGGAAATGAATGTATTTCCTGGGCTTTGGTATTGTTTGAACTAATTCCAGACCTTTTCCTTCATTTCGATTTTCCGCTCTGAAGAACAATAAATACTTCGGCTGCCTGCACTTCTTCTAATCCAGCCCACTTCTTTGTCCCTTTGTCAAGGGAAAAAATAATATTTCATGTGTCCCAAAGCCAGTTCAGTAACTACTGTAGCACAGGTGGTACCAACACAGCAGTAGAGCAGCTGAACATAGCAAGCCCATCTGTGAGGTTTAAGGATTTGGGGTTTGGGGTTGATTTTGCCATCTGCTGGTAGCACAGACTCCTGCCCTCTGTGACCTGTGGGAGCTTGCAGGGGCTGGGCCTGCAGAGCCTGAGCCTGCTGGCAGATTTCTGGATGCAGCAAAATGGCCTAGACTTCCTTATCCATGAGAGGGAAAAGCAAGCAACACTAGCAAGGGAGATTTTTGTAGCAAGGTCATAAAAAGCATAGAATTAAAAAAAAAAATAAAATTAGGTGTACAGGGGAATGAATTGAATAAAAGTAACCTTCTTGATTTTATTTCTTTAAGTTCTTGGGCATTAATTTGATGAACACTTAAACATACATTCTTTTTAGTGAGTTTGAAATACCATAACCTTAAAGAGACAACATGAAATAGGATATTGCCTTGTCTTCTTCCACCATGTTCCACCCTTCAGCATGTTCTAACAACCCCAGTCCCTGCCAAGAGCTGTGCTTTCCTTTTGAGAACTAGTCTTTTCTTGGGAGAAACCTAGCAGGAAAGATTATTTACACCTAAATAGCCCCTCTTGGGGATGGCTCTCAGTGTTAATAATCCTCTTGCTAAGTAGGGGAATTCAGGCAGTATGTGCTTAAGTGTCTGAACTTGTTTAAGCTCTCAGTAGGTTAAACTCCATGCTGGAAACTGGATCAGAGAGTAGTGGAACTGTTTGTGCAGAAGTCCATATGGATGGGTAAAACTTCTGTCTTGTGTTACAGAAAACATCAGTCTTTCTACAACAAGGGCTCCATCAGTTCAGAGATTTTTTTTTCATCCAAATAATAAACATTATCTGACCTTCAAGTAAAAATCTCTAAAGGAACTCTTTGAGTGTGTCTATTTGCAACATAAATTTGTAACTTAGTTTTTTTTTTCTTTCTTTCTTTCTTTTTTTTTTTTCTTCAGTAGGAATGTACAGGGCAATGTAGGAACAGTGACACCAAGGACTGGGTTTATCTGAGATTGTCTCTGTGAGCTTTACCCACAGCTAAACTGAGGTACAGAAAAGGAATGTAGCACTAACAGTTGTGCAAAATTTATGCCGTCTGACCTACCAACAAAGGGTTGCAAAACAGAAAAGCTGGTATCAGCAGTTCCAATTCACAACTTTTTACAGATTTCCCAGGGTGAACAAGGGCTATTCCTCAGGCCCTTCTATTTGAACAAGCCAATTAACGACTTGTTCACAGATCTTTTTCCAAAAAAAAGGAGAGGAAAAGATTACTCTTGTATAAGGAAAGATGTTAGCAGGGCAGAAATGCAATTTTTTTAATAGCAGCAAGAGAGGAAATTACAAAACTGCCTTTATAGCCATGTTGAATTCTACCATCGTTTAACCGATCTCACAGCCTGTATGCCCTAACAATAGTTCTATATATTATAAATACAAATATAAATTACATATATGATATAAATGATAGTTCTATATATATGTTTTTAAACAAATCATATTTTTCCACTCCAAATGCTGTCTGGAAGAGGATGCCTTCAAGGAAACAATGTGTGAGTCATCCTCAGGAGACCTACAAATGAGGCACCTCCTTTGGGACAGAGCCATGTACATCCATCTAAAATATCCAATTATAAACAGTATTATGTTACTCACATAATTGCCCAACGGCCTTAGAAGCAATCTGTTTTTTTATGACAGTAAGAATTAATGTTGAGTTGTTGATATTAAAAGCTAGAATAACATCACACAAAGATTAAAATGCCATTTCAGTGATAGTTTATTCTAGATTATGCTAAGAAGTATTAGCCTGTGATAATTTAAGACTCATAAAATTTTTACTCCTTGTTAAAAACTTATTTGAATGCCTGAATGTAAGATACTTTCTGAGGGTTAATATGGAAACCTTAGGGCAGATGAAGAACTCATCTGCGGATTTGGCAGGTAACATAACACTCACAAACCTGTGTGGATTGTTCTTTTTTTCTGTGTACCTTTCTGTATTATGAAAATACTGTTATAAAATGGATTTTCACAAATTCCCAGTGATACATGGGCTTAATGCTTGCTGTCTGTCCAAAACCCTTGGCTCTAGTTTTGAGTTCTCCCTCTCTGAGAAGTATGGGAGAGCTAATGCAAGAAAAGAAAGCTTTGAGGAGAGTAAGTGTATGATAGAGCCTGTTTGTTGCAGGAGTGGGATAGAGGGTCTCACAAAACAGAAACAAGGGTACACCTTGCTCAGAGGGAGAAATATCCTTTTGTGTGACCTGATGCATCAACTGAAGGACTGTGGAATCCATCTGTGCAGTCAGCAGGACCCCATACAGTGGTAACACTTCCTTGTTATCCCTGTTGTTCCATCCTACTGCTGGAATAGGTCCTGTTGGTCTCATCATTCCTGGGATAACAGGCCTGTACTCACAAGAGTGAGCTAAACTTCATCCACTCTCCTAGGAATTGACAGGACCCAGGGTGAATGAGGACTGTAGGAGGAAACCCAGAAAACACTGGTTAGTCAGTGAAGTGAAGGCACGATACAGGCAAGTTCTGTCACTTCAGCATTTACTTGCAGAAAATGAAATACCTGCCCCTCCAACTCTTCTCTCTCCAGTCACTGAACAGGCTGAGGTTTTTGGAGGTTTTCCATAGGACAGAGGTGAGCGACCTTGAGAGCCAAGGAGTGGCCTGGATGCTGAATGACTGCTGGAGGAGTAGGGATCATTGGTGTTGATAATGCATGTGCTATTGGGAGAAACTAGCTTTGAGAGATCATCTTGTAATGACACTGATGTATTTGTCATGTTCATTTGACTGCACATTTGTTTTGTGGGTAGGAAGAAGCTGGTTTTGAAAGAAACAATTAGTGGTGATTAAAAGAAGCTGTTCTGCAGTCAGTTGCTTTCTGGAGCAATCACGAGGGTGGCTGGATTGTCATCTTTCACTGAGTCCTCCAGTCGGAGTGGTACCTCTGTATTTCCCTATCTATAATATTTTATGCCTTTCCTTTTTAGTGTTCTTCCTTTTGGATTTTCTTGGACCTCTTAATTATCCCTATTCAGCACCCCTACCTGTTATTTTCCCTTCCTTTTCCCTGAACTTTCTCAAAGATTTTGTTCACACCCTCACAATTATCTCGAAAGTATGAGCCAAGATTTTGCAGTTAGGATGTGCTGGACTTGATCCTTGGCACAATTAGCTGAACCCCTGGGGGCTGACCAGAGGAGATGGCCAAGAGAGACTTGAAATGCTCACTAGATAGGAGGTTACAGGATGCAGTAATCTGTCTGTATCCAAGCCCAGATGGTGCCGAGTACGTGCTGCACAGATGATGGCAATGGTATGGCTGCTTTCAGCAGTGTATTATCCTCTTATAAAATCATCTGAAATTCAAGGAAATTAACAGAAGTCTTTACGAGTATGTAAAAGTCAGTGCCTGATACACACTGACCTACAATATCTCCCTTATTCAGTTGTGGCAGTGTGTTGGTGTCTCCCCAGTGCTCTGGGATATAATGGGGGCTTTACCAGTTTCCACCAGGCAGTGTGCAGGGCTATGACACAATCACTGACCCAGTTTTATCTGAAACAAACAACCCTTCTCTCTCCTCCCTGCAAACAATAAGATTGTTAGATCCAAGGCCAAATTCATGTTGTTGTGAACAGCTGCAAATCCACTGACGTCAGCAGAGCTGTATCCACTTAGTAAAACAGAGTGTCCAGCTCACAGTGGTTCTTTGGATGAATGTCAGTGGAAAAATTGCATCTATCTATCTATTGAAAATTCTGCTCAGTTTTTCTTTAGATGGATATGTTTTTTCCTCTCCTGTGTAGTGCAGGAATGTGCTGTCAAGCAGCTGCTCATGTAAGTGATTCTTGCATCTCTCTACAAAGCAGATTAGAGTCTGGCTGGATGAACTGGCTACATCATGGACAAGTATGAGGTTGTAAGAGGAGAAACAAAACTTCTGATCTCAAGGGCCCAACAAACATGATATCCCAATGCAGGATCTACGGAGCATAGCAGAGAAGTGCGGGCACTACATGGCCAGCAAAAAGCACGACTATAATATTCAAAGGGCTGCTCAAAATAGTCTTAATTTTGCAAGTGGCAGTCACTATGGCTCGATCTTACCAAGTGTCTGAAAACATTAGTCCAATTGATCTAGAGTTACACAAATCTAGAGTGAAGCAGGGAACCAGCAATGGAGAAGCTGGAGCTTCAGAACAGTCACTGCTGATTGCAATGACTATTATTTTCTGTTTTCTTGAGAAGAAGGGTAACTCCACATGGGCATGGAGAAAGTGCTGGAAGGCCATGATGATCCCCACTGGCTTCAGCACTGATGTCCAGACCAACACTGCTGTGTTTCATTCACAGTGGAGCAAGTTGTTTGACCTTTGGTACAAGAAATCACCTCCAATAGGCTGTGTCTACATTGGATTAGATTAGATTGTGCTGATCCCATTCCCTAATCAGGGCAGCTGCATGGGAGCTGCACTCCAGTTCCTCCCACTGAAGTTGCATCTTTCTCAGGAGTTTGTATTCTCAGTGTTAAAATGAAAGATAAGTAAATAGGGCTTTTCAGGGAAAATGAAAATACAGCTGCTTATAATCTTGTCAAAACGAGTTTCTGTATGGCTATCTGTATAAGTAAGAAACTCTGGCAGTGCAAGAATGCTCACAGTTCTAACCTTCGTTGAAGTTGTACAGTGAAGTATTTACAGATTACTAAGGTGGACTTCCAGCAGCTGACATGTGCATAATGCAACATCAGCAACGAGGGTCTATTGATGTTCTTTGTGCAGGGTCACATTTAGGCTGACCTTTGATCCAAGCAGTGTGAATGACAGCAGTTTGGGATGCATACAAGGGGTTGCTGGAAAAAAATGAAGGTATGTGATAAAATTATTAGAACTGAGATGAAGCCATGTGGTGAAAGATACAGATCTGAATCACCGAGGGAAAACACTTCATGTACAGGATGGATTCTGAGTGTCCCAGCTTCATCTTACTTAGCCTGAGGCTGTGGGAAGAGCAAACAAAGAACACATAATTGTTCCCACACAAGAACAGACAGGCTTACATTGAAAAGATAATGAGTGAAACTAGCAGGATTCAGGGACATGGCATGCAATCTCCAAGGAGAAACAAACTTCAGTCTGAGACCTTGAATATCAAAAGGAGTTGAAAGACTTATGAGGGGGACATAACCTTTCAGAAGTTCCCTGTGGAGACAAACTAAAGGAGAGAGACTGCAGAGAGAATTTTAAAAATGTCCAACTGTTGAGAGATGTTAATTGTTTAGATTAAATAAGTTTTAAATAGAATGAGTCAATTAGAGTTATAATGTATAATTTAGTTTGCTATTTGCTTAGTTTTACTTTCTTAGCATGTGTAACTAGATTTGCTGAAGTCTTAGGCCACAAGTTGTGAGCTTCCACTGACATCTATGCTCTTGGCTGGAATAAATTCTTTTTCTTACTCATTTTCCTAGTAGTTTGTACAGTGCTGTGTTTTGGATTCAGTACGAGAATAATATTGGTAACACACTGATGATTTAGTTGTTGCTTATTAATGTTTTTCCTAGGTTTAGAACTTTTTTAGTTTCCCATGCTCTGTTGGTAAGCAGGTGCACAGGAAGCACAAACCAGAAGAAAAAGAGGATAGAGATGGCAGCAGAAGATGCAACCAGGGGAAATAAGAACAGTTAATGGCCTGCCTGTGTGGAGATGAAGAAAGAATCTCATATGGTGTTAGAACACCCCAGACCACAAATCACCATTGAACTAAAGAATTGCACACAGAGCACATGAGGCATGGGTGCATAAATCATAAAGGTGTAATTGCCCAGGGATATCTTTGTTTGCAGTCCCTCTCTGGAGACACCCAGATGGACCTGACTCTGCTGCTGCATCACTCTATTAAATTATATATTCTTAAAAAATCCAGAGCCTGAGACTCTGCAGCAGGAAATCTAAGGTTAAGACTGAAGGAGAAGGAAACACACCTGAGAATGAATGTGTGTGTGAACAAGGAGTCAAAAGGGGTCATCCACTGGAGCTGTCCTCTGTAAAGGAACTCCAGTCCTGTCAGTTAAAGTGTTGGGTAATGTATGTGCAACTCCTTGTATGGTGTGAGTGTGCTCAGGCATTCTCCCTTAACACAGCCTCCCTGGGCCAGCAGAACGGCAAACCTGCCAGTTGTACATGTGGACAGTTTCACAGTTTTAGAGATATTTTTATCTTTCATATGTGAGTTATAGATCTGGATTTAAGCTGGCCATTCATTACCTCTGTCATTGACACTGGAGAAAACGGAAGCACAGTCATGCATGAAGGACTAGGATCGTCGTAACTAATAGTCTGGATGTGCAGACAGGACCCCAGCAGAAAGAAGAAGCATCATGACATTTCATCACACACACCAAAAAAGATGATAACTAAAGGCTTGGAATGTGGGAAGAAACCTGCTCAGACTGGGCTAAGAGGTATTTGTCGAGTATAGCAACGCTAATAGGCAACATTTCAGAGAGAAGGAAAGAAAGAAAGGAAAGAAAGGAAAGAAAGGAAAGAAAGGAAAGAAAGGAAAG
>VYXF01013020.1:326898-337447 GCA_013397295.1 Polioptila caerulea | reverse complement strand
AAAGAAAGAAAGAAAGAAAAGAAAGAAAAGCAAGCAAGAAAAGACCTGTATTCTTCCCTTCATGTCTTTTTCCAGCTCCATATCTGTGATTTTACCTTTGCCTGTCTTCTCCTCTTTGATACGTATAATCCTCCTAAGGGTAGCATTTTATGAATCATCCTGTTAGATAGTTGCATGTACTAGTAGTTCTTGTAACTATTCCTCCAACTCTGTGGGTGATATCCTACAAAGAAAATGCACTAGTGTTTCCTAGAAGTGTGATTTAACATCATTGCTTATTAAGTGGAGTCGTTTGAAAAAGCCTATTGTGAAATCTTTTAGAAGTATCTTTTTTATAGAGGTATAGTATTTACTAGGGTTTTTTCAGCTTGTGACTGGTTCCTAGGCTGCCAGGCATTGACAGCACATTCCCAGCCTGCCAACCCTAATACCTTTGGCAGTAGATGGCTGCTTTTAGCAGCAGTCATCTGCTGCCAAATTACTTTGCCAATGTGCTTCTGATTTCTAGACAAGTTGAAGTCCAGGACAGGCATGCTCAGGAAGTTTGACAAAGGGCACATCAGGATTCCTACCCATTTGTAGACCAAGCAACTGCTCAGCACATATCACACATACTGCTCTCCCTTGCTGGCCTGCTGGCCACAGACACTGCTTCATCCCAGTTTATCCTGCATTATCTCTCACTGCTGTCAGTATCAAGACCTAATTTTGCCATTTGAAGCCTTCAGTGTCTCTATAAGTATTGCCAAGTTTAAGATCCAGAGCCTTGCTGTCAAAGACCCTTGAAATACTCACTCTAGTCCCATTTTTTCTCTTCTTGCTTCCACAAAAACAATTCCTTCATGTTATTCTTCTGTCCTCACCCCTCACCCTTATTACACTGAATTTTCTTCATGTGGAAAAAATTTTCTCATTTGGTACACAGTGATTTTTCTGAAGAATTCATTAATTTCAGACTACCCTCTCATCTGCAGACACCTGTTACTGTTTCTCTTCCTGCACAAGAAAGCAGTGGGAGCTCCAGGAGGCAAAAACCCTCTTTTGCTAATTAAAGCCCTTTTACAGTGGGTCTGTGTTTGTGCAGACTTATTTGCAAGTTTATTTAATCAGGAGGATTTGGGTTATTTATTTGCAAATTTATTCGATCAGGAATAGTTTTCTTAGCTTTGGTTTCATGGCAAAATCTGGCCTGTTGTGTGCACTTAATTCCTGGGAAATTCCTCTATAAACTAAGTCAGAAGCAAGAGCCAGAATCCACACACACCCTTGTCCACACCAGACAAAGACTGAGTCTGCAGATGCCACCTGCTATCACACAGCATTTACCCCACATCATTATTCTCTGCTCCTATCCATCGAAAAGGAACAGAATAGAGTGAAAAGAAGGACAATAGAATGACTTGGCACATGCCACCCCTCTTGCAGGTGGTGGACCTCTAGGGGCTGGGAGGAGGCAGCCAACGTGCAGCCATAGTCTGGCAGTGGAAAAGTCTGGCTTAAAGGAAAATAAGCGTGCTTCCCTGCAAAATTTTATTTTGAGAAAATATCTATAATGAGCAGTGACTTCAGTTTCATTGAAACAAATTGCAGAAACTCATTTCCAACAAAAGAAATTAGATATGAAACTGATGCCTGGAGAGTCTACTTGGAACAGAGGCTAGACAGTGTTAAAGGAATAAAGTAGGTATTCAGAAAACATATTCATTCTCAATTCTCCTTTTCTGTTATTGTGAAGATCTATTTGCATTTGCAAATATGAAGTGAAAACGTAGCAAGAATACACACTATTTTTTCAAGGCAACATCTGGTATTTTTATTGTGGAGAAAATGAAAAACCTTATATGTAAAGCATTGCATATATTTTCTTTTTAATTTATACTGTTTTGCATAACTGATTTCTAATATTTCCTTTGTTTTAATAAACTTGTGCTTCAGATTAGTATATTTGGAGTGCCATAATAATGCACATTATTGTACAGTTAATGCACATTTGAATCTCTCAAGAGATATTTAGCAAGTTTCTTTTCATATAATAATTTAAAATTGTCTGGATGAGCCACTTTTATTTACACGTATTGGATGAGGCTTGAATTGTTTCTTCTAGCCCTTTTTTCTCATGTGTCTCTTGAGGGAGTTGCAATTCAAAATATCTAGAACACCAACACTGTCACGTTGCTCTTCACACATTTCAGTTCTGTAGTAGTTCTCAGTGAGTGAAATGACACCAACCCTGCTGATGTTGGAAGCCTTCACACTTGGACGGCAAAATCCATGTTCAACCCTATCCCCTCCAGCAGATGTCATCGTGGCAATGGAGAATACTGCTGGGGATACTGGGAATGAGATCTCCTTTGCCAAGGCAGGAAGAAAGCTTTGCAGTAACAGACTTTGTTTCTCTTAAAAGAAGATAATTCTCTTAATGCTTCACAGTTATGGAGAGCTTTTCCTTTCTATAATGCTTTGAAAAACATGTTGACTGGCAAAACACCAGACCGTGGCCCATGGCAGTGGTGTCTATGTGCTCTGAAGATGGTCATAGGTATAGATATATATGGGAAGAAATGCATGTGCAATAATCAGTTTATCAATTCTTTGATTTTTGCGTTTTTTTCCACAACTGGAGTTTCTTGTGTACGACACTCCTTGCTCAAAGCCATCATATCCTTTCTGTTCTACTTCCCCCTCCCTGCCCTAATCCTCTTTAGAAATAATTTCTCCAAAGGAAAACTCAAATCCTCCTATTTAATTTTTACCACAAGTGAATCTCTGCACACCCATCAGCACCTGAGCTGCTGGCTGTCCAGTCCAGTCAGCTTTAAGGTTCATAGCAGCCTGAGTGGGTTGGTGAGCAGTGAGTAAATCCCCAACCCTGTGTTATTACTAGGCATAATTTTAATCTCTCAAACAGAGAACAAATCCCCAGAAAAGCCAAGAGACAAGTCAGTCACTGGCAGTATTACCTGCACAAGGGCCTCAAGGCTGCAACATACACATCTACATAATTTGAAAAACGTATTGAAAGCATATTGAATTATTGAAAATATGTTTACCTATTGTTCAGTAGTTGATCTGAGTTTCTCACAAAGGTCATGAAGTTCAGGTTTAGGAAAAAATTGATCAGATGCCTTTCTCCACCTTGGAAGTCCCAACACTTTTGTTTGAACGTGTGATATGTATTCAGTGAGTGTCATCCCTTTTTAATTTTAGCCAGTGCTGCGTCTGCGTTCTTCATGACAGACTGACAATATGTAAGACGTCGTCAGATAAAATAGAGCACAAGCTGAGCTGAGTGAAGCAAGCTGCTGAGCTGAAATGTGACTTTCTAAAAATCAACAGGATGCGGCTATATCAAATAATAAGTACATAATTTGAATGTTCTCTTTTGCCTAGATAATAGCCCCATGAATAATAAGTTTTTATTTTTTTAAATGGCAGGCTTTGGGGAAACAGATAGCAAGAAAGCAGAGCACTAATGGCCTGATTAACTTAAGAACCTGCTTCTCCTCCTCAGTCCAGTCTTTGAGATTGAAGCAAGTCTCTGTGACTAACAAATTCTAGGGGAAATGACCAGATAATTAGGACAAATTTGTGACCTCTCAACACTAAGAGGAAAGCAATTCTTATTGGCAAGATTTTTGCCATTGTTCTCATTCTTAAAAAATGTTGGCTGGAATTTTGTCCTTGACCAAGTGGAAAGGCTCTCTGCTGGCAGGAGAACAATGTATTTAATAAAAACAAAGCAACTGATGCTTTTGACAGAACAAGAATAGACATCTGTCTGGCTGTCTGAGTAAGCAAAAATAGCAGAAAAGCCCCATAAAGTTCTATTAAAATAAATGGGGTAATGAAAGGGTTGCAAAGAACGCACTTGTTTATAAGTTACCACCTCATCTGGGCACTGTCAAAGAACACGAGAAAAAAGTGTCTTTTATCCTCAGGAAATGTAGGATGTTATATTATCAAAGTTAACAATGAAAGCAAACTGTAAAAAACCCCTGCACTGTGAAGATATAGCTATTATCTATAAAAGCAAGAGACAAACTTAGCTATAATCTATCAGAAAAGGTAGCAAAGATAACTACCTAGCTCATGTTCACTTATGATTTTGCTACAAATATTTGAGATTTTTGTTAGATATGTTGTCCTATCTAAGAATACTTATGTTCCCATTAACAGTGTTCCCATACTTTTTCTAAAAGCATGTCTTAGCACTGTAGTTTAATTTCACTTAAGTCTCAAAATACTCAGTCTTTAGCTCGCTGCTTTGAGAGGAGAGAATAAGCATCACAGATAAAAGCCCAGAAGCTCGGAAAGGTAATCATAAAGAGACATCACTCACTTCTCTGTCTTAGAGCAGGGTCAAATATGCCCAAACCCTTCCTAAAAACCTGAGCTGATGGTCATTTCACATTTTGCTCCAGGGATCTGCAGCTGCAGGCTATCAGTAGAGTTAGAGCAGGTGTATAAGAAATATGGAGACAAACTTTTTACTAGGGCCTGTAGCGATAGGGCAAAGCATAATGGTTTACAGTAAAAGAGTCTGGTTGAGACTAGATATAAGGAAGAAATTTCTTATAATAAGGGTGGTTAAGCACTGGAGCTGATTGCCCAGAGAGGTGGGGGACATCCCATCCCCGGAAACATTCAGGGTCAGGTTGGATGGGACTCTGATCTAGTTGCAGATGTCCCTGCTTGTTGCAGGGGTGTTGGACAAGATGACCTTTAAAGGTCACTTCCAATCCAAACCATTCTATGATTCTATGATTTCCTAATGCCAACCTTCTGTCTCCCTAGCAGCTTAGCTTGCAATTTGTCATCCTATCTGCTTTAAAATAAACATTAATCTCTCTCAGGATTATGAAACTTAGTAATGTAATTGAAGCCTTAACTTTTCCTGGGGGAGTTGCTTGAAATGTGAGTCTCTAAGCCAGTGCTGGTTCTTGTACACTGGAAGAGCTACAGCTACAGCTGAGAGT
The DNA here is from genome assembly GCA_013397295.1 of Polioptila caerulea. NCBI lineage: Eukaryota > Metazoa > Chordata > Aves > Passeriformes > Certhiidae > Polioptila > Polioptila caerulea. The sequence continues at coordinate 332,471 of VYXF01013020.1, read as the reverse complement.
AGGATGTGGCCATGGCAGTGGAGTCGGGTCAGACCAAAAAGATGCTTCTGTGCACAAACACTGATGCTGTTCCTCAGGGCTGCTTCCACAGCTCTGTGTGGAGCCAACCACTGCACATGTCCTGAGGACTTCTTAACACTGGCTGGGTGCCAGGGTGTCCAGGCTGCTTCTCTGGATTAGCAGAGGACACACGAACTTTGTAGGCTTGGCTCTAGCACCCTGACTTTGGGGCTAATGGGCTTACATCAGAGGGGAGAGCTTCCTACAGAAAAACGCGTGCATGTGTTTCCCAGCTCTTGGGATTCAAAGGCAGAGCTGACAGGCGTGGCCCAAGAGCCAGCAGTGAAATGTCAGCTGGTAGCTCCGAGCAGAGCCGCAGCCCGACCCCGAGCTCCGCACGCCGAGGGAGGAAGTGGCGAGCGCAGCCGGGCAGGCGCGCACAGCCCCGGCGGGGCTCGGCCGGCCGCGCTCCCTGCCCAGCCTCCCACGGCCGACAGCTTCTCACGGAAAGAATTTGCAGCTCCTGGGCTGGCCAGGCTGTCTGACGGCCCTTGAAAACCGAGCTGCTAATTTTCTGCAGTCCAGCAGCAAGACAATAAATACACACTTTCAGAATACTGCCAACGTGCCCAGGCACACAGGGGCGGGAGAGGAATTTTCTGTAGGAGTAACAATTAGCAGGCATCTGAAGAACCATGAAAACTTAAAAATCTTTGAATTGCTTTGCAACATTTTTCCTCGTGACTCTCACAGCATCCTCACCAGCCCTCCCTGTTTCTCCTTGTGAGTGCAGCGAGGAGCAGCACCCAGCGAGGCACTACGAACAGTTGTGGCTCTGGAGAGGAAGCCCGGCTCAGCCGTGCTAATTAAGATAGCTGTGATACTTTAATTGAGCTGCTAATACCAAGGCAGAAGTGTTGCATAGAAGGCCTGTGGGTAGCAGCTTTCCTTTCAGTCCTTTGCTGAGCAGGAAGGACTGTAAGTGCTGAGTGCGTGGGGAGTGTGCCACAGGACTCACAGGAGATGCTCTGCTGTAGTGGATCCTTATCTCTTCCTTCTAGCTTCCCCTTCCCAAATACCGCCTCTCCTGCTGTCAGTTCTGTCATGATGCTGTGTGTTTGACTGTACTTCTCATAACAGCAATCTCCAAGTTGTTCCTCTCTTCTCCTCCCTTACCTCGAGGGCTCATTTCTCAGGCTTTAGACTACACAGGTTTTGATGCAATGCTTGTGTCTTTCCACTCAAACAATTAGTCTTGGGATCTGCTGTGCTTACAAACCTACATATATGCTTTTAACCTCTGCTTTTTAAGTGTGAGGAAGAAAAAGTAATGGATATCCTAGCTCTTGTGTCGTGAGGAGAGTTTATATATTATTTATGTTTATGATTATTTGGTTGCTATGTTTTTAAGTATTGCCTTATGTTAGTGGTATAGTAAGAAGAAGCTTTTTATGTTACCAAATCCTTATGGTATTTTCCCCTTTAAGTTTAATAAAAATCAGAATCTAGTATCTTACATTTTCAGGTATTGTAAGCATCATCCCTTAGTGCAAAACTGATCTGGAACATTGTGGCCAGATAACTGGCCTTCAACAGCAAGTCAGATGCAGTTTTAAATTGGAGCTACATTAATTCAAATTTTTGGAAAGCCTTTCCATAGTACAGTACATTAACTCTTTTGTTTTTAGTTCTACTGCAGCGGTTTTGTAATAAATATTTCTTCAAGGAAGTGTTGTGCCTGTGTGTAAGCTTTGTCAAGAAAAGTGAAGTAAGGAGAACTCTAGGTTGTCATGAGAACTCCCAGCTAGTAAGAAGTGTAAGATAAAAGCTGTTTTTACTTAGATTATAAAAAATTTACCACAAATTATAAGTAAAGGATACTTCTTTATAGTTCTACACTAATGTATGATTTTTATTTTTAATTTGAAGTTCTAGTAAAAGGACATTATTCAAAAAATTGACCAACAAAAAGCTTATAGAATCCTTTCTTCTTGAACAGTTTCCTTTAAAATGTTTTGTGATAATATGAGAAATCTGAGATTGTGAGATATTCAGCGTTCTAAAGTCAAACAGATGTTAGCTAGTGATTTTTCAGTCTCTGGAAAGATCTGGTAAAGAGCTTTCTGCTAGAGTAATTTTCTGTCAAAACATGGATTTGATAAAAAGTAACATTTTGTAGGAAGATATTGATTTCTTTTATGTTTTCAAGAGAAAGCTATAGAAATATTTTATTTATGGTTGAAACAAGAATACAAAGAAGAAAACCATAAGTCTGACTGAACTTCTGACTGAACTGAACATCTGACACTGTCAAAATATCATAGTCAGTTGTTTCAGAGGTCCTAAAATAAAAATTGCAGAATGTTGGGTTTTTTACAGAAAGAGCTGTCATCTTATTTCTACTAGAAAGGAAATTTCAGAATGTCTGTTTTTTCTTCCTAGGTCAGCATGATTTTCTTACCTTTTTTCTCCCTGACTTTTTACATGCTTTGGTTACTGAAACTGTTTTCATGAAAAATGCCAGACCAGGAGCCTCCAGAGCCTTCTGAATTTGGTACAAAGCTCTTGGACCTCTGCTGATTTGAAGAGTGACTCGATGCTTCCTCATAGACCCAATTAGGGGAGTTAATCAAAGGCTCTGTAGGAGCACAGTGTGAATTCTGGGCACCTTTGAAAATCTTAGCTGAATTTCCAATCAAGAGAACTGACTGCTCTTAATTCTGCAGCAAGTGTTGCTCCATCCTAATCAAAACAAAAGGGCTGCTCCACAACAGTGCTCCCATCCATGGACCTGTTACTGTGGTCACAGCTAGCCTGGCCTAGGCTGGCACTGGGAGAGAGGACCAAGAAATTGCCCCTTCTGGAATTCTGTCTCTCTCCCTAAACATGCTCTTCTTGGTGTCTCATAGGCTACAGATTTGGTTTGAGATCAGATGACTGGAAATAACTACTATTTTTTCCCAGGTCCAGATGCATTATCTTTTGAAAATGGTCTCTGTGTTGAATTGAGCTTTAAGAACATGGTCATATGACAGAGATTAAGGTTGCTAAGTATTTATTTATCAAGGATTTCTAATTTTAAAGAAGCTTACTACTCCATTATATATCTAAATATAAGAACTTGTAATGAATAGGCAGAGATTGCAAATTATGAAGCAGGCAGAAGCTCTAGGTTCCAAATCATATTTCTGAGAAATGAGAATGTTTTATGAAATCTGAAGAGATCTTCTTCCTGGAAATACTGTTTCTGAAACAGCACTGAGCAGTCCTGACTGCTGTGAAAGCAGAACAAAAGTTCTGGTTCGTCATGGCCCTCCTCTGAGAGGGCAGTTTGGAATGGATTGCTCATGGCAAAAAAACTCCACCCTAAACATAAGACTAAACTGCAGTAAGTGATGTGTACATCTCTGCACAAAAATCTAAACATATTGAACCCCAAATTTATTGCATACATTTTTGTGTGTCTAGAATATTTAAGGTTAATGTGCTAAGAATGCCTGAAACACTAAAATGATTTAGGAGTTAAAAAAATAAAATCTGTGGAAGTAATATAAGCTGAACTATTTTCTTTTGCTAATGTAACCTGACACTGAAGGACATTTATCTGCTGCATGAGAATAATTTGCCTGCCTTTTGTTTGCAGATGATTTTGATAATCATTAGAGTTATAACACATTAATAACAGTAAAATTAATTACTAATGATAGCATGATCTCAGTACCTCTGTTTGCAATTATCAGGGTCATTTAGTATGTCACAAGCCACATCAGTAGCCAGTCTCTCTCCTGACACTGGGTCTGAGCGTGCAGGTAATAAATTCCTGCACTGCTGTATCTTTGCTTCCATTGCTTGTTCTTTGGTCCTCTCAGAACTGCAGAACTGAGCAGTAAACCAGCTCAGGGGACAGAATCGTGCCAAAAATACTCGTGTTTTTCTACTTGGTTCTCTTCAGACTGGATCAACTTGGCCTTGTTTGTAGCTTTTGGGTCACAAAAACTGGGAAAGTCTTGGGAAGAGCTACAGGCAGCAGGTGGGAAAGACACTGTGATGAAAGCTGTGTATGCCTGCAATGCTGTTGGCAGAAACAGTGACGGGAGTGCAGAGAAAGTCAGTCAGCTAAAGAGCTTTAAAAAACCAAAATCCTCAAACAGTTAAGTATTCTGGCCGTGATACAGATGAATATTCTTTCAGAGGTTAAAGTTTATTATTACCCTTTAAAAGTTCCATTTGGTTGTTCCTAAGACTATGGCATTTAACAGTCTCTCTTCATCTTAGTGAAATAATAAAGCTTTTATAAACCTTTGTTGGAATTAATATCTGTCTTTTCAGGAAAACAGACCTATTTTATCCAGTGTCATAGAAACTGATGGCAGAATGAATTCAGACCATAACACAGTGGGAGTATTCTAAAGAATAATGGCTTAGTAAGACATTTATATTCTAAAAGCAATTTTAATATATTATGGTTTATATTATACAAGGTCCTTGAAAATAACACATATTTTATTGTCAACAAATTAGTATACTATATACCTATGGAAATGAATGGTACAATAGCACAAGTCTAGAAATAGCTCAGACAGAATGATACTGATGTCCAGATGCAGGAGGGCCAAGAAAGAAGTGCATTAAGTGTGGTATTTTCTCAGGTTCAAGGCTCCAGAGAAGTCGAAAAACTTGTGTGTGAACACATGATCTACCTGTATAGAGTAACTGAGGAAATGAAATGTGCAAGGCAGAGGAGACCATGGCTTTTAAATGAGTAATCATATGGGACAGCACTTTGTGACAGTGTTGGTGGTATTGATTCAGGCTCTGTCATTATATATTTGACACAGACCAAATCACAGCCTCCTTGCCTTGATTTCACCGCACAGCAATTAGATTACTGATTAACTTAATCTTTATTAATCCAGAGGATTACCAGAAGTGCGTGCTTCTGGGGAATAAAACTTAGATCCTGAAAGCAATGCTTACATAGAAACTCTGGTGGAAACAAAAAAAAAAAAGAAAAATAATAGTAGCTCTTTGTGGGACACATGGTTTTATTTCAAGATTGCTCTTCCGAGCAGTCCGAGGATGTAAGTAGAAAAAAAAAGGGAGCAGGGGGGGTGTGTGAATAGCACTTGTATTTGAAAAGGCCTTGGAGTGCTGTGGAATGAGACTTGCCCACAATTGCTTCACTCGAGGAAGACTGATAAGAATCCAGTATCTAAATAATGATTAAGACATGCCTGATGAAAATTAAGAGACATTCAATTCCGTGTCATTTTTATCAGCGTGCCCGTAAGCATCGCCTGCAGAGCTGTCAGCCGTACCTTGGTTGGGCTGGGGCACTGCCAGACCTGACTGCCGCCTCCGCTCCTGCACAGCTCCAGCTGTTTTTATTTCCAAGGCCGGGGGGATGTGTGCTTTGGGACAGCGGTAGAACCCACCCGGCTCCGGTGCTGCTCTCTCCAACCCATCCCAAGCGCTGCCGCCCGTTTTGTTCCGGGCGCCCGCTGCCACCGGCGCTAGCAGGGCACTTTCGGGAGCGAGCACTGCCCCGGAGGGCGCATCTCCCCGCGGGGCAC
>VYXF01013020.1:261047-326276 GCA_013397295.1 Polioptila caerulea | reverse complement strand
CGGGGCAGCGGCGCCGTGTGCCGCCGGGAGAAGGCGGCCGGGGCTGCGGGAGAGACAAAGGAGCTGCTCCCGCCGTGTCCCCGGAGCAGGGCAGGCAGCGCGGTGCCTGGCAGCGGGTTTCCCGGCGCCGCTGCAGACCTTCGTGGGGAGGTTTGGGGCAGAGTTGGGCGCCGTCGTGCTCAGCCGTCCTGTGGGTGCGTTTGGTGGTGTCGCTGCCGCGGCGAGTCGGGCGCCCGCGGCGGGGATGCGGGAGGTGGCAGCAACAGTTCGAGCCGCGGAGTTGGCGGCTCCGAGCGGGCGGCTCCGAGCGGGCAGCGCCGCGGGCTGCAGGGCTGCTGCCTCCGCGGGCTCCGCCGTTCAGCTTGGAGCACGCTAAATTGAAGGGACCTTCCATGCGCTTTGTGTATCAAAGGTAGCGGTGAAAGCAGAGACAGTGCCCATGGACTCGGCTTGTCCCATCGTGACAGCCATCACGTTTGTTTCTCGTCCAATTGAATTATAGCTCTCTGTCGGAAATGCTCCCCAGCTTTAGGTTCACAGGGAGAAGATTTGTGTCCTTGAAGATTATGAAGTCCTGCTAGTATCGGCCTTTCAGAAGTTTTAACGTCCACTGCCCGCGTGTGAGGAGATGTCTGCAGAAGAGCAAGATATGAAAGTTTCTATCACATGATTGGTGTTAGGGTCGTTAGCTGCAAATTTAGATTTAGTGACTTTTTTTTAAAGGCAAGCTGAGCAAATTGCACTGCACGGAGGCTAAAAGCAGTGTTATGGAGCAAAGTGTAGAGTGACATTGATGACTGCGTTTCATGGCATCTAAAAGGCTTTTCTGCAGTTTTTCCCTCTTACATGCTACAGTGGTTTTTCAGAAGTTTGTGCTTTCCACAATATCGTAGAAAAGTTGGGGTTAGAAGGGACCTTAAAGATCATATACTTTCATGCCCCCAATGGCATCTTGCTTTTGTTCTCTCCACCTTTCAACAAGTTATTTTATGTTACAAGAAGTAAGAGGTGTTGTGTAATATGGTCAGATTAATTTGCAATCTATTGTAGTTTCATCAGTGAAATAGTTTTGGTAAAGGTAATATACTTTGAAATTGAATTTTAGGTCTGTCTGGCAGTATTTTTGGATGTATTTTTTCCTCCAGAGTAGGAAAAAATAAAAAAACGCTAATTTTGAAGTACAAAACCTGTCTGCTTCTCTTATGTGATAATCTCTTTGTGAGGCAAGGCACTTCTAATAGGCTTTTGATCAGAGGGGATGATAATTTTGAGGAAGTTTGGTACTACTTGGGGTGATTTATTAACTGTTACAATTCACTTCCTTGCAGCGGTGAGCTGTTTTAAAGGGACATGTTAAATTTAATCAGAAAGCTTCTTCCAAGAAAAAAGGCTGTCAGAGGCAGAATCACGTTGAAGTTCTGCTGTAGTCTCCTGGATGGGTGGGTTTGCTCTCACTTGAGAGAGTCCACGGGCGATATGTTCCCAGGCATAGCTGGGTAGTTAGGTCACCTGGATTCTAATTTTGTGAGGACTTCTACCACAAGCATGTGCATGAGATAGTGTAAGGCTGGGCACTGCAAGTGCTGTGTGTCATCTGTGTCTCTCTTAGCACGGTGGGGCTGGCTCTAAGCTGGGAGACAAGCCCATTTGCTGATGCATGTGACTGGGTCAAACCTAATAGTGAGTCACTGAGTTAAAGTCTCCTTCATAGCACACATTCCTCTAAAACCCCAGTATCTTGAACCTTCTTCATGTTGCTATCAGGCAAATGATTTTCATTAAAGCCTACCTTAAGGTACATATCAGGTTGTCTTCTTAACCTGTCACTGACTTTAATGCATGCAATGTGAAAATCACCTTGTTCATTCTGGAGGTTTAAATTATTAGTTATAAAATTATGGCTAATCTCTGGTTATTTTAATTAGAAAATAAATGGTCTGATGTGACACTGTGTTTTTTCAGGTTGTATGGAGAATGCTTAGTTTGCAAAAAGATTTCTTAGAGAAGTCACAGTTCCCAGGCTTCCCTTTGGGACTAAGAGCTTGTGATGCTTTCAGATGAAAACTTTCATGAGGCATAAATGTTTATGTTGATGAGAATATTAAAATGTAGTAGCTCTTGGGCTCTTAACAAAGATCACCTGTGCACTCAGCAAACATACAAAGCCTCCATGGGGAAGAGCTTAGACTTAAATCCGTTAGGTGAATTGCCAGGTCAGGTTTCATTCCCAGCCCTTCCCTTGGACAAATGCGCTCTCTGTGTAACCTGGCACGCTTCCTCTCTCACAAGTGGAAGGCTGGGTACCAAGCTTGTCCTTAGCTCTCCCGTGGGACTGTGTGGGCAGTTTTGTTAGCAGAAGTTACACCTGTGAATCACTGCACTCGCGTGTGTTGTGTCCAGTGTTACCAAGCAGTTACCTGCCAAGAACAAGGTGCTTGAAATTTAAGCAGGAGGTCTGATCTTTCTAAGTAGGAAATGAGAAGCCTGACAGCGTGACCTTCCCTGCCTGCATATTCTCTTTTCCTTGAAGAGAACTGGAGTCCAAATCTTGTTATGCCACAGAAAAACTGAAGGCTGCCCACCTGTAATTATATTCTGAGGTTAAATAGTTTGACTGGAGTGACTCTGTCTAATCTCTGATGCTTCCATGGGATTATGGAAATACAGCATGCTTAAAACCTGCAGTTTATATGTAGTGTCTTTCCATGTGTTGATTTGTACTTGGCAGGATATACTTGAAAGAGTTTGTTGACTGGAATCTTGTAGTTTCTCTGCTTGAGAGAATTACACCTTTTGTTTTGTTAATGCTGTTCTGTTCTTGTTAGTTATGCAAGTATATATATATAAAAATGCACTTACATTAGAATTTTATGCATGAGATCTTTTCTTTAAATCTATGTTTTCTTTCTGTTCCAGGAAAAATAGCCCTTTTGGCATTTGCTGTCCTCAGCTGCTAGAACTGAAATTGTGATGTATGAAATGCACATTTGGAAAATGTGTTGGACTTAAAGCATTTTTTTTTGTTAGCATCAGTTGTTTGGAAACTTAAATTGGATTAATTTATTTGAAATGCTTCCCGAGATAATCTTGGAAGGCAGCAACAAAGTGTCAGGATAAGGACAGAAATGTGTGTCAGTGTTATTGAAGACCAAGAGCACTTAAGTATAAAAATGTTTTTCATGTGTAGCAACTGCATATTGCTTTTAGGCTTTGTTTAAAACTGCTGCTCAAGCTCTGCATGCCTTAAAATGTTTATTCCTGCAATGGCCAGACTCTTTATAATGCATAAGTGTATGAACACACATTGTAGATTAAGTACTTCTGCAGGAACTTGAGATTTTCTCTATTAACAACTAATACTTGAATTATTTAAAGTTATTTGAAAACATTTAAAATTTAAAAAGTTTTGCACAAGGCTGACAGGTGAAATGCTTCTGAGCATTTGTTCTTTCTGTAAATCAGATTTCTATCAGAATTTGTGTTGGAGCTTTGCTAGCATGAAAACTCAAATACTCTTGGATTAGATACCAAAAAAACCCCAAACCCCAAAACCAACATCTGAAAGATCTAAGAACTGTAATAGTTTTCAGTTTATAGCATTCCTAAGTTAGTGCTGAATATGAAGTATTGTACTTGTGGTGGAGCTGTTCTGAAGCCTTTGCCCTAATCAGGACCACGCTCAAGAGGAGCAGAATAAAAATAGCATCTTGGCCGAGTCTGTGAGGGCAACTGTTATTTATGGCAATTTCTTTAGTCACATCCCCACATGAACTTACATGCTTTGCTAACAACTGGAAAGACAGTGAATGAAAGCAGGATAACTTACAGCCAAGTGGGTCCTGAAATTGTCTGAATGTGACCCTTTTTAGTGCCAGAAAGGGGAGAATCTTGGTGTAGGTGTTGATGTGATGAATTAAGGGTTCTGTTTATAAGGCTTCAGTGTAGCTTCTAAATGGTGTACAAATGTAAAACAGATGGGTTCAATGAACAGTTGTTATTAGTAGCATTCTTTATTAGAACTGGAATCAATAGAGGACATGGAATTTGGACAGATATTTAATTATCACCACTCTTGTATATGAAGAATGCCATGTGCATGAGGGTGTGCATGAAATGTTTCTTAATTTATAAATGACCAGCAATGCTGAAGAATCATCTGATTGTTGAGACGAAGGCTTGGAAATGGGTTATATCTTCAAAACAGATGTATGTTTTTGTTTTTCCATCTCTAACCTCTGATGATATGAAATGCTGTGTAGCAACTGAAGCATAGCAAAGAAATTCAGGTGAAAGTAATACGGGTAAAACATGCTTATTGCTGATGCAAAAGTTGCTAAGTATCTGTATTCCATTCTTGTTGGCACAAGAGCTCTCATTCTAAACTTTGTGACAAAAATGTGTATTTGGGGAACTTTTGATAGCTATTAAAGACAACTTTCTTAGGTTATTTTATCTCTTACCTTTACATCTTGTTACTTTCCTCTATTTGGAAGCTAGCCTTTATTTAAAAATAGCCTAGCATGCTCTGAAGCTGCACTGGGTACTAATTAACACACTTTGGTGCTTAAAGCCATGCTGTCTCCTAAGGTTTCCTGCTGTTTGCACTGGATAAATATTTATGCTTCAGCAAGGCATTAATTTCAACCTGACGAATGGTGCATACAACTTGAATATCTTTTGCTAATACTAAACACCATGATTCACTACTTTTGCTATATTTTTTTGCAGTTCTTTTTTTTAGGAAGGGAGGAAAAATCCCATTACAGTTTAAATATGTGGTAGGGAATTGTATCTAATACTCAACAATTAAGCTGTCTAGTAGTCTGAGTTTGTACAGGAGCTAGTACTGGATAATATAAGGTGTCTGTGAGTGTCTGGTTAATGGACAAGGCTGTGCTATGTCATTGTGATTGTTTTCAAGCAGTTGAATCCTGTTCTGATAAGTAAAAGCAATTGTTTTCTATTCTTAATACTTTTAAATCCTTTAATATTATTTTCTGTATTAAAGTAGATGACTGGAATATGTGTAAAAGTCTTAAGTTGACCTAGTAAATTTTAAAAAATCGCATTTGACAGGTTTTTAACACCAGCCACCTTCTCTGTCAGTTAGGATACTGTGAATATTTTCAGTGTACTGTGTAAAGCACGTCAGGTATGCTACAGTCACCTCTCTACCTGGGGAAGTAGACTAAAGAGTCTTCAGGTATAAAAATGATTTTTTTCTTTACCCCTGTAAATACTCCTTGGCAGTATTTGCTGGCTGAAGGAAATTGTGTTTCTTCCTGATTTGAAGTAGGTAGACTACAGCATCTTGTATTTGGTGTTGGCCTGATGAAGGGGAGAAAAGTGTGATCGAAGTGGGGGAAGGAGCAGTATTGGGGAGTTCCTTAGCTCTTGGTACTTTGTGCTAAAGCAACAATTTTATGTTCCTTACAGTCAATTTAGACTCGATTTGCCAGTGAAATGCTGAGTATTATCCTAAGGTTTGTGGTTAATAGCACATATGGTTAAACCAATTACTATATACTCAGATAAAAGAATATATTTCTTATTGACTTCCTTTAGGCTGTGCCAAAATACCTGCCTGCTTCATGTCACATGCTGCAGATGTGCTACTGTTTTTACTCAGTTACAGCTTTTAGGCTCAATAAGCTGCAGCCTTTCCTCTCACATCTCTTACATTCCTAATTATATTGACTCCGTGTGTCAGGTGTAGAAAGACTAATAGGCTCCTGCATTTTTTTTCCCTCCTTTCAACTAAATTCCCAGTGCAGCAGCCAGAGGAGCAGGTGAGAGGCTTTTGACAGTAATTCTGCACATCTGCTTACACGTGCATCTGTAGCTTTGTGAGTGCTGGTATAATATTTACAAATTTCTGCCTGCCTTAAGAGAATGTGATTTATATTTAACTGTAAAGCTGGGGAAAAAAAATTGGGGTATCTTTACCCCCTCCTGTCCCCTTATTTCTCAGCAACATTATGTGTCAGTGCTGTAAATGAGGGGTATTTTTGCAACAGTCGTGTTGTGATGAGACACTTCAGACAATCAAATTTGTTCTCTTACTCAATGAAACACAACAGAGGAAACATCTGTTTTGCTTAGTCTGTAATAATACAGCTTGAAGTAACAGCATTCTGTTGTCTCAGCTGGAATTGGTTGAAGTTCTGTTGAATTTTCAGTAATGTGTACAAATATAGCAGAACTACTCTTCCAGCACTTCTGCATCATGCTGGGGATTGGCTGAGTAAATTTGCAGTCTCTGCTACTTTTAATTCTTTTGCTGCCGTGCTTTAGTTTGGTGTATGTATTTTCAATATCATTCTCTTTGTTCTTAGGCTAAAATTTAAGAATATCTGAAGTGTATGCATTTGCATTGTTTACCAAGGGTTTTTACCAGAATGGAATGGTTGTTTGTGCAGTGGTAATTTCTCTCAGACTGTTACTGGCAAACTATAGCTGCACAGGGAAAAATGATAATGATTTTCTACCTGAAACAATATAATCAGTGGAGATCTCCAAGCTGTGCCTTTCCCTTCCATACATAATGCACACATTCATTCATTCATTCCTCAAGGAAGTAATGGAAATCTTTGGTTCATTCCTGTTTTAGTGGTATTCAAAAGTGACTTAGAGGTTTGGTCGTGTTTTGGTAAAGAAGTGGATGCTAGTTCACCTGTGCTCACAAAGCCACTCCAGTCCTATGAGACGGTGGCAGGGACTTCCTTAACCATTGTTAAGGAACCAACCATTGCTGCTTCTTGGTGTGGTAGAATAAAAGTCCTGTGTAAATTCAGTAGGTGGAGTAGGATGTGGATACATTTGATGTCAAGAGAAGGAGTAGTACCTAGATGAAGGTCCTGCTTGTACAATAAATAGAGGAACTGACAAAAGTGAGAATAGGAAGTTGACTGAGTGATGAAACAGGAACCAAGTGATGCCACACTTATCCTTGAAGGAGTTCCTTAAATGTGTCTATTGATGTTAAGTGATAGGTGTATGATCTTTTGTTTTGTGCAATTAACGCCCACCCCTCAAATGTCATATTGTTTGAAAAGTGGCCATTCACTTAGATTGTATTTGTTTTTTTCATCCAATGTGATGGAGGTTGCTTTGCTCACAGTTCATTGCAACCCTCCTTTCACATGCTTATGACAGATTTTACAAGTAGAGCCTGTTGTGTTCAAGGCTTGTTAGGCTGTATTGATGTCCTTCAGCTCTGGTTCACCCAGTCCACTGCGCCCCAAATACATGTGCAATCAGTGACCAATTTCCATGTATTGTCACAACTGTGTGTGCCATTCAAGTGACTTCTCAGTTGCTGCTTGTAAGCACAATACTCTAAATCAAGTTCCTAAGTTCACAGACTTGAGATTATTACGGAAATAAATTTGGATCACTTTGTAGTTTGGCTACAGAAATATTTGCCTGGCTCTAAATCATCAAATCTGTGCTCTAAGCCAGGACTCTGAATTGTGATGACTGATCATAGAAGCACTGCTCACCTCTTCTAGAACTACTAGATATGTAGGATATGTAAGAATGCTCTTAGAAATCAGACCTGTCTTGAGCAGAAGACATTGTGTGATTTAATGAGAATGCAAATAAAAGGAACAGAAAAAAATGAATGTATGCTGTTATTTTAAATCTTAAACTGTTTTCTGCTACTCAAGTGATAACAATAAAAATTCCTTAGAAACTTTCTGTTGTTGTGACTTTGGAATAATGGCAGATTACTTGGTGATGCTAATTACTGTGGAAATCTGAACTCAAATAAAGAGTCCTTCCAGAACCTGTATAATGTAAGTTTTATTAGCCTTTTATTTCTTGGAGTAATTAATATTCTGACCTTTAGATGCTGCCATGAAATGGGAACTTTTTATCTTAAAAGCTTTTTTATCTAGCATTAATTCAATCTAAACTAATACATCTCTTAATGTAAGACAATTATAATCCTTTTCTGCTTTGACACTATTATGCTTTTGGGATTTGACTTTAAAAAAGAAAAAATTAATATGCAGAGCAAGACATACAGGGTAGTAAATTCTCTTGAGACTTTGAGTTGCATATATTTTGTCTGTACTACAGCATTTATACGTGACAATAGAGCATTTAATGTATTGAATGTATCTTCTGAATGAGACAGAAGTGTGAGTCCTGCCCTTAAAAATTTTAGTTGAGAAGTCATGTTCTTCTGTAGCTTATAAAGTATGTAAAAACCCACAAAATTGTTCTTAGTTGCTCTGAAATGTTTTTCAAATGAATGTGTCTAGTCTAGTGAGTATATGTGGATGGGCTGTTGTGGGGGTGGGGGAAAGTGAAGGGATGAGGAAGAACAAGAGAACTGTCATCAAGAGATAAAGCATGTTTCTCCTGAAACTGTCTAACACAGCTTCATACATGCATTGCATGCCTATATCGATGGAAAATTTTAATGAATTCTGTAATTTAACAGGGAGCAGTTATTGACCACTAAAACTAAGTCCTAAAGTTATTTATAGTATTGATGGACCCCTCTTTCTTCTGGAAAACTACCTTTGTATAGGTTTTTTCCCTGTGAAAATGAGCTACTAAAACACATGTCAGTAGACTCATAAGCCTCTTTTTGCTATAAAATCTGGGGTGTATTCCTGATAGTAAGGGTCCTGCTTTTCTTTCATGATCTTTGAGGAAATGATAGAATAGTGTGGTAGAGATAATATTTTCCAGATAGAAAGCTATCAGGAATGCTAATGCTAATGCTGCTGCCTTGGTAGGGTTAGAGTGATGGGATGTATCATAGCACTTATTTAAAATAAAGATTCTGGAGTCAAAATCAAACCTTTCCATTGCAGTTGTATTTGATCCTGTCTGATATTGTGCTATATTATAGATCTTCCCTGGGTAGCCCAGCGCAATTACACAACCGATATGGAAAATCCAATGGGACCCCCCAGGGAGAGTTCTCTTTCCTTTGTGAAGGGCTGAGTGCTCTGGAGTGGGTTTGACCTGAAAGAGGGGCCTGTGCTGTACCAGATAAGGCTGTCCTGGTGTAGGATTGGTACTCCCCAATTCAATGTTCCGACCGAAACCATCCAAACCGCACCTACTTGCTCAGTGTCCCTTTCCCCCTCCCCTGCATGGGGATGGAGAGGAGAGTTAGGGCCACAAAAAGTAAAGATTGCTGGTTGAGATAAGAACAGTTTACTGGAAACAGAAATGGAATAAGCAAGCAAACAGTAACAGCTACACTATCAAAAATGAAGTGTGCAAAATGGGCAAACGATTCACAAATGGTCGCTCACGATGCAGAACTGGCTACCCCGAGTGCTTCCCTGGCAATGATGAGGTGGTATAGAATAGCATCTGGATCCTGGCTATGCCCTTCCTAGCTACTGCAGAAATTAACCCTGTCCTGTTCTGACCCTAAATCACTTCTGAAACACCTGTGACTTTCGCAGCCCCATTCTGAGTTTGTGGAGCTCCTCCGATTTTATGGAGGCAGAAGGAAGATTCAGTTGAAATGAAGTCCCAAGAGCCACTACAAAATTTCTTCCTCTTGTGGCTTGTGTAGTATCTTCTGAAGTTAGTGTCTGGCTTGCAGGCAGACATCTCTGCTTTCCAGATTGAATGAGATGCAGATACCTAGAGCAGGATTGGAAATAGGCAGTCTCCTAAAATCTCATTCTCAGCGAGCAGAGTTGGGAAATTTTGGTCAAACGTCTTGCATTCTTAGTGTTGCTATTAAAAAGTAGGTGAAGAGTCTCTCAGACTCTTGTCCTGCTTTGTGAACTGTGTCTTTTTGCTTCTGGTAGGTCACTGCTAAACTACTTGCCAGATGAGTGCTTCTGGACTTGTAGTAGCTGAAACTATGTGCTATAATGGTAGAAGGTGTTAAAATTTTGTCCTTTATAGTCACTGCTCAGAGATGAAGTTCAGCCCCTGCCTGGTTCTCTACATGCTTTTTAGTCATACTCAAGCTATTGTGCAGCATCTGCCTGTGCATGCTGTACACTGAGAGTCTCTCAGCACTTGAATTACCCAACACCTTTCTTTTCATACGACTGAATGTTCTGAACAAACTCTAACATGAGATGACTTGCAATTTTCACTTGAAAAACAAAACTTGGTTTTTAAAATTAGCTTGCAGAAAATAGACTTCACAAATAGATTAAGTGAATAACTGCCTATAAAGGTAATACTGTGGTAGCATTGAAGGTTGAGGAGGCAAGGAACTACATGTCACAGTGTTGCTACCAAAATAAGGCTCCATGCTTTTGAAAAGACCATTGGTTGGTATGAGGCTTACATACAATACTAAAATTAAAGCTGCAATACAATTACTCTCTCTATAGTGTATTATATTTCAGTGTTTTAAATTTGCCTTTGGGTTTTGAGAAAGCTTCCTGACTTATTAGGGATGTAGTGTACTTAGGAGCTAACTAAGGTGTAAAAGAACAGTAAGTTTGTTTGGGGTTCTGTACAGAATGTTTCTTGTAAGTGGTGAACTTGTGGAGCACCAGTTTCCCTTACAGAAGTGATAAGAGCACTGTGTCATGTACTGTGGAATTGCCAGTTCACTGGTGTTCTCCATACAAGTTACAGAAGTCTTGATACATAGAAAACAGACAAGATTCCTAAAGCTTTCTAGTTCATTCATTTGGTTAAGCTCATGCTTGTACTCATTTTAATTTTACTTAATTTAAATTCTATTTCTGTCATGCATAGTTATTATCTTGATTTTCTTTGTATGTGTTGAACAGTTAACTGTATTAATCCAGAAAACATAAGGACTTAAGATTTTTCAATTGTGTGTTTTATTCTGTCGAAGATTATGCTGTTGATATATATGTTCTTTTTTAAAGAGTCAATAAGATGTAAGCAGTAATGTTTGCATGAAATAAAAGAGGAAGTGAGTGTATTTGAGCTGCCAAAAAAAACTGCTTTGAAAGTAATAAATCTTACTTTCTTTTCCTATAATGAAACTATTGATGAATTACAGATGATAGAAAAGCTAACTTTTGGGGATATACTCCAGATGAAATAGCTTGAAAGCGTAGGGATTCCGCGTGCCAGAGAATGGGGTGTAAGTGGAGTATGTGGACTTACAGGTAGTTATGGCTATCAGCATGGCAGATGTACTTAGAGTGTGCATTTGTGCAGTAAGCAACAGGGAAGAAATAGTAAAGCAGGATTAGAAAAGGTAGCAAGGAAGAAGTAGTAGAGGACGATGAAAAAATAAAATTCAAGCTGTGGGAGTTATTTCCTCTTACTCATTACTGTAAGGGCTGCTTTTGTCCTGCTTAAACAATATAGATCTGATTTACTATGGCTTGTATAAATTCAAGTGAATAGATCAGTGATTGTAGTCTCATATCTCTATCCTGGGTGACTTGTTTGACTGGCATGAGTAATTTGGTTGTCTTGGGAGACATTTCCCCTTGATAGTAAAGAGTGAATACAAGGTTAGTTGAGTACAAATGTGGTTTGTAATTGATTGCTAATCTGAAATTGAGCAAATAAATTTGCCAGGAGTCAAAGATCAGGATTAAAATCTTCAAAAGCCTGTGCTATTAGGGGTCTTACCCTCTGCTTGGGACTTTTTAGAAAGCTTTCATCATGAATGTTTTGGGTCATGTATGCCCATGTGACTATTTACTGGCAATTTAAATGGCCTTGTGGTTTCATGACCTCAGCCATAGGTGGTTTGTTGTTTTGTTTTTTCTTTCTCCCCCCCTCTTGACAGAATTGAAAGGTTGTAGAAGGTTGAGTTATAGTTTGATACATCAAGTATTTGATGCTTTACAGCCCAAAAACCTCCACACAGTATTCTGTGGTCCTGGATGCTTTGCACAAGAAACAATTGAATTTAAGAGAGTTATTTATGGTTTCTGTATGGTCTAATTGATGTATGGTTGTCTCCTATAGACTTTTTTTTTTTTTCTTTAATTGCTGGCATCAAAACTGAATTAAGGGCTGTCATCTGTGTCTGAATATTAATAGATCTACTGTTTTTTAAAAATTTGTAATGGATATAATTCAGGAAGACTTTTCCATTTGGTGAGCAAGTATCTATCACTTTGTCATATTCCAAGTGTTAAATTGTTTGAGAAGCATATGTGCACATGATTGGGAAATCTTATTTAAATCTATATCATGAAAGAGTCCATTGACTGCTGACTCTTTAAGGCTCATGTTCCACATTGTGATATAAAGTGTAAGCTTTAAATAAGTCCTTCTAGCTAAGGTTACTTCTATCACTGTCAGAGGGGAGGGGAAAACGGGAAGCAAAACTGAATAATGCCCTTGGCAAGATGAAATTAAAATTGACTTCAGTTTCACTTCCTAAGGTTCAGTAACCTTTGCAAACCGCTGGAAACAAATGTTCAGAACAGTTATCTTTGTGTATTCACTGCTGTATTGTGCAGAAGACTGCAGAATGACCAGAGTGAACCAGATGAGAATTTCTGAAACCTTGTTGTCTAGCAGTGGCTGTTAGTAGAGGCCAAGAAGAACTGAGAGAAAGCTGGAAGAGTGTGCTGGGGGAGCAACCTTTGACTCCAACTTTCTGAACTAGAAGTGCTTGTATATTTAGTGGCTCTGGGTAGATTTTTCTATGCATATGTCCAGGTGTTTTTTTTTTTTTTTCTGTGCATTTATGTAAAGTTCATGTACCTGGGCCTCAATGCATACTTCCTTCCTACATTGTTTTTGGTAATTCCTGTTTGTTTTGAGCCTGTCACTTCTAGTGTCCCGTAAAACTTGTTACTTCTCTTGTTAGAAGATGCTGAATAACCATCTCTCGTTTTAGGAATTTGCTTGAGCCTAAGTCAGTGATGCTTGATGCACCATAGCTGTCTGTTTTAAGCTGAGGATGGCAATTATCAGAGAATATTTGATACCGAGTCTTTGAGCACTGTTTGCAGTTGTATATTTGAATAGAGCATGTGACTGTTTCAGGCTTAGCACAATGGGGTGTTTGTTTCTTTGTGGAAGTTTGAAAAATATCAAGAAGTCAGACCTGACCTTTGTGGTTTCTGAAACCTGTTAGAGTGGCTTTTGGAGTCCACAGGAGCATCTATTTCTTTCCTCGAGAGACTTCAAGTGTTGTGCTGCCTGTTATTGCACCTACAAGTATCTGAACAGAACAGCTTGATCATATTCAAATTTGTATAGAAAATGAACAGATCACTGTATCACTAAAATGAGTTGTGCATTAACATCAGGAAAATACATTCTCTTTTTAGGCAATTGAATCAAGGATACACTTGCTTGAGTGCTCATTCCTGTTCTGTGGCTTACCAAGGATTGTGTCTTTGTCTCTAAAACAAGGGAGAAAAAAGGGTTCAGCAATGTGAATTTTAAGTGTAGACTGTAGTCTTTTAAATGAACTTGATGAATCGAGTAGAGCTGACTAAAATGTTTTTAATATTTCTTTTACCACTTCAAAGGGGAAAAAAAGTTGTGTCCTAATTGGCCCATCCCCAGTTCTGTGTGCAAACTACTATAGAAGAGGATGAACTTTTACTAGGGTCTTGATTTCTTATGGATCTGGTGCTTCCTAATGGAATGCTCACAAGTTTACTTTGTTCCTATTCTGGGATGAGTTGGCAGATTTGGCTGATGGTTCATAAATAGCTTAACTTTCTGCTCCATGTTTCCTTTAAGCTAATTTTTTAATTTTTTTTTTTTTTAGCAAATAATACAGACTTCCAAGCAGATACTTTACAGATTAGGTAGATGCAGTATATGCTTACTCTCCTCTTCCAGCAATTCCCTGAGGATGAGACTCGAGCAGTTTTTGGCTCCTGGTTTTGTTTTTTCCAGCTCTGTGACTTTCCCTAGCAAATATCTAATACTGTGGTTTCTGAAGGTCAGTTCTGCAGAACTCAAGTGTTCATTCTTTATCCAAGTCCAACCTCCTTGTACTTAATCCAGATTTCATTTACACACATGCATTCTGTGGGTGAATCCCACAAATGCTGGGTAGCTGTAAAGAGCAAGAAAGCCACCTATTGTGAGAATTTCTTTTTGAAGAAAAACCTGTGCATGTGTTGTGTGCATGTGATTTCTTTCAAAGACATAATTTGATATTATTGTATTAAAGTCTTGTGTGACAGGCAAAATCCAAAGCCATTTAAGTAGATGGATGCATTAGTAAATTCACCAGAGAATATGTCTTAATTTGTCTTGGCTGGCCCTCCACCAACTCAGTGCCTAGTAACTTTGTCTCCCTTCTCTGTTAAAAACAGGAAATTCAGTAAGTTCCTGAAGTATTTGTGCTGTAAAGGGTGAGGATGGGGGGGGAATTGCCTTTTTAGGGACTTTGTCGAAGTCTCTTCTAAATGAGACTTGCTTTTGTCAGGTAAATTTCCTTGGTATCTTGTTCAACTTGTACTACTCAACCTTGAAACAAAACAAAAATTGGTATGTCCACTGGAAGGAGACTTACATTATTGTATTAGAATAGAGCCAGACCAATTAACAGCTGTCAGAAGCTGCTTAGGACTTGGGAACTTGTGAATTATTATTTATTAGAAATCCTGTCTTTGGCTGCTAATCCAAGTTGAGAGTCTTGTGGAAAATACTCCAAAGTGCTTTTGACTCACAGGGCACAAGAATACAGGTTATATTAGCCAAATAATAAATATAGGCAATTAGCCATGTCTTAGGTAGGCTGCAGAAGCTATGCCTGCTTTATGTGGCAAATGGGAAGATAAGAACTGCAATGAAAGAGTATTGCCTGAAGTGGCTTTACTTCATGGGTGAGATATATTAAGAATATGTATGTGTCTAAATAGAAATTCAACAGTGCTGAACCACCTGGCTGTTACTGAGCTGCATCACAAGCAGTTTTGTGGGATTTAAATGATTGAGACTTCTCTTTCCTGTAGCAAATCTTCATCAGGACATCCAAATGAACAAGGAGTATGGGGACATTTGAAGCTCCCCTTCACATTTAATCAAAGTATTGTTTGATTTGTGATGACAAAAGTTGTTTTTAAGGAAATTCTCCAACTCCACTCATTTGAAATCTTTGCAGGGACTTAGTAGGAAGAGACCAAGAAAAAATATTCATTTAAAGGGAATTACATGCTGATGTACCTTAAACCAAGACTTTTTTGGAAAAATGCTGTGTAATGTTTGCTATGTTATTTGAATTTCCATTACAGTTTTGGTATTTATAAAGTACATTCTTAATGCAATTTTACATCATTTTTTCTCTCTTTTTTTATCCTCAAAGCAGCAGGTATTTATTTTATCCACTCTATGTTGCTTTAATTCTGTAGTTACTGGGACATCTCATGCTTACTGTGGCCTATATCTTAGGGTTATATCCACTGAAACAAGGCTGTAATTAAGGCATGCTTTTTTAATCCTCTGGGTCTTCTTTTTTTTTTTCTCTGTAGAAGGTTAACAGATGCTATAAATTAAGCCTTATTTTGGTGCACTTACTGTTAAAAATCCCATTCTAGAGTTTCTTTTTAAAAACTTTTTGTGGGTTTCAGCAAAAAATTGTGTTGTTAACTGAAACTTGTTAATCCTTCTTTTGGAACAGTCTTGGGTTTTCCGACTGTCCAAATATTGTGCCAGTCCAGCTTGATCTGTTATTTAACTAGGACAAAAATGAGGCAATCCTCAGTAAAGCAGTAGGTTGTCTGCCTGTTTAAATAGATCCCACACAGTTGATATGTGGAATTGAAGCTTTTTTTTTTTTTTCCTTCTAGGGGACATCAGTTGAACACATAAGCCTTGTCTTCATGGAAAATAATTAAGTTAGGAGTTCTTATTTGTGATACTCAAATGTGTATTGCTGTGGTTTAAGCAGATATATATGTATTTTTTAAAGCATGAAGGTAAAATAAGGACAGTCTGTCTCCTGTATGTTTTTACTTAACTCTCAATGAAATGCCTCTGCTACTTGAAAAATAAATATAAAAGATCTGATCAGCAAAAGCGTTGTCCTATTTCTTTTCTGTAGATGTAATTTCAAAAATTTATAATTTATGCTTTTGTAAAAAAAAAAAAAAGAGTAATCTTTAAATACTTAGTCATAAAATTATTCATAAAAACTTGAAGTATTTTTCCAGTGGATAATGCCAGCCAAGGATGCTCTTACTGTTTTTACTGGTCAAATGAAAATTCTGTTCTCTGGGAACCTTTAATCTGGAAATAATGCTTAATGGATCACTAGAGAAGGGTGAGAAAAAGCCAGATCTCTTGGCTAAAAGTGGTATCAACTATGGACTTGGTGTATCCAGGACTCGGCTCTTTTAAATAATGGGATTTTTGCTTTGAGCAATCAATATTAGGTCAGGTGTTTGTGCTATTAATGGGGCTCAGTAGGGAATGGTTACTGTGGTCAGCTGTGCTGAAGCATGAGATGCTGCAAAAGCCTTTGTCCACTTTCATAGGAGTGAAAGTAAGGCTGGTAGGCTGTGGGATTCTGTAGGAACTGGCTTCAGTAATTGTTGTAGGACTAGTCTTTGTGTGTGTTAGCACATGGTATTATCCTTGACAGCCTCACTTCACAGCAGGGTCTCACACACGACCCATGCTGAGCATGCAGGGGCTGCTCCTCTGTATTTTCATTCTTACACCTTCAGAGACTGTCAGTGCTGATCAGAAAGACTTGGTATTTAGCTAAATTAATATTCTTCCTGGCAATCCTTCCCATTTCTTTGTTGATACAGGATGACAGAATGGATGAGGTTTAAATGGATCGTTGGTCATCATGAAGTCCAACCTCCTTTGCTCAAAGTAGTGAAAATTGAAACAAGTGTCTGGCTGTTAAAGATCTTATCAAATTGAGTTTTCAACATCTCCATGGATGGAGACTCCTCAACCAGTCTAGCACTTGAGGCAATTTTCTGCTCTCTGGGACCCAGGGTTCCTGGGGGCTGCCCTTGCTGGTAACAACAGAAGCAAAGGTGACAGTGGGTACCTTGGCCTTTTCTGTATCTTCTCTTAGCAGATCCCCTGCTAATTCAGTCATGGAATCCTGGTTTTCCAGTTGCTGCTCCTGCTATTTTTGCAAAAGCCCATGAACCATTCTAGAACATTCTTGATCCTCCTTCTTGCTTTGATCCTTCTTCCAGGGATCCTGTGATCTACTTTGTCATGGTCATTGGCGCTGTGTCTGCCCTGACCTTGACATTGCTTTTCTAGCCAGTTTGTCCATGTTTGTAATGAGGATGTTTAGCTGAGGGCCTGCCGTTGGCTCCTCAGTCCCCTGTTTCAGGAAGTGATAATCAGTGCTCTCGTTCCCTCTTCTGTTTCCCCTCCAAGAGATAAGAGGGTAGCTCATGTTCCATGG
This sequence comes from Polioptila caerulea, assembly GCA_013397295.1. NCBI lineage: Eukaryota > Metazoa > Chordata > Aves > Passeriformes > Certhiidae > Polioptila > Polioptila caerulea. The sequence goes on along the minus strand of VYXF01013020.1, from coordinate 308,983 downwards.
CAGGACCAGGTGCCTCTAACGTGAGATTTCCTCTGCTATATGTGAAGAGGGCTTCCTGTGTTTTGTCTTGCCCAGGTGATGATGGCAAACCCCTGCCATAGTGTCCCTCATGTTGTTGTGCCCTCTCATCTGTGCCCCGTGTGCTCCCAGCTGTCTCATTGTCCACAGTGGGGCCGAGCTCCATGTGTCCCTGCTGCTCTTCCCAATAAAGGGCAGCTTTCCTCCCCACAACCCTTGAAGAGCCTGCATCCAGCCATGGCGGTGGTCTGGTCTCCAGAAATTAAATGCTTACGCTTTTTGGCATTCCCTGTTGTCCTTTCATCCTCCAGAGGCAGTGTTTTGTAAGCTTTGTCTTGCGTGTCTTTCTAGGTTGAGAGGACATTGCCGCAGCTGGTTCACCATGATTTCACCTGTCCCAGTCTATTTAATGATCACACAAGTGAGGAGGGCACAGAAATCTCTGCTTGCCTTATTATTGTGTATTAAAATGACACTTAAGATGAAATGGCTGGACAGCCTGTTCAGTTTTATTCCCTTTACCATTCATGTGTGAATAATAATTTCCTCACAGCCTTGTCTGAAAGATCTTGGTGACTCTGATCAGAAAGATCTTGGTGACTGCTTAAAGCCTTATTTAAGTTTGGGCTTTCCCCACTCCCCTTGCTTTGGAGGCTTATAGTGAGCTCTTGCTATTACCATATCTGGTTCTTCTCCCTTCAGGCTTCTTAAAATATACTGTATATACTCTGTATATGCTCTACTACAGTCTGAATTTCACAACAAAATGTTTGTGTTATAAAAGGCAGTTCTTACTTCCCATATTTTCCTTTCCTTGCATTCGTGGACAAGCCCATACTTGGATATCAATACTTCAAAGCTAATTTCAAACTGGCAAAGTAAAACTTGATGGGATATACCCCATGACTGAACACTTCACTGAGATAGTGTTAATTTTTTCCTCAGATGAGTGTTTAATTTTGTCACTGGTTGAAATCCATGCACAATCTGGATAAGCTAATAGCATGCTCTTCTAGTAGTTTTGTGTCTTAATGATATATTGGTCTTTTGTGTCAGAATAAGCTGCTCCATGGGACAGTTGTTTTCAAGTGGTTTCTCACAATTGGAGAGAAATAATCAGGAATCAATTTCAGTAGCGCCTCTGCATCTCCTGTGTTCAAGTTCTGCTGCTCTCTGTGTCTGAGACTGGGCAGAATGCTGGGCTGGGGAGCCCATCTCAGCCTCCATGCTGAGGCAGCAGGCTCATTGTCTTGCAGTTGCCATGGTGGGGGAGGACTGAAAGGTTTTCCATCCGCCTTTATTTCGGTGACCTTTTCCAAGCTGGGAATAACAGTTGACTAGGAAAAACCTAAACAGTCATATCTCTTCTGTGAGTCCATACAGTTTCCTCTTGAGTTTTGTAAGCTGAAAAATAAATTGAAATCGAGGAGGTAATATTTTCTATTTTCAGAATGCCATTTCTGCAAATCTTTGGCTTACTTCCCATGCAATAGATAGTTGGAATTTATTAAACTGCTGTATGTGAAGACTCCTATGTTTAATGCTTCCAGCAGCGTGCATAAGTGAGGTACAATAAAAGTTCAAAGTAATGTCAGCATGTAAAATGTTAACAAGTAAAAGCATGGTAAAATTCTTTAAATATTCACAGAGATTTAATTTTCATCATCTGCTTAATGCAGTGACTGGAGTATTCACAAACTGTGTTTGCTTATTCTTTCAGGCTGAAGGTTTTGAAGCAGATGTTGGAAGATGTTAGCTGTGGATACTGGGGTTGTGGAGGAGTGGTTATCAGAGTTCAAGGTAATGCACTCTCCGATATTTAGCCAGAAGTGTTTGAATCACTGCTGGTGAGGTATGCAGGAGTGCTTGCAACCTGTAGAAGATGAAAGATACCAGCCTTGGGTTTTGCTGAAATCATGTGATAAATACAAATGTCTGCTTGAAAGGATTTTCTTCCTTGCCTCTTTGGAGTGACATACTTCCTGACAGAGAGCAGTGAAAATGTATATCATAGATGAATGATTTTACTGGTTTGAGTACCAGACATGACTGTAAGTTTTGCTCCTGGTCTGCTTAGATGCACTGGAAATACATTTTCCTTTCTGCAGAGTGGTGTCCTTTGAAGGACTGGAGATTAGAATTACTGTAAGACTTATGTACATTTAAATATACTTCTTCTAAAGGCTGTTAAAAGATAAGATTTTTACCTTCTTTAGTACTGGCAGAAAATATGTTTAGTGTTAGAGAAGAGCTGGAATTTGCATCAACTGGAATTTGTGTTTTTCCAGAGTGGTATTTTATGTGGTAATAATGTTCACTACTTGTGTACAGTTGGTCTTGAGAACTCCTTGAAGTATGAATCTGAAAACTAGACGTTTTACAGGACTGACATCTCACAGTGAAATTTCAGTGGCGGTTGCATTTTTGTAACTTGTTTTTATCAATTTCCCATGCACTGTTGTTACATTCTGTTTGAAATAGTTAAATGATAAGAGTGCACTGTGTCTGCAACGTGAGGTCTGAAAGTGCTGAGGATTTCTTTGTGAAACAAGGTTTATTTTATAGTAATCTCTGATAAATAGTGACTTGTAATGGAAAATTGATGTTTAAATAGCTGTTGTATTTTAATGACAGAAATTGCTTATAGTATTTTTATTTCAGACGCTGCCAGAAGCATCCATATCCAGCTATGCTACCAGCTTGAAAGACAAGACTGCTTTGATTTCATCTCTTTACAAAGTAATTCAGGAGCCACATAGTGAAGTGAGTATTTTGGGTCTCTCACCCAAAATGTCTGACATAGTACTGGCAGAATGAAACCATGACCTTGCATGCTAGTTTATTGGTGAAGAGTCTCCTTCAGAAAGTTTGTTCTTAGCAATGACATGGAAAAAAGACTTGTAAGTTTTGGAACCTGCTGATCATAGCTAAGCTTGTAGGTTACATGCATGGGCTTCAGGACTTGGATGTAGAATTGAGAAATGCGTTAAGGAATTGAAAAGATGTTTGTGTCTGCCAGAATTCTTTCTGTAATTATCACTTGAATGTGGATCTCTTGGTGTCAGAAGCTTGTCCACTGCAACGCAAGAGAACAAATTTAGGTAGGCTAGCCATCCTTTTAAAATTGTTGCTGAGGTTTTAGGTTTTTTGTTGTTTGAAATGCATACGACATGGATTTATATAGTGGATGTACCCTTACTGAAATGAGGGCAAAATGTGAAAAAAATGGGAGGAATGGGGGCAGGTTTTCTCAGTACCTGTACTAAGAACGTTCCATATCCCATGATTGCCCTTGTTTTAAAGTGTCCAGGTATGTTCAGAACATCCTGATCTGAGTTTACTTAATTGTGTGTTATTAACTGCTTTCTACCATCCAGGAATCCTTTTGTGCATCATTTTAAAATTGCACTAAATCCTTAATTCTTCTGAAAATACCCAGAAATAAGGCATCTTCCCAAAGTTTGAGATTATGCTAGTACTAAAGGTCAGAGCATAAAATTCTTTCAGTATATATGCTTTTAGAGAGAATGCTGCTGGTGAAACTCCCAGGTTGTCCAGCAAAGAACAAATGTGATTTTAATTTGCTGCTCAGAAAGGCGTTCTGAGTCATTCCAACTTCTGAGTCAAGCCTCTCTGGTCTTCAGAATTTGTATCAAAATGTAAATTAATCTGATGAGTCTTCCTGTTGATAGCCTAATTAATACTTTCATATGTTCTTTGATTTCTTACTACTGACTATCACTAGGTTTCTAGGGACCTTAGTAGCATGGTGCTGCTGCAACTTCTGCTTGAAAAGGTTGTTGGGATAATTCCAGGGGCAAGGTATTGAAGATTTCCCTGTTAGTGAGACTTTGAATTGAAATGAAAAGCCAGTGCTGACACTGAGTGTTGTGCTGGATTGAAAAAAAGTCCCTAAATCTTTTTTTGGACTGTTCTCCAAGTAGCCATCGCTTTGTGGGGAGAGGCTACTTGGAGCTTTCCACATTGTGAAAATAGTTACAAAGCAGCAGTTAAAAAGGAAGGTAGTGTCTTTAGCTGCTGTTGGAGATCTGTTAGCTGCACTGGGTGATGTCAGCTTGCTGTACTGTGGAGGGTATGTGCTGTGCTCTCTTATCTCACGGGTGTAATGCAGAGGGGAAGGATTAATGCATGAACACTACAAATACTGCTGAGTTTAAGGATGGACAAACAACCCCATGTGTGCCCCTGTGAATATATGTACTTATAATAATTATCAGTACTGTAAAATCGTGATTAATCTTGTTTTGCGGGATGGATGTGGGGTTTTTTTTAAGCATTTGAAAAGTAATTGTGGGTATTTGCGTATGTAACTGCATTTTCCTGCTTGTTCATGTTTGCTTTTCATATGGGTTGTTTTGGGTTTTTTTTGCAAAAAATTCATCAGCCATTTGTAAGATAAATGAACTACTTGTTTAACATTCACTTCATAGTAGCTGTATTAGTAGACTTTATTAGTTACTTTTGATGTTCCTGGCAGACCATGAGGTGAAAAATGTAGTTCAATGAGAGTCCAGAAGATGTGAACATTTAAAGGACTCATATGATTCACTAAAGTCTTCCAACAGTAAAAAATAATTAAATAAATAAGTGATGGGGTTTTTTTCAAAGATTGAAGATTTTTTTGCTTTTTTACTTAAAACACTCTTGCTATCTTTTTAGATAGGAGCCAAGCAGGCATTTGCGTTAGGAAATAGCAGGTGTTTGGAGTGTCTAACACACTTGGGTGCAGCTTAAAAGGAAGAGGGATGAAATTGCTGAGACATTCTTCTGTTCCAGCATTAAAAGAATGTCTCAGTCTGGATACCTTTTAGAACTGGTTAGTCCAAAATGATATCTTGAAACAGCAACAGTCATTAGTGCGTTTTGATATTGGGTTGTAGCATGTGGTGGCATTTTGAGGAAGAAAATCTGGTCTTGTGGTATTATGCATTTAAATGTGCTGATACAAAGCTGTCTCAAGTGAGATAACGATGTAAACATGGATACCTGTCACAGCTATTTATGTGCCTTTTAAAGTTCAAGCACATCCTTCAGAACTGATACTTCATTACAGGAAGGATGCAAATTATGTGAAAAATGTAAGCTGAAGATGGAACACAGTTCTGCTGGTAAAGTTTTCTAGAAGGGTCTTTGCTGTTCTGCTCTTAAAACTCATGACTAGTTTAGCTTGGCATGGTTTTCTTGCTTTTACTGTAGATTTTTCAGAGATGATTTTTCCAAAGTGAAGCTGTATCACTCAGAAGCTAGAAGTTCCTCTTTTTTAGAAGGGATCAGATTGTCCCAGATGACTTCTTAAAAAAGAACACAAATCTGCTAAGATCTTTCAGTTTCAGAAGTAACTTTGTGAGGTGAGAAATGTTGACTTTTTTTCATGTTCAGGAGGAAAAGCTTAGGAAAGCAAGCAGGTATTTTTCTAGTATGGTCTCCCTGGTGATTTTGCCTCCTTTGCTTCAATAAAGGGATGAATATAGAACTGGCTTTCTTATTTCTCTGAAAACTTGCTCTACTAAAACTGGAGTTGTGATCTAGACAGATAGCAGAACTGAATTTAGTAGTTCAGCTGGCTTTCAAAGTGCCTGCTATTTTTGACAATATTTTCTAATTGGAGAAAATTAGGAAATCTTGTAATTTCCATACATTGACACATTGTGGTGGTTAACACAATGTTTCATCCTTATAGCAGAGGTAGGTGGTAGCACAAGAAGGCACATTAAATCCAGGAACACGGTGCAGGCTGATAGCTTCATTGTTTTAAAATCTTTTTTTAACTTGATCTAGCTCAGTGTATTACTTCCAGTTCAGTGTTTTACATCCATTTGTATCAGCCTAACAAATTTGATTCTAAAATTACTCTTGAGGCTTCCCATTTCTGTCTCAAATGTATAAAAATACATTGAAGCTTCTAGGAGATTTTAATGAGAGTGGGAAAATAAACTACTTAGTTTTTGTAATTCCTAGAATTTAAGTGTTATACAGCTCTTCTCATGAGGTGGGTAAGGCTTCTAGCTTCATTTTGTGTATGCTGTTGGAGTTGTAGAATAACAAGACCTTTTGTCCAGGTACTTTGCCTGTATATCAGAGATATTGAGAGATATGAGGTATGTGATAACTACCCTCTGTTTTTTGCCTTGGAGGCTGGAGGAATTGAGCCAAAAATGAGGCAAAGCAGCCATTGGAATTTTTTCATTTTCGTGGGATGAATGGCTCTACTTTTATCATCCAAATGTATGTTATAGGCATGAAAGTGTGTAAGGTGACTTGAGCAGTTATTGTGTCAGTCATGCCCTAATAATTAAAATGTCATTTTTATCAGTTTATGGTTTTGTCTAAAGGATTGATCCAGACAAAGTTGCAGATTTTTGTAATGTTTTATTAATTCACAGTTGTAACTTGTGTTTCAGCTTCTGGAGCCAGTTTGCCATCAGCTCTTTGAGTTCTATCGCAGTGGTGAGGAGCAATTGCTACGGTTTACGCTGCAGTTTCTGCCAGAACTGATGTGGTGCTATCTTGCTGTCTCAGCCAGCAGAGATTTGCAGAGCAGTGGTTGCATAGAGGCTCTTCTCCTAGGAGTTTATAACTTGGTTTGTATTTCAATGTTTTGTTTTAGAATTGAAGTGGTTATTTCAGTCTCAACTTTTCAAATTGGTGTCTGTCAGAAATCTCCAACATGAACTTTCATTCTTTGGTCAATATTTTCTCTACTCTTTCTGTGGTTCTTGAACTTTTTGTCACTTATTTCTTGGTATGGTCTGCTTGACAACTTTCGAGGCACTGCTTTTGAAATTATTGCCCATATTTTTTATGGTATTTTGACTATCTGGACTAAAACCACGAAAAAAATTACTTTCAACTGATACTTGACTGCTGAACAGCTTGTTTAGCTTTGAGAAAATAAAGGTGTCCATTTTGAAATAACCTTGACATTTAAAAAATACTTTATAGGAAAATATCCTGTTTGTTGCTAAATCTATGCTTTGAAGAGCAGAATTAATAAGGAACCCTTAAAAGCACCACATTTTAGTGTTTTTGTCGCTATTTTGAAATACTTAGTGTTTGATGATGTCTGTTGGGATTCTTGTCTGTCGTTTGATCTGGTTGTTTTAGGAAGACTTTTTGTGAAGTGAAATAGTGATGAACTTCAAGTCTCTTCATTCTGAAAATCTGGAGAAGGCAGCTGCTGTTTCCTAGAAATAATTGCAGGTGTCTTCACCAAGCAAGTGAAAATGTCTTTTTCACCAGGGAGTCTAATTTAAAAGACCTGAGCCCTTATGTTCCACTCCTCTTGAGGCAGAGTACAGGCTTCCTGCCTTTTCTGTGTGTTTGGTTGTATTTAACAAGAACATTCCTGAAAAGCATTTGGTCTTATCTTATGCCTTAAGGCAGTTCACTCCTTTATATCATGATGAAGTAATTTAAAGTGGTTCATGGATGTGGCTGTAATCACTTGTTTTTCTCCCAGAAGAGATTACATTTACAGTTAAGCTTGAAACCAGTCTGATAACATCCTCTCTTAGCTGTGAACAGTTTCCTTCTCAATTAGTCACTTGGCTTTCCATCTCCAGCTGCCTGGGGTCATAAGAATTTCACAGCAAGCTTCTCTAGGAAGCTGTAGATCAGCATGACTTTTGGAAACTTTTTTCCTGTTTTACTTTAGGACATGAGGAATGCTTATGGTAAAACAGTGCCGGGTACTCTCGCTGACTTCTTCCCTGCTGTTGGTGTTACATAAAATTTATAACTAAAATAATCAAGATGGTATTCTTCTTTAGTATACAGGCTGAAAAGGTAGTAGGTCACCTACTTAGATACTTATTTTCTCTTTAACTAACTACTTTATGTTTTCAAAACCAAGAGGAAATACGAAGCCTAATATAAATAGTAATTCCTATGTAAATATGTACAGTGGACTCCTGGAGACTTACCATGTTCAGTAGGAGTCCTGCATATCTTAGTGAAGGAAAATGAAAAATATTGCTCAGAATAATTTTAAATTTGCTCCATTGTGAGGGGTGTGGAATTATTGTGGCTGGACCTTGAGATAGTGAACTGGTTTGTTTTGCCTTCAGCTTAGGGATGTACAGTGGTAGTGCATGCAGTTGAGATATTTTGCTTTCCTAGCTGTAGTTATCAGGGCTTTTTTTAATACACTTCAGATCTTGAAATGTACACCTGAAACTTAATTACAAATCTGATTATAATGAAGAATACAAATATTAATATTTTTAGAATTTAGAAGTTTGGATGTAGCCATTTTCTTTCCCTTTCTCCTGTATATTGGGGAACATGTTTTCCACATTGATGCAGGAGCAATATTAAGAATTAAAGTATTAGTGGTTTATATGGAGAGTGGAGGAGCTGTGCAGCTTTCCAGAAGGAACAGCTCTGAAAAGGCCCTTATGGTCCTTTTCAGGCTTCCTGTACTGCTTCATATTTTATTTTAAGACAGGAGTTTTTATAATTACTGTGTGAAGTTAGACCTTCAGCTTTCCAAAGCTTGGGTGTTAAGAGACACTGAAACTTCTCTCTAATTATTACTTCTGGATATTTTAAATCAGCTGCTAAAATTTAGAGAAGAGGAAATCTAGTGTGTGGTGTTTGTTTTGGTCAAGTCTGCTTTGGATCTTTCTAAGTTTTTTATTTGAGATATTCCAGTGCTCTTCTGTGGTACAAAACCACATCTTGTTTTTCCTTACCCATTAGTCTTCTGTTAACTTACAGGAGCAAGAAGTCTGCCAGCTACTGCTGTGGTGGTATCTTTCAGGAAAGCAGCTTCTCTAAAGCTTTGCATCCATGCTTCTTTTAATTCCATAGAGAGAGTTATCAGACTTGGGCTTTTGCAAGTGCTGTGGTCTGCTGCTCTCAAACCATATGAGGCTGCAGTTGTTCTTGAGCTGTAATATTTCCAAAACAAATTACTTATAGAGTGATTACTTGATGGTTAATAGTTTTCAAAACAGAATTATTAACCTTCACAATTGGCAAACAGTGTATAGTTAAAAAAATATGATGCTGTTTTAACCATGATGTTTCCTGTTAGTGTTTTTAAGGTGGATTATCTATGCAAATGAATGTGCCCTTGGCTAAGTTATTTGAAGAGTTTTCATGAACAAACAAAACGTGCTGTGATAGAAAGCAAATAGATAATTTCTATCTTACAGCTTGGATTGTTATAATATCCCTGTCAGTCCCTATAATAAATAGTATTTAACATTTTAGGATGCCTGTTTTCTGTAGTACAGTAACCTTTGATGTCTTCTGTCTTTTTCAGGAGATAGTTGACAAAGAGGGACATAGCAAAGTGCTGAGTTTCACAATTCCATCTTTGTCCAAACCTTCGGTCTATCATGAAGTAAGTGACACCCACAGAGTGAAATTCCTGACTGACAAGGGCAGTATGCTTTAGGGGCCTGTTTGTTAAGAACAGAAGTCAAAAGTAGTTTTAACATTTTGTATGATGACATAGGGAACATACTTCTGAGATTTCTGAGTTCTGCCAACTGGTCTCTGAGGCCTTTTCAAGGTGGAATAGTCATAATTACATAATACCCATGCAGCAACTATATCTTTTTTTTCTTTTCTGTATACCTTATCTGGTGTAAAATGCACAGATAACATCTAAACAGTCAGGTAACATTAAGTCTGTTGAAAATTTATATATAAATATGGTGATGCTTATTGTTGTCTATTTTCCCTTGCATTATAGCAAGATTTGGGGTGGACATGCTCTCAATGACCCTTTTTTTCCCTTTAGCCTTCCAGCATTGGCTCCATGGCTCTCACTGAAGGAGCTTTGTCACAGCATGGTTTGTCCAGGGTTGTGTACAGTGGACCTCATCCTCAGAGGGAGATGCTGACAGCCCAGAACAGGTGAAATCGTATCATGGGATTTTGCTTGAGAGTCCATAGTGGATCTGAGCTTCTGATTTTGAGTAGAGTTGCAGACCTGAAGGAGGATAGGTGTATGTTTTGTTTTGTCACATGCTTTTTTTGTTTCTAAACACATGTAAATGTGGGTGCAGAAATATCAGCAGGGCATGTTACCACGTGGAAGAAAAGCTTACTCAGTTGTTGATTGTATTGAAATACAATGCCAGATCTGTTCAAATAACTCTTAAAAATTTCCCTGTAAATTTGTTTTCTTTTAAAAAATAAAGTTGGTAATGGAATTCCAATGTTTCTTTCAAATCCCAGGTTTGAAGTGCTGACTTTCCTTCTGCTCTGTTACAATGCTGCCTTAAGCTACATGCCTGCAATGTCTCTTCAGTCATTGTGTCAGATTTGTTCAAGGTAATTTCTGTGGGTTGTTTACTGTTAAAATGGCATTTCCAGCTTGAAATTGAGTCAGTTTTGACTTTTTTTTTATAAAAACAAGCTTTGAGTTCCCAAAGGCTGCTTTTAAGCATGACTTCTTCTCATGAGTGTTTACAAGTGCATTATTTGCTTTTAAAGTATCTCTTACATAACTTTGGGTTGAGATCTCAAAATGGGGAACAATAACCTGGCTTATATGCAGGTTAGGCTTCTCCTTAGAGGGGAAAAGTCAAAGAGAACTTTGTTTTTATTAAGAGTAGCTGTAGTTGTGTTAACTAAGGAAAACCAGAAGTGCCTTTTAGAACTGTGGTCTATTTTGCATTGCAGGTTTGCTAAATAAATTCAGATGCTGTGCGGGTTGAAACTTACTTGTAATTATAGTAGGTGTTGGAACTAGAAGTACATCTGTTTTTATGGATACATTGAGCATTTCCAAAATCAGCTGTTGCTTCAAAAAAACCAAAATAACAATGCCAACACTCAAAATGTTTTGAGGTCAAATGTTGACCTCAAAACAAAACAAAAAAAAAAACCCCATACCTCAGCTTTAATTGCTGTGTCTATTTTTTGATCAATATCTTTTTTCAAAGAAGAGAAAAAATAGTAAACATGTTGTAGTCTCTGTAGTAAACATGTTTCTCTCTGGGTTTTCAAAAGTGGACCATATGTTAAGGGGAAAACTAGAATGGTCTCCTTATCCCAGGAAGCACAAGAGACCAAGAAGTCAACTGCAGCAATGTTTTTCTAGGGTAGTTCCTAGGCTTCTCTCACAGCTAAGGCATGATAATGGATGCCTGTAAGATTTCCTTCTCTTCAAAGGAGGCAAGAGACTTTGGAATTTGGAGCACATGGCAGTATTTACAAGAGTAATTACAAGATCTTTGTTAGATAAACTGCTCTAAAATATGGGGTAAAAAATACTTAGAAGCTAAGGATTGTGGAAAGGAGACTGATGTTGCTTATTCTGCTTGATTAGGTTTAGATTGTTTGGAATAAAAAATCTTCAAAGCATCCAAAAAAACCCCAAGCAAGTTACCAGCAGATGCAAGCAAGTCTTTCTGCTTCAAAATGTTGAATGTCTGGATACAGAATTATTTAATGCTATGCAATTTAACTTCTTTCATTGTTCTTCATTCCTAACTGGTTTTGTCATTCATGTTTCTCTACTTACTGAAAATCTTACCCTGACAGCATTTTATAATAGACAGCATGTTAGAATATGGGGAATATGTGACAGAAGCCCAGAATATCTTTCAGTGTCCTGTTTGGATGTGGTGGAATGTTCTGCTATTTGGAGATATAGAATAATTCCTTTAATTAGTTTGAACAATGTTGGAATATAGGAGGTTTTCTTTAAGATCTACAATGAATGTGTTTTCTTCTAGTAAGTCCAATTCAATTTTATCACTTTCTTAAATTACAAATATGGATTGTAAATGTGCAAGTTACAGCACAAAATATTTTGTGCTGATCTCAAGTTGGAAATCCAGATTTTTTGCATCTGGGCAGTTACTAAGTTTCTCTTCATAAGAATGTTATCTTACTTGGATGTCATTCTTGCATTTTTGGAAGTAACTCAAGGCTTCTAAAAACTGATCAGTACATGTGAAATATTGAAAGTATATAAACCACAGAAGTGTTTCTACATTATTTACTAATGAAAATGATTTCTTTAGAATTTGTGTCTGTGGATATCCTCGACAACAAGTGAGAAAGTACAAAGGAGTCAACAGCAGGATTCCAATTTCATCTGAATTCATGGTGCAGATGCTAACAGGGATCTATTATGCCTTGTAAGTTGTTTTGGTTGGGTTTTTTTTGTTTGTTTTTCTAATACATGAACAAAATATAGAAATGCCAGCCTATTTGTGTACTTGTGTACTTGTTCAGACATGTTACCTTGGAGGCATTTCTTTTTCTATGGGCAGATGTATGTAGCAATAAGGTCCTTGGGAAGAGACAGTTCTCCAGGTAGTTGGATGAAGTTACCTTTGTAATGCTGAGGAAAGATTGCTGGAGCAGCAGTTGATAGGTATAACTGCTGAGGGAAAGAAAACAATGTAAAAAGCCTTTTCCAGCCATTGTCTGCTGTCCACATTTATGCATGGTTAGTTTTGAAATCAATCTAGTTAAGGAAGAGAGGTTATATTTTTTCTCTGAAATGCTGATGTCATCTATCCTTTGATAGTCATATCAAGGTGTGAAGCTTACTTAGTAACTTAAATAATTGGAGACTAGTAATTCAGGAATACTCAAAAGATGGAGTCATACTAAAACATACTTTTTGTATTTCACAGTATTTCGTGACTAGCTGATCAACAGCTAATGATACAATATTTAAACTGCTTGGGGTGGCCAGCGAACATAAAACTTTGTCTCCATGGCTGCTACTTCAAAGTTCTCTAATTAGCAGGCTTACTGCTAACAAACACAAGTAGTTCCAATCCTCTAATCTGGCCTCTCAAGGAGCACCAGAGCTGTGAAGGTTATGTGACTAAGAAGGTACATCTGTTGACATAGATGCTTATTATTACTACATATAATTTTACCTTTGCAGTTATAATGGAGAATGGGATCTGGCTCGTAAAGCTATGGATGACGTTTTGTATAGAGCACAGCTTGAGCTGTATCCAGAACCTCTGCTGGTAGGTGTTTTATTTCAACAGTTTGTTGAGTAGAATTCTTAGCCTGGGAAATCCTTTCTGTGAGTTTGCATGATACAAGATGATAGCAGGAACCAAATCCATGTGTGTGCTTGTGCAAGCAGCTCGATCTGTAAGTGCACACACTACACAGGGCTTTTCACTCTACTGAGTCTGGTGTCATGTTTCCTTGTGACCAAGCTGTTCTCAGTAGAACACCTCTAAGTCTTCAGAACTAGGATAACAGTGCAGCAGAACTCTGAAGGAATAGCCACATCTTGAAACTGGAAACTTTGTTTTAAGAGAGTGGTAAGTTTAAGTTCTGAGAGCTAATTGTAGCCAGCATTCTTTGTGGACCACGCAAAAGCGTGGTGTGCTTTTTGATCATGAATAGGGACTGTACACTGTATTCTTCTTGAAACAGTAAGAACCCCTGACAGAATTCTTATAAGATTTGAAGCTTTGTGATAAGAACTTAGGTGCATCTCTTCTGTTCCAGGTTGCTAATGCAATAAAAGCTTCACTGCCTCAGGGTGCCATGAAATCTAGTAAAGAAGGTGCAAGATGCATTCAGGTTGAAATTACACCTACTTCATCCAGAATATCAAGAAATGCTGTGACTAGCATGTCTATAAGAGGACATAGATGGAAAAGACATGGTAAGAAACACATTTTGCAATGAATTCTTAGCTTTTTCCATGTTTTTTTTTTTAATATTGAGAATTTTATTATTTCACGTATTTATCGCTTATAGGCAAGCAGCAATTTGGAGGTTTTTATTTTTTGACTGGTGAATGGGAATCTCAACACAAATCAGATGAAGTATATGCTTTATTTCCTTAACCATGTTTCAAAAAAAAACCAGCACACACAAACCATTTTTGTTAAAGGTTGTACACAATTACTGCCTCCTTAGAAAATGATGTTCCTACTTTCTTCTGAAAACTAGTTTCTAGTACCTGAAGCCAAATAAATATTTAACAACTTTACCACAGAACCTCATCTGTCTTAAAAAAAAAAATAAAATAATAAATATAATAAATAAAATTTGATTTAAGGGTAGAGGGATAAACTACTATGTTTTAGTGTTGTGGTTGAAGCCCATACAACAAGTAAGCCTCATACAGCTGCTACGCCCTCCCCACAGTGGGATGGGGAAGAGAACTGGAATAGTAAAAGTAAGAAATCTGGTTGAAATAAAGCCAGTTAATGAGATAAAGCAAAAGTTGTGCCTGCAAGCAAAGCAAAACAATGAATTCATTCACCACTTTCATGGGCAGGCAGTTCAGCCATGCCTGGGAAAGCAGAGCTCCATCATGCCTAACAATTATACCAAATATCCCCCCTCTTCCTTCTTCCCCCAGCTTTGTATGCTGAGTAAGATGTTACATGGTCTGGGATACCCCTTGGTCAGCTGGGGGCAGCTGTCCCCAGCTATGTCCCCTCCCTGCTTTTTGTGCACCCCCAGCCTGCTCACTTTGTGAGGTGGGGTGAGGAGCAGAAAAGGCCTTGGATCTGTGCAGGCACTGCTCAGCAGTAACAAAAATGCCCCTGTATCAACAAAATATCGATACCATTTCCACCCTAAATCCAAAACACAGCTCCAAACCTTTCCCATAGCTACGGTGAAGAAAATTGTCTCTGTTCCTGCCAAAGCCTGTATACTTGTGCAAACTAGTATAAGAGCTTCCACAAAGCAGAACACAAGTCAGGGCTGAAAAGCAGGAAAAAGTAGTGCTGGATGTACTGCAGAAGTAGCAGTACCAGCAAAAGATTCTGTGAGTCTAAATGTTGTTTTCTCCACCTTTGCCATCTTCAGACAAGGGAAGAGCCACTGGACCAGCAATCAGAATTGGCAGTTGTTCTATTGGGATTGTAATCCTAGTAACAGGCCAAGAGCATGAGTGTAGATAAGTAGTAGTACAACCTTTCTAGTAGGTTCACTGAAGATTTTGTAGTGCCATTAAAATTTCTGTAGGATGTGTTCTAAGTGAGCTTTTGTAGTATACAGACAGTTCAGTTAGAAAAAATTTGCCAAGTTACTTGTCATAAATTGGCCAAGAAGTAATTCAGGTAAGTTTTGAGAAACACTTGGTGGTAGAACACATTTGTGGTAGTAGTACCAATAGTAAGCTGCCAGAGGGGGTGAAGGACAGAGAAGAAAGGTAAAATAACCAAATTTCATTTCAATTGATTAAAAACTACTTAAAGCTGTCAGACAAACCTGAGGAGCAAAACATTAGTGTCTTTAGTGAGACAGAGTAGCAGGTCATTACTGACATCTCAAAGCTGCTAAGGACCATTTTATTTTTCTTTCTTCGGCCTTAAAGTAATTAAGCATGGATTATTGACCAGATGCAAGAAAAGAGTATCTCTTAGCTTTTAAATGGACAAATGCCCTCTGAAGCTTGGCAATTTTGTTAGCTATTGTTTTTGAGAGGTTTTGATGCTTGTTCAAATGATGGTAGAGAGTAACACAGATCAGGGATACTGAGTGCTAGGTCATCCAGAGAAATTGAAAGTGTATTAAAATAAACATTCCCTTTGTGTTTACAGGAGAAAATACAGGAGTCGAGAATGATACAAAATGAGTATTGGATACATCCTTATAAGAGTGCAAAATTTTCAGCAAATACAGAAATAGAGAAGTTTTTACAGTAATCGCCTCCTTGCAGGGAGTGTGACTTGGTGAAGTTCAAGGAAGAAAGTGTGGGACAAGTGTGCCCTGCAGCAGATAACAGTAAGGTGAAAGGGAAATGAGAATACCAGCTGAACTCAGAAGTGGAGTGGAATGCTGTGTTTTATGAGAGTCTTATATAAAAGACAAGTTGAGAGAACCAGCAGTAATCGTTAGTGCGGTCCAAGCAAGGAGTGAGTAGTCAGTGTTCAGGGATGAAGATTGAAAGATTAAAGACTTTTCCAAAACAGCTCATGTCAACATTTTGTTTGGGTTTCTGTGGAAATGTTGGATTTGTCTCAACAGTACAGGATTTAATGAAGAGGAAGAAAATTACTTGGTGTAAGGTGGGTTGGAGTGGAGTATGTGGCAGGTTGTGGGAACAATTGTAAATTTGAAGGGTATGCAAACTTTAGGGTAATCCAGAGTCCAAAGCTGAATCAGTGATATCTAGCTAAGGGACTGTCACTTGTGTTGTTTTAAATGGTAAATATTCCGTGCATAAATCACTTCAGCTAATCTCCCCAAAATTCTCATTATAAAACCCTAACAAAACTTCTCTTTGTGACTTGGACATCCTTTTTAAAGTCAGAGTGGATGGTCTCCCGTTTTCAAAATTCCTGCTTGCTTAATTCAGTGCCACACAATTCCTGAGGAAAGAAAGATATGAAATACCAGGTCAGGATTGGCATGCAGAAATTACAAGGCTTGTGCTTACACATGCTTGTTCAAATTAAAATGAATACTGGAATTGGTAGAAATTAGATGACAAACCTCATACCTCTTGGCCATTATTCTCTCTCTCTCTCACAGTGTAAGAGGAAAACTGTATTTGGGAGATTATTTTATTTTCGTTATAAAAAAATTAGTATAAATGGATTTGGAAGTCAGAGGAGACAGCTGAGAGGTATTTGATGTTATACATTATGTGGACTTGGAGAACTGATTAAGTAAATTATCTCTTGGGGAAGCAAGGACAGCAATTTTCAATCACTAATTATGCGTGTAAAATAAAATAGAAGAACACCAGTGAATCACATTTCCAGCTGAGAAGCATGGGCTTTATTTTCTTCATGTTTTAAAAATTTCATTTTACTATAAAAGTTTTCAGACATTAGATCTTGCTAGCCTTTGCTAGAACTCTGGATTGAAGTCAGTTTTGAATAAAGGTTGACTTAACATTTAATCTTCCTGTGATACTTAACCCTGTAATTTGTTCATTAGGGGCAGTTACTTAGAAGGACTTTTAAAATTCAATTAGTAATGTGAATTTGGCCTTCACAGATAGGTACTTTAGGGTACTTTAGAGGTGAGGAGGATTTGCAAAATGGATCCATCTAATCACAAATGGGTAGTGTTTATGGAGTGATCTGATAATAGCCACTACTTAGCAACAAATTATTTAGTGCCCTTGATTGGATTGCCTATAAATTATTACACCTGAAGGGGAGCATTGGCTCTTGTGTGTAGAGGTGTGTGTGTGTTAGAGAAATACTCTGAGGTAACAGACTGAGAAGAGCTGACCAGATGTTGGTAAGATACATAACACAGAATCAAAGACATCAACTAGCCAAGAAGGACCAGAAGTTACTTTTTTCTTCACTGCAGAAATTGACTTTCATGTCAAGAAAGATTTAGATTTAGAAATACTACACTTTGAATTCTCTCTGTGGAGCAAATTTTCTTTTTTTTTTTTTTTTTTAACATTATTAATTCCTGAAGTAATTATAACTTGCAAGATTTGAAGTTAATGATAACCTTGGGCCATAAGCCTTGTGCTTTTATGACTAATTAAATATGCTAACACAGTTGTGCAGGACCTGTAGCTTGAGCTTGTGGGGGTTAAAATTGAATTACAATCTGAATGGGCAGTTTGGCTGCGCAGTCTGAGGTAAATGATCTGGACAACCATAATAAGGCAGACTATCATTCTGAATTAAGTTTTAGCAGTTAGTAAACATAAAATGCATTTATCAAGGTTGGTTGTACTACACAAAGCATTCAGAATTGTGACACCAAATACATTTTCCTTCAGCTGCTGTGGGTATATCTGTGTTAACAATCAAACTGACATAATTACTCATTTTGTCTCCACACTGTTCAGCAGTGTCCTTGGTTTTCTCTTTTGTTACATTACCTTGTGCACTGGGTATTAATAGCTCTCTCTCAAAGGCTAGACCCCCAGAGCTGTCCTGCTTCAAAGCAATATTATTTTCACCACCAAGCACTGTGAAGCTGAAGGTTTGGTTTGGGTGTCCTTAAAGGCTGTAAAATAAGGGGGATATGCTGCTATGAAGGGTGTGGATTCTGTAGTCTTATCCCTGCCCCAAGACTGTAGATGCTGTGTAGACAGTGTTAATGGGAGTTGAGATACCCAGTATCCCATTTTTTTCCATTAGTTCCCTCCTGTAGTCAGAGAAATACAAATTCAGAGAAAAGTTTTTATCCTTTAGAAGTAATTATAACGAGTAAAACACTTTGAACTTCTTGGGGTTTTTTCTCAGTTCATTGTAGTAATGGTTACTCAGCTGTGGGAATGCAGCAATATTGGATAAAGTGCTGATATCACAGCTGAATGTTACATTTAGAAATACACACCACCAAATAACAATAACTGGGTATTGCTTTTATACAGAATCTTTTACAAAAAAGAAAATCTTCCTCTGTTTTTCTGATTTCTGCTGTGTACTTTAGGTCTTCTTTCTTTGGAGTTGGATAATTAGTGCTTTTCTGACAATGAAGCTCTGTTCTGGCCTTTTCCCTCTCTGGAGCAGTGGGAAGGAGTTTCAGAGATTGCCATTGGAGAGGCACAAGTTCCTCACTCCAGTGAAGTTAGAGCACTGAGGCCAGTCAGAGCATTGGTCTTCTCACTAACCTTTCTGCTCCTGTGTTTTTAGGAAATAAAGGTTATATTTGATGGTGGTATCATTATCACAATTGTTTATTTATTGATATTACTCCTACAGTTCATGGTGCTCTTTTTCACCTTTGCTACTGAAAATAGAAGACTTTTGCAGAAAGTGCTGTTACAAGTCACTGGTTCTGTTTTGATTTTCCTCCCAAATATCAGGAATTTAGTGAGAAATAGCATCAGTTATTAATGCCATTTCCTTTGGATGGTGCAGCTTTTTAAATAGATACTTTCACTGGTCATTGATTAGTTAGAGAGACTTATGATGATTAGAATTTTCAGGTAAAATAAGGGATAGGTCTTACACCAGGGGCCACTGATGTCCATCCCTGCCAGAATAACCTTCTGGCTCAGTTGTAATCAGTGCAGACAGCACAAATGGTAGTGAGAAGCTCTGTGCTGGAGCCACCTGACCTGGAAGTACACTGTGCCTACAGAAGAGTCTTCAGTGAGGGGACAGGAGGAAGAGGGGATCCCCTTGAATTAAAGAGTGTTAGAGCTGCCACTGTGAAAAATCATCTCATTGTAAATTCCTCTGGTTTTGGACTTCATACTGTCAGTTCAATGTGCTGCCAACTTCTGTCACGTGCAGCAGCAGATGGGCAGTATAGTCTGGGTGGTCCTTACTTAGCACAGCTCTTTCAGACCAGAGGATTATGAATAAAACAGGGACTCACTAGAGTTTTATTCTGCTTTTAGTGCATTTTTAGTCTTGTCAAGTTTCTGTGCCACAGCACTCTTCTCCACTAGTTTTTCTGGGTTATCCAGAAATATCTTTCTGGTTGAAAAGAGTTTTTTGAAATTAAGGAGGAAAATAGAAATCAAAGTGTGCTTGAGTTGGCTTCATTGTTTCACTTAGTTTTCAGGCTGACCAAGGTGCAGCATCATGACATTTTATGTGTAGAATTTCTAGTCTTGAATGATAATATATGAAGTTCATATGCCGTTTCATTGTAAAAGTAAGTTTCACTCTAGCATGGTGATACAGACAATATAGTCATAAAAGGAAATAATGAACTGTTCTTTGGCTTCTGATAATCTGTTTCATGACCCTCAGAAATGTCAGTTTTGAAAGATCAAGCATGGGCCCTTCCAGTATGTGGTGAAGGCCAATAACTGGAAGATTGAAGACTGCTATTTTAGAAATAAAGCAAAATTCCATACTTGCTAATGTTGCTAATTTGCAAGAGATTAATATGTGTACATCTGCTTTAATTTATAATGCTTTAATCATCATATCTGTTGGCTTTTGTTTCATGTTTTTTTTCAGACATCTTTTGTTTGTTTTTTTTTTTCTTATCCATCTTTAATTCTAGAACAACCAGAGAATGGTAATGATGCTACTGAATTGGGCAACTTTATCATACCTGAGATTAGTGTCACAAGTGTGGCTGGAGAGAGGACCGGGAATGGGGAAAAGAGCAGAGCTCTAGCAGAGAATGATGTTCAGCATTTACAGGGAGTACAGGAAACAGCTACAGATCCTAGAACTGACAGCAAAGGCATGCCAGAAATCAGGAGGCAAAAATCTGTAAGAAAAATGATGGAGGATGGAATAAACTCATCTGGCAGAGTGCAGTTTTAGCAGAGCACTTGTAGCTGCACTCTAAGGTACCGCTGTTGATTGAAAGGGTCACTGCTGCATGTTTCAAGAATTAAAGTATGCAGTTAATATATTTGCATGTGTAATAACACAGTTGCATGTATTGCACATGGCTTTGTCTGTGCCACAGACAGTGATGACATACTTACAAGTAGATGTATTTAATCTGGAGAAAATACACCAAGACTCATACCTTTGAGTTTATTAAGCATATTTATGTGAGTTTACAAAATCCAGTGATTGATGGTATGAAAAATCCATCAAAATGGATGTTAAATGTATCTTGCTGTTTAACTCAGATTTCCCAACATCTGCCTTTCACGGTGTACTGGAGATCTCCAACTCTTGGAGTTTCCAACTCTTACCACCAGACCTGTGATGCAGAAAGTGACCTTTCAGTCCTAAAGCATTCTTAGGTTGCTAAACATGCAGGTGCCATATTGGGTGTCCTGGGGCATTGATCACATACCTCTGTAATTAACAAGCTTTGCCAAATCCTGTAGTGGATCACTTGCTCAAAATGAGATTTACACTTGTTTTTTTGTTCTGTATGGTACTTTATAATCTCTAAGTTTCTAATTTCCTGCATGAATTAACAAGACTGCATTTCTTTTTTTTTTTTTTTCCTTCAAAATCACAACAAACTGAGATTGGGGGCATGCTTTTTGATGTAGTTAATGCGGCATTACTTGCTGTAACTCTATATCCTAATGAACCTTAATTCCAAAATATCATGGAATAGGTAAGCATTGTCTCCTGTTCTCTGTTCTACTGCTTTATGGCTTTGTGCTTATAAATATCAAAATGGAACAATATGTATAATCAATGAATGTATATAATCAATGTCGGTTGCTAATTTTTTATTTCTGTTTCTACCATGCAGATAATTCTGACTTAGCCATTGAAGAAGAACTGATAGAAGTATCTGAAACCGATGAAGGGTTTTACTCTAGGGCTACTTCTGGTACAAGTCAGTCTGCCCTGTCTAACAGCAGCACCACGAGCAGCAAGAACCTCTTAGGGAAGAGCCAACGAAGGTCTGGAGGAAGCAAACCTGGAGGAAAAGAAAAAGAAGGGGAAACCTGCAGAGAGCATTTATCACGGAAACAAACTCAGAGAGCCATGAGTGAGAACCTAGAGCTTGTCTCTCTGAAGAGACTGACACTGACAACCAGCCAGTCCCTGCCTAAGCCTGGCAGCCATAGCCTGGCCAGAACGACCACTACTGTGTTTAGTAAATCCTTTGAGCAGGTCAGTGGTGTCCCAGTTCTAAATAATCGTGGTGGTGTCTCTGGTACAGAGGCAAACAGGTTTTCAGCTTGCAGTCTTCAAGAGGAAAAACTGATATATGGAACAGAAAGAACAGATCTTCCTATTTTAAGCAAACAGCCTAATCAGCAGCGACCTCCTAGTATTAGCATAACTTTGTCAACAGATTGATATTAAATTGGCCAGTATAAAAAATAAATTACTGAGACTTTATCCTGATATTGGTACATGAAGCTCTTAATACGCCATAAGTTATTTCCTTAAGTCTCAAACCCGTAAATTCTTACTTGGCTCATGTTTGACAGCAGTAGTGAATAGACAACAGTTACAATTATTTTGTGTCAACTTCTGATAGCTTTACAGCTTCATGAAAAGCTTATACTTTCACCAGATGAACAAGTGTTAATTGGTTGTCACTGACCAAGGTGTGTGGCTTCTTACAGATGTACAATGTGGGAACAAATAGAGTGTCTCTCCCAGATTCTACTTTTTGTCTTCCACTTGGCATAGGCAAAAACTGCAAATACTTAAGCTTTTTAGGAGGAGTCTTGCAGTATTGTCATGCAATTTTGGAAGAGCATTTTAAGAACAAACATTGTCTTACATGTAAGGGTAAACTAGAAACATCACTTCAGTGTTTGATGTTCTGCTGGCTTTTGTATTGGTAGTTAGTATATGTAGCAATGTTCATACTTCTTCATGCCTGTATAAGTCCAATTTTAGATGCATTTTGGTTTACCTGTATGTCTTCAAAACTGGGCCTAAAGTAATACAGCAGCAGTGCTTGTGGCTGGGAGTTACTATCAATTGCTGTAGTAGTCACTCTTTAGACTTAATAATTATGTGACAGACTCTTTCTTTAGGATTCTTAAATATCAGTTTCAAAACTACTCACTGAATAGTTGGTCATCAGTATTTTTATTGTCTGTGGGGAAGAGATGTGCTTGTGTCCAATGTTTTGTAGAAATATGAGCCCTTTGCACTGACTCGAGCAAATCAGGAGTGTGAATGTGCTGAACATGAATTTCGTGCTTGAGACCAAGAGAATACTACCAAAGGATGTGTACTTTCAGTAACTTGCAAGCACAAAGGGAAACTATGTAAATATAACTAGCACTGTAATTCCTAGGGTTTTTTATATCCATTATTTTTCTAGTTTAAATTCTAAACCAGCAACCTGTTCAAGGTTTTACCCAACCTTTAACCTTCAGTGAGTTTGACAACAACTTCTATAATGTTAAGATTTTAATTAAAAATGGACATTAAAACTTCCTATGCAGAAATCTGGAGAAGTAGTTGCTGACAAAACCACTCCATTAGCAGTTATTAGCTGATGAACAGACAATATATTATTATGAGTGGAGAAGTAG
This sequence comes from Polioptila caerulea, assembly GCA_013397295.1. Taxonomy (NCBI): domain Eukaryota; kingdom Metazoa; phylum Chordata; class Aves; order Passeriformes; family Certhiidae; genus Polioptila; species Polioptila caerulea. The sequence goes on along the minus strand of VYXF01013020.1, from coordinate 286,161 downwards.
GATGAAGATGGAAGGCATAGTTGCTCCCAACTGTCGAGATTTCTGCAGCTGTTTTTGTCAAGAACATTGTAAAAAAACAAACACTAGAATTCTTGGTAGACTTTCCTGTTTGCTTGGAGATAAGTTTAGATACTTTTGACTTAAACTGAAGCACAAGGAACTTTTAAACAGCTAATGTTATTCAGGTTTATAGCAATTAATTAGCTGCTTAATTAACAAAAAGAATAAGTTGTATAATTTTACTAATAAGACCACAGACTGGATGTGTACATTCCTAAAGATTCATCAAAGTATGCAGAATAACCCCATCAGTGTGTAGGTGTTCATATTTACCCTAGAGCCTGAGTTTAAAGGAACATGCCACAATTTCTCATTCTTCATTTTGTTGTGTGACACTGTTCTATTCTAGTAATGCAGTACTTCACCTTTTTACAGTGAAGTGTTCTCCTAATTTTACATGAAAACTTATATTCCTAATGGATAAACTACAAATTTGCCCTGTTTAGTTTTTAATACTTTGGCCAGTGAGAAAAACTGGTTCTTTGAGGTTGTTTTTGTAAATACTTTCAACAGCAGAAAATTTAGCCTCTTTTTAGTAGGTTTTTCTGCAATACACATTAGACAGGAAGTTTGTTTTACACTGACTAATGCACCTGGCTGCTGGACATGCATAGCCACGAGCAACAGCAGGGGTAGGCAGCTGATAGTAGGCATTGGCTGTCTCTGCACACTCTGAATGTAGAGCTCTTCCTTCCCTTGAAATTTGATCTAGATGCTGCAAAGAAACAACCTGCAAACGTACAGCAGTTTCCTAATCTGCTTTTACAGTGAGGGATCTAAAGAACACATTAGAAGAAATTTGCAGTAATTTAAATTGACATAAAACTAGAATAGGTAAATAAAATTGCAGTAGACAAATACTTGTTGTTATGGTCTTAATTGCAAGGTAGTGTTAAAGGGCTAGAATTTTTGAAATTCTGCTGGTTTTGCTTTGTTTAATTTAATTCATAATTGTTTGTTACCTCCATGGTAGACACTTTCTCAAGCTGGGTGTTGGTATAAAAGATATTTATTATAATTAGAAGATTTTTCTCTAATAATTAGGATTTCAAATTAGGATCTAAAATGCCATGAAGTGTAGATATGTAACATAATGTTTCCAGTACTCTTGGCTACAAGCCAAATGGTGTTGAAGTTAGTTTATCTTTTTATTTTATCCAGCTGGTCTGGCTTGAACCCAAGACATAGGTACAACTGAAATAATATAAATCTTCATACTTCTTTGAGAGAATGATAAAAGGTTGTTCTGTCCATACATATGTGGTTTCATATAAACATGTTTGTATTGGTCTCAGGAGTAACTTACCCAGTGATGGGTGTGTTTTTTTGTGAGCTGACATCACTTCTACTGATCGAGTCTACAGAATTTCTTTCCTGAGTACCAAAACCTGGAGTTATGCTCCTTTCTTTTGTTAAAAATTGAAAAAAAAAAAAAAAAAAAAAAAAAAACAAAAGGGGGGGAGGNGAAAAAAAAGCACAAGGGCGAGTGAGGGCAGAATTATCTGCTTTCCAAATATCCATGGTGCAGGATTAGGAGAGGGGTGGGAAGAGCAATGGGGGAAGTAGGGCAGGAAGCAGATATTTCTAAAATTGTCAAACTCTGGGGGTTTGAGCATTATCCAGTCACTTCAGACTGTCAAATGGAAAATCTTTGTTAAAGAAGTAGATATCTTCTAACAGTATAAAGGAAACCTATTAAGACACCACATTACAGTCTGCCTGGGAGTGGGTAGTTCTGATGAATACCTTCCAAACATACACAGCTGCACCATTCTGCAGGGAAAATGTTATGTAGGAGTGAATCATCTCACCTTGTAATAAGAGGAGTTGTTTCAATGCTGATGTTTATAACTGACCTTTCTGTTCCAAATCAGAGGGCACCGTTGCCAAGGATTGCTTTGAAAAGCAACACTTGCAAAACTCACTGAAGCTGAGAAGAATTATTTTTGTTGTGAGACTATGTCACATTTGTGCAAAAAGTATATGGCCTCTAACCACTTGCTGTAGAGCTGCAATGACTTTTCTGAATGGATTTAAGTGTCTTGAATTGCCTTGATTACCTAACAAATTTGAAAGGTACAGAAATAGAGCTATTTTAGCCACACTTCTCTCTAAGGAGGTTTCCTATGAGAAATTCTAGAAATTTCTAATGTAATTGTCCAATACCTTTTGTTGGTGTTTGAGGCTTACAGTGCTGTATATAGATGTATAATATATTGCCTTTTGTATTTGTATAATTCCACTTCTAAGACTAGATGTGCACTTTTGATATTCCCTGAAGTGGAATATCTGCATCAGTCTATAGATGTCTGTCTTCACATGAGAACCTGAATTTAAGCAACTGCCTCACTTTTCATTCTTCAGCTCATTTTGTGACACTGTTTTAGAAACACAGTTTTTCACCTTTTTTGCAGTGAAGTGTTCTCTTGATTGTACATGAAAACTTACATTCCTAATGTATAGGCTACAAGATTGTCTTTTTAGTGTTTAATAATTTTGGCAGTAAAATAAATATGGTTTTTTTTGAAGTTGTATGCTTTTGTAAATACTTTGTACAGCAGAAAATGTTGCCTCTTTACAGACTTTGTTGAAATATGCATTACATAGCAACATATTTGTTCAGTTTTCATTCTGTGCATCCAGAAGTCATAATAAGGTTGACTGCATTATGTAAAATCCACTGAATACCCATTTTATGCAATGTAGGGTCTGCAAATGCAGCCCTGTCAGGAGGGACACCCTGACTGAGAAATGCTGATGGGTGAAGGGTGAGTCCAAGCAGATGATTTGCAAATTGGGAGAAGCAGATGGAGATCCTGTCAGTAAAGCAGCACTACTTGGGCAGCTTGGTAGTTTTGGTGGTGTGAATATTGACAGTGGTTTGATACACAGCCATTATCTGCACTGTGTCCAGGGTAGCTCTGGGGGCTGTTCTTGCTGGTAGCAACAGAAGCAAAGGTGGCAGTGAGTACTGCCTTGGCCTTTTCTGTATCCCCTGCCAGCAGCTCTCTGCCCCATTCAGCTGTGGTGCCTTATTTTTCCCCAGTCTTGTTGCTGATGATCTCTCTGATAAATCTTTTTTTTCCATTGCCCTTCACCTTCCTGGCCGTATTCCACTTCATTTGGGCTTTGTCTTTCCTAACCCCACCTGTGCATGCCTGGATGGTGCATCTCCCCAGGTTGCCTGCTCTTGCTTCCACCTCTTGTATGCTGCTTTTTTGTGTCTAGTCAGGAGCTCCTGGTTCATGCTTCCTTGCCTTCTGCCACCTCTGCTTGCTTTTCTGTGTAGAGCCATAGACCATTCTTTAACCTGGAAGAGATGGTTCTTGAACATCTCCAGCTCTCCTGGGCTTTTCTCTCTATGATGGTCTCCCATGGATATCTGCAAAGAAATTCCTGTGCAAGGCAAGCTCTGTTTTTGCCTCTGTTCAAGGTCCAGGGTCATGATCCTGCATTTAGTTTAGGGTTTTTTCCCTTTTCCCCCTTACAAATGCAGTCTCTGGTGCAATGCTGTAGAGAAACCTGAATGAATGAAAGAGCTGTAGTAGAGGGCAGCAGTGGGAGATCTCACTGCATAGTTTGGTATTTTTCAGATGCCAGTCTTTAACTGTGTCTTTTGAATGGACAAAACTCAATTTCCCTTCATTGAAATGGGTGAGAAAGGAAATCTCATTCCAAGCATTGGAGTAGGTAAAAGTTTTCCTTTGCAAAAGGTACAAATGGGACTCAGTGATTGTCCTGTAACTGTGTAGGATTTGTAATTTCAGTTACAGTGAGTGAAAGGCAGTGCTTAAAATGGGCTCTTATGTCATTTCAGGGTCGAATAACTATTGATTAGTGAAAGACAACATGATTTTCAAGACCTTTTCTCTTCCCAAAATGTGGTACTCCAAAATATTGCCTGTATTTGAAGGATGAGTGTCCAGCTGAGAGCCTGCTGGACAATTCACAGGGAAAGGGGTGCATGAAGGTATCACAGGCAATTAGTAACAAGTTACAGAAATTACATTTCTATAGTTCCTACAGACTTCACAGCTGGCTGCCTGCACTGAGCTTGTAATAGTTGTTTTTCATGTTTTATGTTAATCTGGCTCTGTATTAAAGATGACTTCAGTATGGGGGTTTTCTCCCAACCCACAGCTGCCAGGTAATAAATACACCTGCTAATTCAGGGTAGTGGGAAGAATGTCACTGTGAATCTCCAGAAGCCTTTGTGTGAAGCAAGCCTTCACATGGCACAGTGCTCGCTTCATTAGCTTGATTCCTAAAATAAGGTGGTGTTTAATCATCTGTTACTCTGCGTGTGAGGGACAATACAGGAGTGTAATGGCACGGAAGGACTTGTGGAAGTCAGTCTGAGTCACACAGCACTTCTGACAAGCTGCCTGGTTGTTGTTCTCATCAGGAGTGCTGACTAATTCTGGCAGTCCTCCACATAGACTTGCTTGGTCTGGAGTATGAAGGTGGGTTTTGTGCTGTGGCAGGGCACGTTTCAGAGGTGCTGAGAAATGTCAGCTTCTGCCTCCACAGCACACAGCAAAGTGAATGAAGGCGTGTCACGTATTGGCATAAGAAGCCCTTGGTGTGGATATCGTTTCTGCAATAGAAATAGTCAACCAGAATAATGAATGTTCAGTGCTTTCTCTGGAAAGATACTTTCTTCAGGCATGAAATCATGGAATCACAAAATGGTTTGGGTTGGAAAGACCCTTAAAAATCATCTGGTTTCAGTTCCCTTGCCGTGGGCAGGGATGCCACTCTCTAGACCAGGTTGCTCAGAGCCCCATCTAACCTGGCTTGAACACTTCTAGGGATGGGGTATCTGCAACTTCTTTGGGCAACCTGTACCAGTGCCTCACCACTCTCACAGTAAAAAATATTTTTCCTAATATCTAGTGTAAACTTTTAGTTAGAATCCATTACCCCTTGTCATGTCACTACATGCTCTTGTACATCATCTTTGATTTCACTGAACCACTGAATATCACTCATTTAAAAATTACATATAAAACATGTGTTATGTATGTGTGTATTTTACACACATGTTTTCCTCTTCAGCTGTCAAGGTATGGAGATTGTGGAACTGCCATGGAGACTGCTGGGGCTGGCAAAAGCTTGGACCAGCACTGGTGTCAATGACTAGAGGACACCACCTAAAGCAGATGTAGCTAGGCACTGAAAGGTTGCATTGTCACTTGTATATTTTCCTTGTTGTTTTATCTGCCAGCAGTAAATTGATTTGAGTATAAATTGTAAAAGCTCTTGAAGTTATTCCTTAAAGATGTTTTCTTTTTTTTTTTAACATCACAATACTCCTATTTTTTTCCTTTTTGCTTTTTTTAGTTGGAAAAATGCATTGTGTTTTCATTATTGTGAATAACCTGCAGTTCAGACTTAATAATTGAGAGGGATTTGGGATAGTGTTATAGATGATAACATTTTGTGAACCAACTGTCATACCAAATGTTGTCTTTCAGCAGACTGTCTTGCCCCTAAAATGTTGGTGTTTAAGAAATCTGCTATAATGAATCAGTAGAACTACTTTCTCAAGGTAACAGCATTGATATTTCCTAGGAAATTGTTTACTTGTTAGTTCATTGGGTTTTATATTCCTCATTTCAGCCATTAGAAAATACCAGTCCAACAGCTCTTTTGCAAAACTACTGATTTAATCCCTCACAGTATTGACTGGAGAAAGATACAGGCACTGTCAAACCGATTCAGGACATCCTGAGCTAGGAAGATCCTTTCTGACACCCACGAGGTGTTTATCCCATGTCTTCCTCCCTTCTCACCCTGAACAACTGGCTTAGCATTGCTGCCTTCCTACTGATTCTGACTGAATGGAATCCCTGCGTTCCCTTTCTTGCTGAATTAAGCCAAGAGAAGCTTTAGCTTAGTGGCTTCCGCAGAGCTCTGAATGTCAGCAGCTGTCCCCTCTGCTAGAAAGGCCTTTACAGGCAGGCAGGTGTCTAGGGAGAATAGATCTGGTTTAGTGGTTCTCTGGCCAGGCTGTAAAGATCAACTTGAAATAATGGGGACAGGTGCTGGGATTTAAGATTCAAACTGCATCTGTTCAGATTATTCAACTAATCATGAAGTAGTTGCATTTTCAGCCATTTTCAAATGTATAAAGTAAGGAAGGAGGAAAGAAGTTGAACACAAATCTCTTTATGTCATTCTCATTTCTGCTATTCTTGCTTTATGATCCCATTTAAAAGTAGGTAATACTTTTACCAGCTTTTGAATTTTAAGGTAGAGTAGTAGCAAGGCTGTTAAAGCTTCCTTACAAGTGGATGATAGGTGTTCAGCTCTAGCTGAGTCCTCTGAGGAATTGTGATTCTTAACTATTTGGGTTGGGAAAGAGCTCCTTTGCATACTGTATCAAATTAATATCTTTAAGCTTCCTTGGTTATCCATGAGAACTTGCTTTTTCCTGCTGCCAGCATAGGAAGCCATGCTACAAAAACATAGAACAATTCCTAGTAGTTCCCTTCTTTGGCATCATTGCACAAAATAAAATGTGCAATGGACATTTTTGTTATTATGGACAAATAAGAAATTACTGAGCAATGGATTTCTCCAAGATCCACACTGTATGACCCACCTTTTTCATAAAACCTGGCACATGTGATACATACTGCAGCACAGTATGTGTGCCCCATTCTTTGTGAATGACAGGGTGTAATTGTCCTTTAGGAGCCAAACTGGATAAAAAATTGTGATGTTTGGGAGCACAAAGAGTTTTGATGCATTCTGGTAATGGTGAGATGAGTAACTTCTTAAACACACCAACAAAATTAGTTACTAGGTAGATCTACTTAAGAGGTACTCGATGCCGTAATTCAATTTCAGGCAGAAAAGCAGCCCCTTGGAAGAATCTTGATTTGCTTTTGAGATACTGAACAGTTTTCATATGCCTTGACATTCAGAACCCCGTTCATAATGCCTGTAATTATTCCTTCCTACTCCAATAAGTGTAGGCAGTGTACAGCACAAGTGCTGAGGGATAGTTCTGTGTCATGCTTGGAAGGAGGAACGTGTCACACAAAGCACACTTTGTACTGAGCTGTGGGGAAAGAGGTGAATGGGAGGCAATCCCAGCAGCTTAAAGGGCAGCTCAAAATGTTGCTTCCTCTCTCTCTGTCTCTGGGGACACTTTTGAGTGAATGAAGAGACTGAGACACACATAAAGCTGAGAGCTATTGGAAGAAATCTCTTCTCCCCTGGCTCCCACCTGATTGAAAGGGCAGGCATCTTCCCAGCAGGCAGAACTTGTGCCATGGCATTCTGCCCCTTCCCTGCCTCTGTTTCCTTCTTGGAGAGGAATTGAAGTGCTGGAACTACCCCAGTAACAAATTCAGGGAATTTAGCCCTGAAACAATCTACCAAGGGACTAGGAGAACATTTGTGCGCAGCGCTGGTGGCTGCACTCTTCTACATAAGTTTATGTGCTGATGATTTTCTTGTCATGCTTTCCTGTCAAGAAATGTGTGGCTGGTACCTTTTGGAAAGCACAAAATGAAATGCTCAAAGAAGTTTTCGCCAAAGGATAAAGTTTCTGAGTCATCTTAACAAGGAGTGGAAACTTGTATGGAAAGTTGGAATTGAACATGAATTTAAGGATATAACTGAGCGCCTGTAAAGAACTGAATGACGAGGGAGCAGAAGAGAATGTCCAGTCTAGTGGAGTCAGAAAGTCTTCGTGGTGAACTGTTGCTAGAAGAAAAAGCTGAATTAAACTTCTGTAAAGGAAATTAAAACGTAAGTACATATTCCTTCACTATAAAAAGAGAACAAGGGAAAAAACACAAAGGGGGAGGAGCAGGAAGCAAGTGTAAGAAAGTATTTTCCAGAGGATTGACATTGCCACCCCATGGCCAGTCAGTCCAAGGGCAGAGTGATGCACAGCCAAAGGTGTTCCTGTGCTCGGGGTCCCTCGCCGCTGCTTCTCGGGAACGCCGGTGGGAGGTCGGGCACGACGGGCAGGGCACAGCCCGAGCTGGGCATCCTTCCCTGCACAGGCACCTCGGGGATCCTTCCCTGCACAGGCACCTCGGGAATCCTTCCCTCCACAGGCACCTCGGGGATCCTTCCCTGCACAGGCACCTCGGGGATCCTTCCCTCCACAGGCACCTCGGGGATCCTTCCCTCCACAGGCACCTCGGGGACCCTTCCCTGCCCAGGCACCCCGGGGATCTTTCCCTGCACAGGCACCTCGGGGACCCCACGGCTTCCCCATGGGCAGCGGGCTCCGAACAGAGGGGACTCCTGCCAGGGAGAACAGCCCGGTCACTCCCAAGGTCAGTGCCCGATGAGCTCTGTGTTATCACAGCAGATAACATTTCCCTGCGGGTTAAGCAATAACACAAGTCCTCGTGTGGTTTGTGGGACTGTGCCAAACAAAGTACTTGCATTAACCTTTTTCTTTGTGGCTTTCAGGGCCTGAATAGATGACGTGAAGCTCAGCTGTGTTACAGTCCTGAAGGCACATTGTGGGTCCTTCTGTCAGAAGTGTGATCTGACTTCACCACTTGGCTCTAATTTCTCAGTATCTGCTCAGTGGGCAGGTTGTTAGCTAACATAAACTCCTCTCTGGTCCTGCCAGTCACTTCTTCTAACCTCTCCACTATTCTGACAGGCAAGTCAAGATGTCAAGTCAAATAAAACATCGTGTCCTTATTAGGGAATATGAGCAGGCCACTATATGGAAAACAGAAAAAAGTAAAGAAGAAGGTTCAGAGTGCCTTGGCAGCCTTTTCTCAAGGGATTAACATACAATCCAAAGGAAAGAAAAAACTGATTAATTCAACAGCAAACTGCACTCTTCTACATCACACAGGTACACAGATGTACCTCTTTGTAGATGTCCACGTGACTGTCATCACAACATGAACTCACCCCAATCATATTTCTTGGGAAGATTTTCTGTAGAGTTATCTAGAAGTTGGCTGAATTATCTGAAAAACTACGTGAATTCTTTGAGAACTTATGGCAGAAGATAAATACTGGTAAATTAATTAATAAAACAGATAAAACCTAACTTTTTCCAAGCTGCTGCATTGTATAGATGAAATGAGTGTTTTGCTGTCATAGTTGAGCTGTGCTAATTACAGCAATTATAATACTTACAGAAAAGGAAATTTGCAAAAAGTATATTAAATGTTCAGCACTCAGCTGCCTTTCAGCTGAAAGGAAGGCAAGTTAATTGAATGTAACAGTCAATCCTCTTTCTGTTGTTAATCAGTGGTTAATTATAATGTGCAGCTACATTGCCATATGTCACTTGCTGTGGCATGAGAGTAACGTGTCACTGTTATCGATCACTGCACTGGAGGAGCTGAGAGCTGCTGTACCCCTGTGCTAAATGTCTTACAGAGAGGTGGCTGCTTTCAGTGTTGCATAAAATTAATCTTCATTCCAAGTGTAGGAATTAAAATTAGGCCATATATCCTACCAGAATCTAACATACATGTAGTACATTGTATTAGTCTGATTTTTTGAATGGTAAATAGATGTTAAAAAATCAAAGAGTCATTGAGGTTGGAAAGAGTCTTTCAGATCATCAAATCCAACCCCTAACCTAACACTGCCAAGCCCACCACCAAACCACATTCTCAGGTGCCACATCTATATATCTTTGAAGTACCTCCAGGGATGGTGACTCCACCACTTCCCTGGACAGACTGTGCCAATGCTTGACAACCCTTTCAGGGAGGAATTTTTTTCTAATATCCAATCCAACCCTCCCCTGACACAACTTGAGGCCATTTCCTCTTGTCCTGTCACTTGTCACCTGAGAGAAGAGACTGGCCCCCACCTTTACTCTGGAGAGCAATAAGGTCCCCTGTGACCATCATTTTCTCCAGGCTAAACAGCCCCATCTCCCTCAGCTGCTCCTTGTAAGATTTGTGTTCTAGACCTCTTACCAGCTTCACTGCCCTTCTTTGGACTGAAAATCAAAATAAAATAGATGAAGTGGCAGAAAGATCTCCTAGGAGCAGGCATAGAATTACTGAGAAGAGAGCTATTGCCAAGTGCAATTTTTCTGTAGACTTCTTGAAACTAAGCAGAGCTGCCTGAAACTGATTTAATGTTCCTGGGTATCTGGAAATTGACTATTTTTAATCTATAACAGCTTTGATTGTCCACTAAAAAATACAGAGTTGTCAAAAAGGACTGCTTTTCTCAAAAGTTTGTTGTCCATTTGATAGTTTACTTGTGCCTGCTCTAAAACTGTGCTTAGAAGCCAAGCATGGCTTTCAAATTAGTGTCCCATAGAAACTGATCCTCTGTCTCTCCTGTCCTGATGGATTTTCAGGCTCGAGGACTGGCCTGTGTAGGTGCAGATCCCACAAATGACAGTGGGAATGGAGACAAAGCCTTAAACCTCAGGGTACAGTAGAGCCCAAACCCATAACCTGCAGCGCCTGGAACTGGAGATGATGGCATAATTATCACAATTTAAAAGAGGTAATAAGCAATATGCACTAGAATACATTGCCAGACATGCCTCTAAGTTTCCCCTGAGGATGCACTTTCCATCTGTGAGGATCCAGCAGAATCTCACAACGTGTATGAGGCAAGAAGAGCAATTCAGCATGGTAGAGAAGGTGGCTTAATGGAGCTGGTCAGGCAAACAGTGAAAGGGAGGCACTTTCCAACACAGATTGATTATGTCTTCCATTCTGCTTCAGGTAGCTGCTCTATGTTGGACATGGGATGAAAAAACATCATGTTTTCTGATGGCAGGAAAACCATTATTAGTCCAGTTTATTATACTGTGCATTAGCCAGTGTGTTTAATCTTTTTTCTTCCCTAATAACTAAAAAAACAAAAGTGAGAAACATGTTGAAAAGGGGAGTTGAGCCTTTACAACATATAATTGTTTGAAGTCGAGAAAGTATCCAGTACACTCACCTGTAAGAGAAAGCACACTACTTAAACCTTTATTTATTCACCTGTGTCTGGAAAACAGGGAATTGGATATCTGTCTGAATATTTGCACTGACTTACACTGAGGACTCCAAAGCATGGATAAAAAATTAAAGGAGGATTAAAGGGTAATAGTGCTTCTTATGCCCATTCAGACTAGAGCCTTTGATGTCACTTCCTCCTTGTGAAAGCTGCAGCCAGAAAGGCTTGCTCCAAAAGGAGAGCACAGCATTGATCTGATTTCGATAATCAGCTAGAGTATTGCTTTCTTCTGTCACTATTCACAGCGCTTCATGGGAGGCTACAGCATCCTTTCAAAATATTTCCACTTGCCTGGAATGAAGGTGGATGTTCTGTATCTATCAGCAATCTTCTTGACTTCTGAATTCAGTAAGAGTGGCAGTGTTGATGGCTGAGAGAGAATGTCCTTCTTCATCTTAGACTCTGTTTTTATTGCATCTACTTTAAACTTCCTTTTTTAGGTCCACAGTTTCCTAGAAGAACATCACTTGCATGCAGATTATTACTTGAAAGTCAATGGCTTTCAAATTTGTTTTTTCCAGGCTAACACTGAGATACCTCATGGAACCAGAGCTTTCAACACACAAGCTCTGAGCTTCTGTCATGGCTTGCTCTGTTTGGCCCTAGGTCTTTGGTGCTGTGGCCCTGGTTTTGGAGCCTCTCTGGTTTTTCGACCGCTCTGGAGGTCACCTTTCAGACACATAAAGTGTCTGCTCAAAAGGTGTATCAGTCATGTGTGCCTCTATGGCATAAGAGAGGACCTGATCTCTGATTTGGCAGGACCTTGGGTTGCTCCCTCTCACCATGGCCCTCTTAGGAACACACAAGCAGAAAAGCAAGTGGGTATCATTCTGAGTCTCTCTGCTCCAAAAAGCCAAGATGAATGGCATTCTGAGAGGCACTTTTACTTCTCAAAGTGCAGAAATCTATCCAAGAGCTGGTATCTACTCAAACACCAGACTGTTTGGGGCAGCATGCCCAGAAATGTTGGCATTTGAGTTGAAAATATAAGTGTTTATACATCCCACTTCCTGCATGTGTCTGTGTAGTTATGATATGGATCTGCTTTTTCAGGCAGAAACAAAAATACCATTTCACCTTTTCCCTTTTATTCAGATGGCGTTTTGCAGTGTAAGAAATAAGGGGTCCTTCTGCATAAGGAACAGCTACCATTTATGATTCCTGTGAAGGAGGAAAATGGAATATTTCTGTCAAAGAGTCAAAAAAGGCATGACAGCACTGATAGCACTGGCAGCCTGCACAGACATCAGTGTTACAGCTCGAGGTAAATGGAATTTGTTTGTCCTCGTTGCATGATGGACTGCATGTTTTCAGATTAGATGGTCTTCTAACAGTGTTTATCAGACTTTTCATCTTTCCTCTATGTTAACAGAAACTCAGCTGCCCTGAGACCAGAGTTTCTGACAGTAGCATTTCTGACAGTAGTATGACAGGTATTCTACCATTTAGGTGTCAAGGCATTTATTCCATAATTTCAGTTTCTTCTCACTGGGCTGGTCAGGGCAGACAGTGTTGCCTGTTGAACAGCACTGTGATTTTTCTAGTATTTTGTATTTCACTTGCTAGACCTAATCATGACCTTGCCAGATCAGAGAAACATTTGCCATCTATACAGGGCTGGGAGGGAGCATGAGATTTTCTTACACAGAAGTGCCAGTATTTTAAAATGCTCTGTTCCTAAATGGGACTTTTACAAGGAAAGCATGTCAGAAACACTAGTATGTGTCTTTTTCTTTGTCTCTGTGTTGTGTATAAAATATATTAAAGGAAATTATCTCAGTGAGGTTGGATGGGACTTTGAGGAGCCTGATCTAGTGCACGCTGTCCCTGCCTATGGCAGAGGGGTTGGAACCAGGAAGTCTATAAGGTTCCTTCCAACCCAAACTATTCTATGATTCTATGATCCTATTCCATCACCTGTCCACTCCTGACAGTTCCCAAAGACTGTGCATGCATCTGAATTCTGCCCTTATGGTCAAAGATATGACCTTTTTTGTATTACTGTCACCTAAACTTCACAAGATAACTGTTAGAGGTGCCAGTTTTTCAGTCAGCTCCCCTCAGATTTCTCTCTTGCAATTAGTTAACCGAAGCAGTATTTACCACGTACCAAATCAGCAGATGATAGAGCACCATTTCCCTCTGTAGCCAGAGTAAGAAACCAAACCTCTTCCTCAGCCTGTGCCTCACTTCTTGGAGATTTGATAGTCTGAGCTTCATTTACGAGCGATGCCTTGGCTGGCCTCTTTGCATTGTGCTTCCATGCAGGCAGGTTCATGAGGCTTTTTTTTTAGGGTTTTCCAATGAGCTTCATAATGCCTGAAAATGCTTATGTGATGGCTTCAAACCAGCTGTTACACAGCTGGATGAGAGCTCATTACATTTTGGCAGTGGCTTGTGCACCTCTTTTTTGAAGCTCCTGGTTATTGCCTTGCTGCCTACTATGGAGCTGCAGCAGAACTGAGACTGAACACTTGTGGTGTGGCTGAATTACTGTCAGTGCCCAGTGCCTGGCTGCTTTCACAGCTTAATTAAACTTCAGCAGTGTAATTCTGAAGCTCTGTAATTTATCAGTGCCTGAATGAAGACTCTTTATCCTTGAAGATGATCTAGCAAGTGGATTATTCTTTGTGCTGGGCTCCAGTGATCTGTCTTGCCGGACAAGTCAGAAGTTGATGTTGTCCGCTATGAGCATGGAAATCCTGAGCACCTCCAGTGGAGCAGCTTCTGTTGTCACCACAGGCAAGGCTGGACATCTTCCAGTCAGGTCATCTCCTTTCTCCAGCAGGTCTTGGTAGTCAACTGAAAGTGTCCCTCAGGTCACCTACCCTGATCCAGCTGTGTGAGGGAGCAAATTTGGTTTAAACCTATTTTTGCACATCACATTTTTCACCCCTCAAATACATAATTTATTGTGTGGCAGACAGAGTTCTTAGCAAACCAGGCTTTCCCCCTCCCCAGAGCTCATTTTTTTTAATTTGAGTGCAAATATATATTTGGCAAGCCTTCTAGAATCAATTGTAAGAGAAGAAATAGAGAGCAAATTTCTGCTCTTGAGCTCTATTGATCTAGAGGTTCTCCAGAGAGGACAATTAGAGACTGTGCTGGATTTAAGGTATTTTACTTGGGTAGAAAATCCAGTTTATGATGTCAATAACGATAAAACATTTGAATGTTTGGACACAAAACTTAGTGTCTCAAAGATTTCACACTTATCAGGTTAGCATTGCCAGGCATTGATCAATCTCTAAGCAGCATCAATTCCTTGTAGCACCTGCCCTCTTTCCCTTCAGTTGCTGTGAGGGAGCAGCCCTTTTAAGCAGCACTGAGCATGCCACCAGTCCTTGCTAAATCAGTGGGTGTAACATTCTCAATACATTTAGAAAAACTGGCTCAAGGTTACAGCAGAGGCCAACTGGCTGGTGAGCTACCCATAGACTTTCTACTTTCTGCAAAAGTCCGACCTAAATTTGAAAGAATAAATGTATGATTGTGTCAGAACAAACATGATACGTGTCTAAGATCAAATACAGCCAGCTCCCAGGTAACATCTGATTAGTCCTCTGGGAAAAGGCTTTTGCAGTACTTAACACAAGGACTTTGAGCCTCACTGACATCTGGCTGACAAGGTAAATGGACATACATATTGTAGCTTATTTTAGTGTTACTACGGTGAGGGAGAAGGACAAAGATACTTATTTCTCCATGAGGTTTCTACTAGGTGGTGCAAAGGGCTGTACAGTCTGCTGCCCTAATCTCATCATTTACAGAAGTTGGTATGTGAACCCTATCAAAGCTTGTGAAAGAAAACACATTCAAATCTCCCTTTCTGCACGCTACAGCCCAGCCTCGTAACTGAGCCCTTCTAGCAGCCTCCTTCTCTGGCACTACAGATCCAGAATAGTGTGGGGTGTTGGAAGGCATCATTCACGTGTCCTACCAACTTTGAGTAATACTGTGACTCTGGCTAAGTCCATATCGCCCTTGTTTTAGGCCAACACATTATTTCTTCAGTCTTATTGCTCCAGGACTTACAGCACACTTCTCCAGCCTTTCTCTTTCACTTTCTTTCCAACCTTTTGTTTTTCATGCGGCTTTCCATGGAGTAATTTGTTTTTTTTATCAATAACTACTCAACTATGATTTGATGATTATTTTACTCCAGTAGTGCATGCATTTCCTCAGAGAAGCTTAAATTCCATGTCATGAAATGCTGTACAAAATCCATCTGTGTTGGGCAAACCCTTGCCTTCTGGAAAAGCTGTAGGAAGCAATGATCATCTATGTACTTGTAGATAGATTGCCACAGAGTTTGTTTCTATGCCACATCTAGGAAGGAAGGCAAGAATTAGAGCAAGTCAGGAGCATCTCTGTCCCTCTGAATTGTGATATGGTCCTCAACAAGCATGACTGTTCATTGGTGTAACAGTGGGAAATTGCTGTAACACAGGAATTAGTGTGAGAAAGTTCAGTGTGAGGTCTTATGAAAGGGGAGAAGGTATTTATTTATTTATAAAATCTTTAAGCAAGTTGATTTTATGCATGTGCACTCATTCTGCCATAGAGTTAATTCTCTGACACTCTCACACTTGCATATTCTTGATCACCAGCTCATGGAGTCCCAGTGGCCTGGCCAGGATCCCTTGAGCTTGACACAAAGGAGTGGGGATGCTGCTGCCACGCCCTCACTACAAGCCCTTGACTAGGGACAAACAAAGTGGTCTCTGGACAGATCTGTCATTTCCCTTAGGAGGCATCAGCTGGTATCTTTGTCCTCAGAATCCTGTTTGCTTTCTTCTCCACAAATGATAGGCCAGGATGCTGCCCATTGCCTGTTTTTCCCTGTTTTCAACACATGTGTTTTCCAGACAGGATAACAGGAAAGGCAGGGCGTGTCTGACGCTGCAGCCTTGGTACCATCCTCCTGGGATCAGGAGCCTGGGTCTTTTGCTGACAGATCCTCTGTGTTGTGGCTGTTTTCAAAGTGCAGGTCTTTGGCCTTGACATAAACAGAACAATTCCTTAACTATTCTGCTGGGAATGATTTTCTGTGTTAACAAGAATGGTTTTCTGTGTTAACCCTTTGTTCTGTTGCACCTGCTGGTGCTTTCACACATTTTCATTCATTCTTAATTCTCATCATCCTTTGTTTTGCTGTTACAGATCACTACAACTGCTGTAGACACTCCTGATGCCCTTTTACTAGAATTCATAATCTCTCTAAAATATCTGATTTAATGCCCCCCCCCTCCCCCAAGTCTTTGACAGCACACAGATGAATGCTCTGTTGAAATGTAATGATCTTGTAAATGTAATATATCATACTTGGTGGAAGAAACACTAAAATTTGGAGACACACACATTATATCCCTTATATCTGCTGAAGCACAGACTTCTTGAAAAGCTGAAATATGTGTGGAATAATGAAAACACTGAGATGGCCAATATAAACAGCTTTAAAAATAACAAAATTATGCCTGCCAAGATAGTAATGGAAAACCGATAGTCTGTATTTCCCATGACGTGCTGGAAGATTTGAACACACTGCTCCCACTGATGTCATGAAGTTACTGCTCTAAATTTGCTGTTAGTAGGTGAAAACCAAACCATTCCTGGTTTAGGATCTCCTCATGGAAGTTACAGATTATTGCTGACAGGAGGCAAAATGCTGACTCTACCTTAAACCTTGAAGCTGAGGTTTGCTAGTGCTGACCAGTGCTGGGTAAGAAGCTGAGCTAGCAGTCAGTGTTAGGTGGCAGCTACGTGACAATATTAGACATGTTGAAATGTTGGATAGCACAGTGAAGTTACTAATTAGTCTTTTGCAGGTAGTTATTAAAAGCCAGTGCTAATCAACTGAAAACTGAGCAGTAGGAGCTTGCATGCTCCTGGCTTTTAGCATTTTTTTAGCTACTCACTATTATTTGAAAGTAGACTCTTAAAACCTGTTCTTTTAGTAACCTTATTCTTCCTTCTGTAACTCGATCAATTTGTGACACCGAGGCTAAAATGTGTTTCTGATGTCAGTGACTTGTGACACAGATGCAGTTAAATGGGATAGCCTGAAAACTCCAGCTGCATTAAGGGGAGAACAAAATTGCAAATGCATGATACAGAACCTTAGAGAGAACAGAACTTTACTGATCCAGCAGTTTATTCTGTGAGTTCTAATGCAGAGAAATGTTTTCTAGGGACAGATGTTTGGACATCCAAGATGACTGGAAGTTGCAAGGCTGGATTTATTAGAATTGGAAATAAACCAAATTTTGCACAAGCTAGAACTTGCTTTTTTTTTCCCCTAACGTTGATATCTAATAAAAATGGAAGTTAAATGTGGTTAAGATGCCACAGAAGAATGGAGTAAGAGATGCCACACACTGTTCTATATACACTCTGAATGCAGAATCCTTGTTTACGATCTAGCATGCAAACATTGAGCCATGGTCTGTGACTATTTTTGTAACCACACACTTTCACACTTTCACACAGAGCAAAAGCTCTGTCTTTTTCAGAGCTTGGACTGGACTCTGGTACAGCACTCACCACAATTGTGCAGAAGTGCGTGAAAATATTTCTTTTTAAAAATTTGTTGTGGAAATTTGAGTCAGAAAAATCAGCACTATCTTTTCCTGCCTCTACTATAGAAGTCCTATGTATCAACCTAATTACTCCAATCAAAGTGCTCCTAATTTTCTAATGTCCAATATTTGCATAGGTAGTCCTAGGTAGCTGAAACACTGAGGACTTCCAAGCTGCAGCTGAAATTTGCTGTATGTGTCTACACTTTTATCCTCAGAAATGGTGCTGGTATTGATATCCAAGCTGGCTAATTTTCAATTAATTCTGATAAACCTGCAGTTCTGTGTACATTTATATACATATAATGCATAAGTGTCTATGTACATGTACATAGAATCATAGAATTGCCTGGGTTAGAACAGACCTCAAAGACCATCTTGTTCCAACCCCCCCTGCCAGAGACAGAGACATCTTTCCCTAGACCAGGTTACTCAGAGCCCCTTCCAGCCTGGCCTTGAACACTTCCAGGGATGGGGCATCCACAAATTCTCCAGGCAAACTGTTCCAGTGCCTCACCAACCTCATAGCAAAGAATTTTTTCCTAATATCTAATGTAAAGCTACTCTGTCAGTTTGAATCCATTCCCTCTTGTCCTGTCACTACATGCTCTTGTAATTAGACCCTCTCCATCTTTCCTGTAGGCTCCCTTCAGGTGCTATTAGGCCACCCTGAAGCCTTCTCTTCCCTAGGCTGAAGAATCCCAATTCTCTCAATCTTTCCTTGTAGGAGATGTGTTCTATCCCTCTAATTATCTTGATGGGCTCCTCTGGACTCACTGCAGCAGGTTCATGTCCTTCCTGCACTGAGGACCCCAGAGCTGGAGGCTGTACATGTATGTGTGTGAGCTGCAGGTTTTACAGAATGACAAGCTAGTTTGGGTACTAGTAGCATTCCCGTGGTTAGCACAATCTTCCCTGTCAATTTTAGACCAATTTCTTCATGACAGGGGCACTGGAACTTGCCAGGTAGCTAGTGAGAAATGTTTGTGCCTTAGTGTTTTCCTCAGCCTTCAGACATGCTGGTTACCCTGCAAGTGCTGAAGGCTTTCTCTGTCAACTGAGAATGCCCTACTGAGAAGGAAGAATACAACCTTATCAGAAAATTGATTACATGTGTTTGCTTAGGACTCCCATGTTACAGTAAGATGCCCATGAAATGAGCATGGTAAAGAGAAACAAACAGTAGTTTAGAAAAGGCACTGGTCCATTACCCAGCAAACATGGCAAGTACTGAATTTGCTATAAAAGTATCCACCAAACAGAGAAGCAGAAAGAAAAAAATATTACTCCTCCCCACCCCAGTGTGAACAAAGTTAAGAAGCATTTGTGCAAATGGATATATTTCTGGCTTGCAGCCAACTGGGGAGAGAAAGCAATTGCTATAGATAGAATCCCAGAAGGTGTAACAGAAGTTGCAGCAGGCTGTTGGAGGCTGAAGTATGTCAAGAATGAGGTTAGCAATTAGTAATTCCAAAGGCTTAAATATATTTAAGTGGAGTCTGCTCACAGGTAGCAGACTCCACAGAATTCTAAACATGGAAGCAGCTGCTGGTGTTCTTTCTACTACTTGGGACAGCAAGTATAAACATTTTTGATTTACTAAGAAAAGGACACTTCAACACACATTTAAGGGTCCTGGCCTGAGGACTACTTTAAAGCAGCAAGCTTTAAATTTCATAGATGCAGAAGTATCTTTTCACGGTCATTAAAACTCTCACCTCTGAAGGAACATTACCAGAGGAACTGATCTTGATCAAATATGTATTTTATACATGGCACATTCCAATTTTTAAAATCCAAAACTAAGTTTACTTTTCCAATAAAATATTTATTTTGGGACAGGCACACAACATCATCGTGTTCTCTATTCAGACAGTACATACATCTATCCTTTATCTTCCATGTAAAGAAATACAGGGACAGGCTCTTGGCCAGTCTGCCTATAGCAACAGCTACTGCTCTAATAGTTATTTTGTGTTACCTGTAACTCAGCTGGGCCTGCTCAGCACAACAAACACAAATTGTATGGAACAATGATGTGTCTCTGAGGTAGTAATAATCACTGATTTTTTTTTTTTAGCATTTCACACATATATTTCAAATAAAAGAGAAAGTTGTATACAAACAAAATATACACCATCTAGGATTAGCAAAAGAAAAGCTCATTATGGAGGTGGTGGTGTAAACCTGTGAAGCTTACAGCAGGCAAAACCAGCCATACCCCCAAACCTCAAACTTATCTGCCCCTAACAATGGTAAACAGTTTTCAGCAATATATAATTAGGGATGACAACAACAATTTTGACACTGGAAACCACATTTCTCAAAGCAGCAGTTTTAGTTAATTGAATCGTTATCTTTCTTGCTGCTTCTTGAGCTAAGGCATCCAGTGGTTTACTATAAAATGAGCCTGTATACAAATGCCTTCAATTAGTGGTTATTTTGAGAAGAGTTTATGTTCTACAGAAGAACAAATTAATACTTTCCCTTTTGAGATAATTGCATATTCAGGCCTCTCTGAATTATGGAAAGTGATAACAATTTGGAGGTGACAACTCTTTGTGAGGTGTCCAATTACACAAGGTACAAGGATAAATGACCAAGAAGCTTAAAGTGGCCTCTTTTATAGTACATTCTTATGAATATTCACACAGCACTTAAAAATGTGTGAAGCCATAACACATTATACATAACAAGAGTCAGACACAGGCTATCATAAAGGTTTTTGGAAAGACATAACTTAATGAATAACAAATATGTCTAAAAATGCGAAGTACTTGTTTTAATAATAAAATTCCTCTTTAAAGCAGATCTTTAGGCATTTGATCTGACTGCCACCCATCTTCTTGGGAAGAATATTCTTCTTAAGATCTACAACCCGACTGTCAGGTTCCTTGCTATTTCATCAGTGTAAGCTCCTCAGTGTCCACAATTTGGGCTGCTAGCAATCATTTCCATAATGTTTGCAAGAGTTAAAATAATTTATGTGCGCAAAGCACTGGATTAGATCTCAAAAAACTGGATTTTGTTCTTGTTTCTGTAGGTCACTCAGATGAGTAATTTGCAAGGTTACTACTCTGTTCCTCAGTTTCTTAATCTGTAAAATGGGGATAATTATATTCACTAGCTTGTAAAAAACATTTCAAGAGATACATGCTTAAGGATTAAGCAGTGTGGCTTATCCCTGATGAGTAACACACAGCTCCTAATACACTGACTTACTCACTTTCATATTAGCATCTTTATTTAAACATTTGCAAAACACTCATTTCATCAAACAGCAACTGCAAAGAAGCTTTTATCCAGCACAAGTGTAATTAGGGTAGTAGAGGAGTGATGAGACTTTGAGCTCAAGGCACTATCTGGTATTTTAACTTCAAGTAACTGCTGTAGCAAAAGGAGTTTCCAATTCAAGTCTGCCCTCCACTGGCTTTAGCAGAACACTGCTAAAAAATTTTGGATCAACTGTGTCTTTCTGTAATGAAGGAACCAAATAAATAGAGGCTGATACATTTATCAACTGACACTTTTATTCAGCATTTATAAAAATTTTGTAATAGTAGTTAAATGATCTGTAATATTTTTTGAAGTCCCACCTAGGCTCCCTGACAGATTCGTGTTTTTCAGGATTTCAAAAGCCCATCAGCATATCATCCATATTAGAGTTGATGGAACTAAAATACAACATGGGAAGTAACATTCTACATGTGGCTTTAAAGAAATTTAATAGAAAAACTACAGAAAAATATTTTGCTTGATACAATTAATGACTCTAATAGATAGTGCTGTATGTATTAGTCAAGTACTAATGTCCTGAAAGAGACCAGGATCAGTCTAGTATAGTACTCTGTCACTAGAAGCAGCCTGTCCCCTTAAAATATGAGAGGGAAAAAAGAAGACCATTTATTACTGTGTTTATTTTAGCAAGAATTTTCCATCACAAATACCACACGCAAATAACTCATCTCTAAACTCAGGACGACTCATTTTCCCCTCTATTTTTAAAGCAGGAAGGTATTTTGGGGAACTATCTTATTTATACTTACACAAATTCATCTAGAGTGATTTCAACCCCAAGGTGACATTGGGTGTCTGAAATACAAAATCTGTATAATTATCTGCTGGATGATGTGATTGAGCTGAAAAGCTTCTGTGTCATATACCTTGTCATCTTCATGCTTCGTTACACATAACAGCATTTAATCTCTACATACATCCAAAATAAAGGAGTACAATATTGTTTCTTCAGATGTGTACTTAATATACACTTGAAAAAAGGGAAAATATAAAAGTATTACAGCAATTGCATCTTATTTAGACCGTTTAAATGCTTGGAAATCAGGGTCGGATTCATAGCTTGGGCAAATATGCCTAACAGACTTTATAAAGCAGAACAAAAGGAATTTTCCCAAGTTCCCTGAAAGTCCTCTGCATCTGCTAAAGTTGTTGCTGTAATGTTTCTCATTCAAAAATGAAACCTCCATTACCATTTCACAAGAAGCAGTGAAAGGCACACAGCCAATCTGCCATTCTGGGTTTGGGATGGGGTTTTTTATTTGTTTGCTGATTTTTTCTTTTTTCTTTGTTTTTCCCCTCTAGGCAGGAAGCTATGGAAAAGCTGCTGAAATCTCATTAATCACTGTAGTACCTACTCCTACAAAGCACCCTCTTCAACTGGACTCCAGCGTCTAAAATGACTAAAATGCAGTTGTTCTGCACTTCTACGAGAATAAAGTTTGAGATTTTTAATAATGCTCACTGAAAAGCAGCAGCAGTGATTGAAACACTGATAGGTATTTCCCTGAAAGGTCATTTGTTTTCTGTGCAATAGTGGAAAGAGTCTTAAATGAACTTACAGGCATGTGAATCAGGCTGACAAGATATAGAGAAGACACAGTAGTGTGTCTACTTGACAATGTTTTGAAATGAGTAAAATCTAAAAATGTTTGTCTGGGCTAAATATGGCATATGACTCCACTAAAACAGACAAAGCACAGACAGAATTTGTGTATGAAAGGCAAAAGGGGAGCATTTTAAGAGACTAAATTTTATTTTAGTGGAATAGTAAAAACTTCATTAACCATGAGTTGCGCTTCATTTAATCTCGATAGCACCAGATGAGACTTGGAAAGAAAGAAAAGAGCTTTCCTTGATCACCTTCTGGTATCTAGGAAGGAACTTAATTACTCTTCATTATGATGCTAAATTACTGATTCTAATCTTCCACGTGCTGAAGATACCAAAGAATTTTCAGTGAAATCTCAACTAGTGAAATGCAAAAACTAAAGACAGACATAAACGTTGATACTTTTGTCCATATTGGCTGAATTTCCAACTTCTGAAAGGCAGCTCTTGCGTTGGAGTGTCACCTTCAGCAGGAAGCTCAGGCAGCACACCCTGATGGGCCTTGGCCAGAGGAGGTGTGAACTGCTCCTCACCTTGTTGGTCATGGTTAGGCCCTGATGAATTAGGAATATGACAATATTAAGTTTCTGAAGTCAATTACCCCAAAGTGAACAGTGAAGATAAATTAATACCTATGTTCAATTTAATTAAGTAATTAGTTCAACATTTAGATTTACTACAAATTATTCAGTTTGTACATATACATGACACACTTACTTTGTTGAATGGCCAATCTTAGTCAAGATCTGAAAATACACATACTTTTACCTTTCCTTTTATGTTCTGGACTCTGTAATTTGCATTACAAGTTGTTAAAAACTATTATAATGACAAGACTGAAACCTAGACTATGCTATGCTTTAAATTCTATTGAAATTAATGCTCTACTGAATTAAACTTTATTTACAGTTAAAAAAAAAATAAATCTTAGTTTCAACTAACACAGTTGTTTTGGAAGTTACAACAAAAAAGGATACTTAAGGATATATACAGTAACTGAAAATACGTATAATTTGTGTTACTGGGACTTAAGACAAAACCCAGAACAAACTGGCAAAAAAACCACACAGACCTGTTTCAGATCTGCCTGGTATATTTCAACTCAGATGTTCTTCTTTATGCTTTACTACATGTTTTCTCTTAGCTTATAACCAGAGTTAATTAGTGGCTTGTTTATCTTTATCTTGCAAAATCTGAGAGTGCATCCAAAAGCTCTATTGTAAATCAGTGAAGCAAGTGCTGTGCATCAGTTACATTTTCAAATATTTCATTGTCAGAAAAAGCATTTTTTTTGTAGTTGGATGCTCAGAAAGACTATTACAATACTCATTGAAGACAGAAAGCAGAATATGACTTATAGTTAGAATTATTATTTTTCAAATGCTGCAGTTCTATGTCTTGTATCACAGGAAATATTTCATTTTTCTCTGCAAAGACTTATACTATCAGTTTCGTGGTTGTTTCACCACAATACAATTTACTAAGGTTGGAATTGATATAAAGGCAAATATACAAGCAAACACTTTGGAAAATCAGAATATATTATTTCTTTTCCTTACTTCATTTAAATCATAGTAAAAATTTGTCTAAAATAAGCATTTTTAAGTCCTTTAAAATCTTTACAGATATATGCTGTTAAAGCAACATATTGTTCAGCAACAAAAATCAATTTGAGATCTGTTGACAAAGAAAAGGTTTACATTAACAAAATACCTTTAGAGGAAAATCCTCCTAGAGTTACCAAAACCTTTGCCGCTCAGCTGCTAAAAAAAGAGCTTAATTTATAAACAATGAGTGAGTAAATATGGGTATTAGTTTTGGCCTCAGAAAATCCTTTTATCCATCAGATTTTTTGCGTATCACTGAAAGTATGTAAGGAATCAGACTACTGTTTTCATCCTTGGCCAAGTACTGTAATCATAAAAAAATGCATTGAAGAACTGTTGTATTTTTAGAAAAACTATCTATAGTAACAGGCAGTATCTCTAAGTGTAACATTTAATTTTCATTATTAAGTAAAGATGGGCAGAATGGGAAAGTCACACTCCAAACAACACTACAGTTGTGAAGCAGGTAATATTCAGTTTTCAAGTACATCAACAGTTCTTCTCAGAAGTCTCTAAAAGCATTTCATGAGGTTCTTTCAATGCTGTCTCACCTCAGGCTGTTGTTTCTCCTCTGGCCTCAGAAGCTGTAATGAAAAATAATGAGATTGTAACTCCATGTCACCACTCAGATTTTGTTTATTTTTAAGTAAATAAATTGTACAGTTACTGTATTAAATATACACAATTACTAGACTTTGCTGTTTGTTCCTGCCACTCTGATAATTCTACTAATTTTCCATAATTTTCAGCCAGCAGCCAAGCCTCACACAGCCACTTGCTCACTGTGCCTCACAAACACTGAGATCAGGGGGAGAATCGGAAAGGTGAAACCCAGAAAACTCATGGGTTGAGAGAAAGACAGTTTAACAGGGAAAGTAAAAGCTGTGCACACAAGCAAAGCAAAACAAGGAGTTAATTCACTGCTGCCCATGGGCAGGCAGGTGTTCAGCCATCACATCTAACATCTAGTTCCTTGGGAAGACAAAC
>VYXF01013020.1:239903-255510 GCA_013397295.1 Polioptila caerulea | reverse complement strand
GCTGGGCCGGTTTAGTCCAGAGAAGAGAAAACTGGGAGACGATCCCATTAAAGCATACAAATATCTCAAAGGCAGGTTCCAGGAGATGGGAGCCAGGCTCTGTAGTGGTGCCCAGCTACAGGATGGGGAGCAGTGGCCATAAACTAAAACACAAGAAGTTCCACTGCAACTGAGGAAGAAGTTCTTCGTGTTGAGGGTGGTAGAGCACTGGAACAGGCTGCACAGGGAGCTCATGGAGTGTCCCTCTCAGGAGACATTCCAAACCCCCCTGGACACGTTCCTGCGTCACCTGCTGTAGGTGACCCTGCCTTGGCTGGGGGTTGGACATGGGCATCTCCAGAGGTCCCTTCCAACCCTAACAATTCTGTAGTTCTGTAATAATGAGTTTTTTTGCCTCTTTTCCTCCATGGAGACCAATCCTGTGTGAGAGCCCCTCTGGGGAATGGGCAGAGCACCAAAGCAGCAGAACAGCAAATGGGGCTGTGATTTACCACTGTGTCAGTGACTGCCTGCTGTAGTAGTCGAGGCTGTGCTTTGTGCCCTAGGGAGCCTGTGGTGAGGAGAGTGCTGGGAATGCTGCTTCATGGCACTGAGGGCATTGCCAGCCTCTGGCTGAGGTTGAATTTCCAGCAACAGAATACAGGTTACAGTCTCTGTCCCACCAAAAATAGCGTGGCTCCAGTTTCCGAGCTGCAGTGGAATGTTAAGGGGATGCTTTGATGTTGTGCCTGGTGCCCAGGATATATTTTGCTTGCTCCTGTTGTCAGGCTGGGCAGGCACCACTACCACACAGTAGTTCTGCTGAGTTAGAGCTGTTTGCCATCAGCTGTCCTTGTTAAAGAGCTTGACCCACATAGAACAGGCACATGAGCCACAGGCCTAACACTTATGTTCACTTCTTTTATGACAGGAGAGCCCAGCAAGGCTGATGATCCCTGCAATTCATTTGGCTTACTTTCTGCCCAAACTCTTGGGCCTTTTGGGAAAAGCACTTAAACCAGGCAGACATATCTGCATTGAATGCAAACGTGAAGAAGGGCTGGGAGCTTGTGTTTCCAGTCAAATCTGAGAGGTTGTTTTGTTTGATTGAAGGGAATGCAGTGCCTGGTTAGAAGGGCTTTGATTGTTTATAGATAACAACCAGGAAAACGTTGGTCTCTTCAGCTGTTGCAGAAGTGCTTTAAAACAACTACAAGCAAAAAAGCTATGGGAAAAACTAACTAGCATTGTTAGGTCTGAACTTCATTTGCATTTCCATTTTTAGTTTATCAATGTTTTTAAATTAATAAGTTTTGGGTGGGAATTTCAGCAGTGTTTTGTGACCTAATTTGCTGTTGAAGTTTTGTTTTGATTTTACTTCCATGACAGTATCTGGATGTGGGAAGGATGCTCTTTTTTCTTAGTGACATCAGAGTGTCACATTAGTGACATTAGTAAGTTACATTAGTGACATTAAATAAGTTACTTCAAATTGTATAAAGCCACCTTACTGTATTTACAGTTGCACTAACACCATGTAGCAGTGAAAAATTTAGGTTGCAGTAGTTTAGGTTCATATCTCCAGAAAATAAGTGTGCTGGACCACATCTGCATTCCCTTCTTATAAATTTATCTGCAGTAATGAAAGAATAAGCAGATGGGAAGAGGAAGTGCAGATGCCACCTTGATTGCCATAGACATTTGGAGGTGGCATGTACCCAAAGTCTGCAGGATTGGAAGAACCTTTGTGACCTTTGTGTGTATAAAATACATGCTAAACTAGACATAGGCAAGGAAATGGTCAGAAAATTTGAGCCTATAACTTTCTCTGTAAGGGCTTCTAGAACAGGGCATGTATGAGGAGCCCAGAATGAGAGTGTGCAGTTATAGGTCATTGGTGGGGTTTCCTTGTATTTTTTTAAACTTGCTTTGAAGTGGCTGCCCTGGTTTTAAGTCAGTAAATTAGACCCATGCAGTTTTGTTAAACCTGGTTTGCTTATTTAAAAATACTGGAGTGAGGGGAGGAGCCAGAAATATTCACACACACAGAGTGTTACTGCAATTCATGAATTTTTAAGTCCAGAATTGCTGGACAGTATGGCAGCCAAAGAACTCAGGTCAGGATGTCTAATAGTCTCAAATCATTCAAGGTTATCTTCAAAGAGCTTTTCCAGTGCCTGTGAAGTTAATGGAAGTTTTTCCATTAACCTTTGTGGCCTGTGTTTCAGGCAACGTGACATTAATTATTTATTTTCTGTAAATGAGGGAAATAATATGTTCTTCATGCAACATTCACTTCTAGATAGCCAGTGTAGTGTTGAACAGTGCCTGAATTGCATGATTCTGTTTCAAAATTTATTTTGCAGTCCAGAGAGCAAAGATACTTCATATACTAAACCTTCAGGTGCTTTCCTAGCATACATACACTTTAGCCAGTTGGTATATTTGAGTCATTGGGGACTGGGGATGAACTCTTCTGTAGTTGACTTTCATTTAATTTTCCTAGGTATTAGAGAGCAGCTTGTTTGTCTGCAAGCTTTAGTCGTATGTAGCTTTTTCCAAAAAGTGCCAATCCAAATAGATTTGAGATTTAATTGATTTAACATTTAGCATTTTGACATGCTAAATGGAGTGAACTGTTACTGAAATACTGCTTTTTAATTGTGTACCATATGTCATTGGAGAATTGGCTGTTAGGCCTCAAGGTGCCCTCTCTACCCCAGTTTTAGGTCTTTGTTGGTAGAGCTCTGCTAGGTTGCTTTCTGAACATTTAAAATCTGTGGGTTTATGTGTGTAAAAGTATGTATGTCTTGATCTCTGGGGTAGATGACTTCCTTCATATCAGACAGTTAGTTGACTCTGAATTTTAAGTCAGTAAAGATGCAAGTAAGAGTTTTAAAAGACCAAAAGTGCACACTGGTATTTATTTTCCTTGCTTTCTAACCCTTGTAAGAATGTGCAGTTTTTATTCAGGTTAGTGCACAGCTTCATGAATTACAATTCTATTTGCAGTAGTTTTCTTTTTTATTACTATTTGATAGGCTGAAATAACTTTATAGAGATTTAACTATGTAGGAATCTGCACAGGCTTGTTTATTTTTATATATGTATTTAATGTATGTTTCACTTCAGGTTTTAAAAGAGGTGCAGATCCTGGAATGCCTGCGCCAACTATCTGGAGGTATGTATTGGTTCCTAATGTACATACAAACCCAGTGCAGATACTTACTGGTTTGGGTGTTACCTCTGGCCAGCAACAGTAATGAATGATGCTTTCATCCCTTGTTTTTAATTGTGGTTCTTGTTTCTTAGGAAATTCAAATGCCAAGTCAGCAAAGTTCTAGTTCTTGGGAAGACCTTTCTCTTAATCTCGCATAGTTTTTAAGATACGGAACTTCCTGTGTCTTTTGCATGACAGCTTCCCTTCTAATATGTTGTATAACTAGTTTGTGCAAGTTCCTGCACTGAAGAATAACTTCTCAGCTTTCTAGCACAAAACTCAATCTCCTTCTACCTTTACAAATGAGGGAATAACACTGCATAAAAGGTGCATGAAATAAAGGGCTCTACCCTTCAATGTTAGTCACTGTCTTGAAGCAAAGTGCATTTGGCTCATGTTGCCTCTTTCTTGTGGGACTTTTTTTTGTGCTTCAATGTTATGGCATTAATAATGCTTAAGTTCTAGTGACATTTAAGTTTAATTGAAGGGCTTCCTTGGGTTTAACTAGGTAAAGTTCTGGAGAAAGCGTGGTTCTTCTGTTTTTCAAGAAATGCCTTTGATTACTGTGCAGGACCAGGTATTCATAAAACAAATAATTGATGGAGTGTATTGTTTGCAAAGTCAGAGATTAACTCTTCTAGCTTCACGTAGTTATAGTGTATAGAAATCCCCTTTTTAGGATTCAGTGATTCAGTCAAAACAGTAGAAGATATAGGGGGGGGGAAGTAGTAAGATCATATTACAATTTCAGTGTAATCTTCTGTTGTCTGAATAAGCAAGTTGCTGCAGTTGTTTGCTTGCTGACACTATGTTTAGCCTCACTGGTGGTTTGAGACTTTTATTTTTGATGTGCATCTGTACAGTGTAAAAGATGTGTTTTGTACCAGAATATATATGCCTAGATACCACAAACAGATGTATGGTCTAATCTGAAGCTTACAGATGCTCATTTTGTGGGCACATGTTGGTGCTCTGTAGGCTTAAGTTTTACTTTAAAGGTGGCATTATTTCAGTATTTTGTGTGCTAGTGTTTATTCTGTACATTTGTAGGGCTGTTCCTCCAGACTTGTGTTTTACAGAAATCAATTTAAGGACAAATTCCTGCTGCAAATCTGACTTTCATTTCCTCCCCCCTCCCCTTTCAGTCTACTCTGGGGATGAAGGCTGTGGTGGTCCTGTTGTAGAGGCAGCCGATGGACAGTGTCAGAAGATGCATTTCATCAAGTACATTCCAGAGGATGAGGCCGACACTTAGACCAGCTGGCTCAATCAGCTTGCTAATGACATAGGTTGTACATACAACAAAATGAAGTTTATATGGACCTAACTTATTTGCATTACGGTGTAATTAAATAAATACTGTTTGAATGGATGCATATTGTTTTAAAGTCTTTACATAATGTAATGTAGTAGTTCATTTTTTGCAGAAACCCATGGGTGGGGGTTTTGTTTTGTTGTGGTTTTTTTCCAAAATATGGTGATATTTAACTCCCATACTTATCCCTGTTAGCAATTGCCTTTTGGGTAAAGATTCCTCTTTATCTTCACAGTAACCAGAAAATTGAGCTAATGTTTTAAATACTGCAATATTCTTCAAAGGTTCCTTGCCCAAATGTTGGTAAGCCTCTGTGGTTGGTTACTGTGCTGATCTGCTTTGGGTTTTTTATCTCCTTCTGGATTCTTTTATCTGTGGATACAGTAAGGATTGAGGGATGTGTATATTTGTGTTTTCTAGCACAGTCAGATACTAAAAAAGTGTGTTTGTCTGCTAAACTTACCTTTAAATGCTATCTATGTTTTCTGGGAATTAGGATGGGGTGGGAGTACACAACAGTTGAGTGCTCTGTGTGTGGATAAATTGGTCTTACTGTACGAGAAAGTTATTAATATATAACTGAAGGAAGAAAACAAGGACACTAAACAAGGTATGTGCTTCATTGTCATGCTGAAGTCTTGCTCTTTGGACCATGGTTGTTTTGGTTTCAGTTGATTTTCTCCCTTTTAACCCCGAAGTTCTAGCACTAAAATGGTGACTGTTTGGTTTCTGTTAAACAGAAGCTGTTTTGGGTAGATTGCTCTCTCCTAGAACTGTGCCAGGGTAGTTTGTATGTCTGCAGTGATTTTTAAAAAATAATGTTTATTGTCCCCAAATTATCATTGCAACAAAGATATTCTAGATTTTGGCTTGGCTTTTTTTTTTTTAACCCCACAGATTTTCAGGCAGTTTTAAAATAAATTAAATGTTTAAGAATAGGAGATTCTTCAGTTTTTAAGCTGCCATGACAATTCATGGTGAAATGTTACTGTGTTTAAGGGCTGTGATTGGACGGAGAGAAATGAGCCAAGGGAAGAAACTTAAATTGAAAGATGAGAATTGGAAAGAAAAAAATGAAAACGTTTATGAGAACATCAGCATGTTCTTTAAAATTCCATTAATCACGATAGCTCAGTCAAATGCCATGAAATCCTGGCATGGCTAACGCTGATAGACTGCTGGCAGTGGAACAGACTGTCAAAGATTGGATGCAGAACAGTTTCTTGTGACCATGTATCCTTTTGCTAGTGCAGCCTTTCTTGTGCCTTTTCTCTTACAGTAACTTGAGATTATTGTAACTGCTCATGTGTCTTAAATTATGAAAGAAATTAAATTTTTGATTCTTTTTCTTGACTGATCCTAATGGTAATAGTAATGAAATGATCTGTTGGTACTTGGCAGTGGCTTTAATCATGATCAGGAGCGTTTTTCTTCTGTTGAATTTCGTACGGTAGCCTAAGATATTCAATACTAAGAGATGCAGTATTCAATGTGAGGTAACTCATATTTCTCAATCAGATTTTGCATTTCACATGGGTGTACAATACCCAAAATGCAGCAGTGGGTGGATGGACGCAAACACCTGCAGAAGTGTATTTCACGTGCTCTGATGTGAGTCTGACATTTGGGGATGTGGTTTGTGGGTCCTGACCGCCACATGGTTGCTCTGGCTGCTTTCCAAGAATGATAGTATTTGGCAAGAGGCAGAGAAACAGGGAAGTGTTTCCTCTTTCATTAGAAGTTTTACAAAAGCATGATTATGTAAAGCATGGGCCAGATTCTGTGACGTCTCCATGCTGAAAGTTTGTCTTAAAAATAGTTGCATTTCAGGGTTTTTGCGACTTGAAATTACTGGATAAATATTGCTTATGCAATTCTTACTTTAAGCATATTGGATAGGAAATTTTTGGTAATTCACTGCTACTGAAGTGTGTTTCAGGAAAGTCATTAGCATAGAACTCTTGGGTTTTCAAACTGAGGGGAAAAAAGTCTTATGGTACCTCCAAGGCA
This sequence comes from Polioptila caerulea, assembly GCA_013397295.1. NCBI lineage: Eukaryota > Metazoa > Chordata > Aves > Passeriformes > Certhiidae > Polioptila > Polioptila caerulea. Next base: position 248,986 of record VYXF01013020.1, on the reverse strand, counting down.
GGTTAAATTGAATACCAGTATGTAGTGTAATGGTTTTTGTTTATATGTCCATACTTTCATTCCGTATAGTGCTCTTCCTATAATTAAAAGGTGAGTGAAACTTCTCCTTAAATAAACTTTTATATTCTTCCCTGTTAAAAAAAAAAAAAAGTATCAGTAATAATCATTAAATCTTGGTAATTAATTGTAAGGTATAAAAAAAACCCATACATTTTTCTTCAAGTTTAAAAATTAAGAAATCTTTGGTGTGGATGCTTTGAAGTTACTTAGCAGTTTTTGTTATCTTCACAAAGTTTGAATGTGCTTATAAGAGCAGATCAGTGGTTTGGGAATTTATACATTAAACAGATTCCTGTGAAGAATCTTAATTCCCTTAACTAAGGTCAGGTAATATGCTAGTTTTAGCAAGACTGGGGTTTTTTGGTGGTACTAGGGAGAAGAGGGCAGGTCTATGGAGTGAGGTAGAAGAACTCCTATGTTGGTCAAGGCTGGGGACTTTATTTAGGTGTTATTAATTCCAAGTGTTTTAGTCTATGATTTTTTCCTTTCTGTTTTTGTCCCAGTAGAACTTGAGAAAATTTCATTTTACTGTCACATGGGAGACACTTAGAAAAGAACAAATATGAGTTTTCCTGCTTGACTCTATTGATCTCTGTTACTGAAGCAGTGCCTTCTGCTGCCAAGTGCAGATTGTTTCTCTGATGAGGTTTGTGATGGAGTCCTGTGAACTCTTAGTTGTGGAATAAAGCAAGTGAACATAGTTTACTGGAAAATGAGCTCTGGCTACCACAGCTGAGCTCAAGGCTGCAGTGTAGATGTGTGAAATAATGATACCTCCCTGTGTTCGGTGGATTGTACTGACTTTAAGGTATCCCATTGATCTTAGCCTGGAGGTAGGGATTGCTTGACTTTTTACTTTGTGCCTTCCAAGTGAAGGGAGGTGGAGTGTGCTTGTGGTTGCCTCAGTGTCAGGGAAATGCCACCTGTCACTGGAGCCTGTTGTACCTGGTGACAAGCAATTGTGCAAGGGACAGAGAGGGAATCTTGTGAGTTTGGTGGATTTCTTGGTTTTGGTGTATGGACTGTGGATCTCCTGGTCGCAGGGTAGAAAAAGAATGGTCAGTTTAGTGCCATCACCCGAGGGAAAAAAAATCTGTCTTTCAGTATAATTTTGTTCAAAGTACATTTTGTACAAATTAATGTATAAAGAAACTAATCTGTGTGCTCCATAAACTCTTCAAATCCTGGCTAGTTGTGAGGCAAAATTAGGGTGATCAAGAATTTGTTGCAGGTTTTTAATTCTGCTACAAATTCCTGGTGTAAACATGACTAGTACAAAGTAACTCAGTAATACAGTAGTGTATCTCATCACAGTTATAAAACAGAGGCTGTGCAATTTTTTTTTTCCTTGAATGAATTCGTAAGCAAAACTCCTATTAGCTGAACTATAACATTTAAACACATAAACTGTGCAGACCAAATCAATGTTCAGGATTTTGTTGCAACAGGCCCATTTTGGTGAAGTATAAACCTTGTCTTTTGCCACTTTGTATGGCTGTCTTCCAAAATGGCTGATGGTGACAAAGAGCTGCTTAAAATCTCATCTTCTTGCATTGTGTGGTAAAAATGGACATCTAACATAATGTTTTTATCAGGAAAATTGCTAAATCAAACTACATATACCCTGGATATTTTTGGAACTATTTTGTTACAGGCTTGGAATTTAGGCTATGATGATACTGATGATATTTGGAAATTAAAGCTCATTACATCTGTTTTCACCACAGGAGAAGAGACCACATCCTGTTAAATGTCTTATGACTAATTTAATTTTTACAAATAACGACTTAATTGCAGTTTCTAAATACTTTTCCATGATCATGTGTGATGCAACAGCTGTGTCTTGGTTAAGCTTGTGGGTTGCATACATTGTTTCTTGGTTGTGCTTATGTTAATTCAGGATTAGAGGATGGGTTAGATGGAGGTAATGTTTATCTGCTGTGAAGAAAAGAATATGGCAGGGCAAATCAAATATTAGTGTTTTGATTCTGATGGTGAATGTTTGTTTGTTTTAAACATTTTCTCAGGAAGGATTTTCTCAGGAAAGATTGATTCTTAGATTCTGCTCACTGAATAGAAATCTAGATTACAAAATTTCTGTAGAGTGTTTTCTGATGACTGCCAAAGTCAGTCTTGAAAATATAGGAGGATTTGGTTAACTATGTTTAGATTACAGAAATTGGTTGATTTTGGTAGTAATTCATGGAGGAAGTAGTACTTCAAGGTTGAAACCTGCAGAGGTTGCATTTCTTGGGAGCAAGAGAGTAGGTCAGTTTTAGTTTTCCCCTTATCAAGAAGAGGAAAGAAATTAATTGAGAGAGATCAGAAATTGTTATCTAATAATTTGACTTGAAAAACAAGGTTTGTAGTTATATATATACTTTTCTTTTCTTTTGCTAGTACCTTGACCGTAAGGACTTTGATAGACACTATTGCATACTTACCTTTCCATCATTTTATCTTTTTAATTGAAATTGGAAAATATTTTTAGTTGCAAATAAGAATGGCGAACATAGAGGGAAGTCTCCCATCAAGCTAAGCCAGCCTAATGGCTCATTACTGCTGAAAAGTGAGGCTGCTGGCATGCTTTACTGGTGGTGTAACTCTTCCATCTCTTGTAGCATCAGCTTGGGTTTGCTAATCTCACTTACCATCAGCTGTTAATAAAATCTGTGGCAACACTAGAGTTGCATGCAGTCTCATTCAAGTAGCTGTTGTTCTGTCTGCCAAAATTTAGTGTTAACATCAGTACTGGGTCTGGAATGGTACTGCAACCTGGGAAGTCTGTCAGGCTGAAATGTTTTCCACTTTTTTTTTTCCTAGCAGTTTCTTACCCAGTAAAGTATGGTTAAAACTAGAAAAATGGTACTTCAGAGACTATCCCTTACCCCCACCCCCCACTTCTCTATTATAGATGACTTTAATATTAGGTTGCATTCTGTCTTTTTGGTTTTTGGGGGGCTTGTTTTTGGTTTTTTGTTCTCTCTTGTCCAGCATTCTGGTGTTAGGGCAGCTGCTCTTAGGGATATTTTATTTCTCATCCTAAACACTGTTTCTGAATACCATGGACTTTTCTTGCATACTGTATAATGTATGCATGCTTTTCAACATAGCTTTACCTTCTTCCTTCTTTGGGAATTCAAAATCAGGACGAAGGGAGCTGGTAATCTGTGAAGCATTCCAAAATCTCAGTGTGAGGTTAACAACTAAGGATGAATGGAAATGTGGGGAAAGGCTAGCTGGGATCTGCAGGGCGAGGCTGGTCCTGTACAGCAGCATCTAAAACACTGCTTTGGTGGGTAATTTCCTATTTTTTAGGTAATTATTAGCAGGTCTTTTTGTATTTGGGTTGTGTTAGTGAGGTTTATTTTTTTGTTGTTTTGGTTTTTTGATTTTTCCCTGCTCAGTGAGTTGACTGTCAGTTAGGAAGAACTCTCTTCAGTAGAAGTGTTGAGGAATTGTTGCTGAGTGTAGTTACAACTGCTCACTTTTACTGTTGTTCTAGGTTTTTTATGTGTTTGTGCTGATCTGCCAACTAAAATAAATGCCTTTGTGTGTTTACTGATTTAAAATAGTTTCTACACAGCAGACTGGAAAAAGTATGATAAGTTGGTTCATTTGAGAGGCCCTGTAACATGCTCAGCAGTGTTAAGTCTTCTCTGATTTCATCTGAATTCCCCACTGCAAATATTTGTGTGCTAGAAGCACCAGTGAGTATTGGTTTCAGCAAGTGGTGCTGATCCTGGGAGCAGTCCCTGAAGTTGCCACTGTGACAGGAGATCGATGGCCAGCAAGGCAGCTGCTGCATCGAAGGACCCTGAGAACTGTGGAGGAGCCACAGGTGAAACAGTGGCAGCTCAGTGGCACAATCAGGGATACCAGTTTGCTCCCGGAAGGAGTTGAAGGTTGACCTCCCCACCCTACAACTGGTAATCTTTGCTCATCTTCTGCACCCTAAAACGTGGCAGCATTTGAGTTTTTACAAGAATTGCAGACAGCCTGGGTTAGCCATCAGCTGAAGGGTGCTGGTGGAAGTGTCAGTGCTTGTCTGTCGCTTGCAAGGGATTTCAGCACTCCAATTCTGACACGATTTTTGGTGTTTCAGGAGATCAGTGTGAGTTTGTTTAGATGCAGTGTACATAGTAACTAATGGTGATCTCAGGCAGCCACTACTGGGAGAAGTAAAACCAGGAAATCAGGAGATGCCTTTCCTCTTGGTCAGTCTTTTTTTTTTTTTTTCTCCCCCTCTCTGTTCTCACATAGTAGGTCCAGTGTGGGATCCACTTTGGGTCTTATTATTGGCATAATAAAGGCCAGAAAGGTCTCTAAGCAAATGGTCACTAAAAGCAAATCCCTATAAATGTAAGCAGTGAAAAGGCTAGGTCAGGCTTTCCTGTGTTTCCTGGAGTATGTGCCAGGACAGTTAAAGTAGGATCTTACGTGCTGTTAGAAAACCCATTCATCTCAGACCTCTTTAAAGATCTCCTTGAGATCTCCTCATTCCTTCTCCAGATGTTGCTCAACTTGAGATGACAGTTTTACCATATTGGGCAAAGCAGTGGTTTGTTTTGTTTTGAGCATCTGAGATGTGAGCAGTGGGTGGACTGGTCACTGTTTTGGCATCCCCAGTGGTGGAATGCATTTGTGGACAATCAGATCACTGAGAGGAAGAGGAGAGTTTGCTGACATCCTTATCCACATTCCAAGGCATGCCTTTCATCTGCGCATCTTCACCACTGTGCCAGAAGGAAAAGTGGGTAATTAATAATCTACCATTTTTAGGGACAAAGCTTGAGGGACTTCTGCTGCCTGCATCCCCTGTGTGGTCTGTGAATTCCTCTGAGTTTGGGTGTATGAGCTACCTGCACAGCTACACTGCTGCAGATGATGCAGCCAAGGAAAGTTTCAGTGATTTGGTACTCAGGCTTAAGTCCTGTTCTGTTTTGGGTTTTTTTTCCCCACACATGTACTCAAGAATATGCATTCATGGTATGTGGCTTGTCCATACTAGTGAAATATAAATTATAAAAGACAAATGCATGTCACTGCATTGCTCAGCCACAATATGTTGATTTATATTGCTTAAGGAAATAACCTAATTTTTTTCTTCTTCTTGGGGTAGGAGCCAGAAATGTTTAACTAAACTTGGAAAATTCCCCTGGAAGACAGCAATAAAACTAATCAGAGGATAGTATTCATGTCAAAGTGGTTAATGTGGTTGTCTCACCACTTTATTTGTTTAAAAGAGACAATTTGACTTGTAAGAAGATTCTTACAAACAATTTTACTGAGTGTTCCTTATTAAATGTAAGGCACTTGTCCATTTGTTTCTCAGGAGCATTGATGGTTTATCTTGTTCATTAAGTGCCATTTTCAGTGCATCTGGTTCCTTCATATCCCATTTTAAGAATTATATGGTAATCAACTTGTCTGTACATGTGTACGTATGTGCTATGTAGAGAACAGGCCTAATTATACAGAGAAGTTCTTGAAAGTGGCTATTCTGATAATTGCAGGTTTTTAAAACTGGCTGTATTAGAGTGCTTTAGTCTTATTTAAAGTTCACAGAGGTTATACAAGCTTTTTTTAAAAATTGGCTTTTATTTTTCCTAAAAATATAAAAAAGTAATAAATAATATCTCCCAAATATATAAAAACATAAGTTATACAATAATTTTTTTGGGTCCTGAATTTTTTTTTTTTGTTGAATACATATTAAATAAGTTTATACATATTAAATAAGTTTATATCTGAATAGTACCATTAGAAAGGAAACAAAATACATAATTTGTTTAAATTATTTCTAAATATTGAAAATATAAATAAGAAATATGAAAAACTAATAAATATTTTAAATACAATAAATAAGTTCCTAGAAGGAAATGGGAACGTATATAGATGCAAACCATTGTTACCATTTGTAGTTCTTAAAACAGAACAACACTGTTATCTGCCACCTGACAGATTTGTAACAAAAGGATTGTGCCTGAACTAAAACATTCAAACACTGAAACTCCTGGTGTTTTTCAAGTAGCGCACTGCCCTCACTGTTTTCTCCATAAATGAAGTAAAATCTCGGAGGATGAGGTGGATGGTGATTTTCTCTGTCCAGGCCTTAGTGGACTTCAGCTTTGTATGGAGGGATTCCTGGGTAGCTGCATCTGGGATGATCACTTCTTCACGATTGATTACCTGTGAAAAAGACATTATTGGGGGACCTTGGTTAAAAAGCTCTGTCACTGAGCCTATTGGAGAGCACTGGTTTGTGTGTTCCCAACCTGCATAGCCACTCTTTCTGTACTGCAGACAACTGCCCTCCCTGGGACTTGTGCTTTCCTGCTGCCCTGTTTCTGTGGAGAGGTGTGAGGAGTGCTGATGCCTGCTGTGATTGCTGTGTAGGAATCTCTGGGCTATGCTGTTTGTTCTGGTTTGACTGCAGCCTCTGGCATCATGGTCCCACAGGCTCTGAGCAGGCCAATGCACCTCTCCTGCTCTCTGGCAGTCTCATGGTTGGTTAGGCAGGGAGGTGCTGATCATGGTTCGTCCTAACCTGTACGGCTCCATCCTGAGTCATGACACTGGAGCATTCTCACATTTTGTAGCAGGTTAGCCACAAGATGTCAAACTTGTTTACCTGCTTAATTCTTATTTTCCAGGCATTTAGTCACATGTGAGACTAAGTGCCACCAACTTTCACTGAGATATGAGAGCATAACTACAAGATGAGTAAAAGTTATTTATTTGAGTTATTTATCTAATGCTGAATCACAGCCCTGTGCACCCAGTACCTAAAGGCTTTTGAAGAACTTGTCCCAAGAAGTGTGACTTCTGAAAAAGGGAGTTAGCCAAATCATGGAGCTGTTTTAGGTGATTTGGAGTCCAAAATTCTAGCAAGCATCTGGTTAATCCTGTGTATAGGACCTCTCCTACTCTTTAACAAGTGACAAAAAGATGCAAACCTCCTTCTGGAACATCTTTTTTGTGAAATACGAGAGAGAAATATTCTTCCTATCCAGATTACTTGGGAGTGTCTTATGATCACACCCCCTTTTCCTGGTATGCCCAGTTCCTTGTGCTCTGATATATCAAAGTCTGGATCTGGATATCCAGACAGATATCATGCTGGTGGATCTATCTAACCACAAGTGGTGGATTCTGGCTTTGCCGTCTTTGCCTTAAATAGCAGATTTTTCTCTCACTAAGAGAAATTTCCAACCTGAAGATCAAGGCTTTTTCTCCAAAACTCCATAGTTTCTACAAGTGCAGGTTCTGCTTTTGATCGCAGTGTTTAACTCTGCCTGTTTTGATTACCTTGGTAAAAAAAATCCAAACCCCCCACAACAAAGCCCCAAACCTAATCCAAAGAGCCTAGTCTCAGTTATGAAACAAACTTTTTACAAACTTGTGTATCAAGCTGGAAGCCAGTAATCAGTTGCTGTCTTATGACAGGACTATTATTCTCAGCTAGCACAGTGTGAAAAAAAGCAGTTCAGCTTCCTTTCACATAAAGAATGATGGGCATAAGTAAATATGTTAGGAAAGGTATGGCAAACACACAGTACACAATAGGCTTTTCACATGCCAAAAATTGCCTGGAAGGAAATAATGCCCCAAGACTTCTGCAGTCTTTACCTGGTTGATTTTTAATCAGGCAAATGGTTTCCCCAAAGACAAAAGGAACTGTTCATAATTAAGGATTATTAAAATGAGCAAGAATTAAGTGAATTTTTTAAGTGTGATCTTTCAAAGCTCTCCAAAACATGAACAATATCTGTCAGAAATAAATAGCATTTTAGTTTACCAGACCAAGAGAGAAGTGGGTATTTTTATGAAAGAAGATGTTTTTCAAGTGAAATATGTGTTTTTCAGTAGGGACCTATCTGGTATATAGGCAGCAATATCTCAATATACCATACAGCTTGGCTTAGAAGTTTGGTTTGGAGAGTTTTAAAGCTAAATAATATTGTAAAAAGACACTTGGCTTTTTCTTTTTTAAAGTGAGTTTTTAAAAAAAGTTGCTGATTTCTTCTCCTCAGTGGGTTCCAACATTAGTACAGTTGCAGTTCCGCAATTAGAAACAAGTTCCCTGAGAAATCTTATTTCTATCAGCCAGTTTAATGTATTAGTTCTTAAAACAATGATGCATTTAGTTGGTTTGGAAATTAGAAGTAACAATAGAAAGTAGGAAGAGTTGTTTCTTTAAGAAAAGAAAGCAAAACTTTGTAAAACCTCTAAGTCATAAGGGTAAGATCTGAGCATAAGGAAGTGTCACCTGGTTTTTCAAGGAACTGAAACATAGCATCCTCTGTTTCACATAGTGTCCTCTATTTCTGAATTCACATCAGTATTAAGCCACAGAAGTTATCAGAGTGAATTTAAAACCAACTCACCATCTGTCTTATGATCCGTGCCAGGTGCTCTGTACTGTAGGATAGCGATTCAACATTTTGGTTTTCACTAATAAAAGTTTCTTGTATGTATTTGAGGTATGTCTGAAATGTATAAAGCCCGCTGGAGATTTTTTTCAAGCATTTGTCCTGAAATGAGAGAAAGGTGAGAAAGTCTAAACTTAGAGTTCAAAATGCCTTGATCTCAGTGCTGTGTGCAGGTTAGCAGATGATGCTTATATAGTGTGGAGGTCTGGCCAAAGCCGGCTAGAGCCGACACAAATCTTTAGGTCAACTTCCACCGTTCTTTTGAGCAGTCAAAACCTGCCCCAGGTATACAGGGTTAGACCAGAAAGGAGAGCGGTTCCTTGCCTCACTGAAGCCGGCGAGCAGACACCCGTCTTCCTCCGTCAGCTTGGGCAGGTTGAGGTTGTTGTAGAGGAGCATTTCCATGCTGTTCTGGCAGACGGTAAACTTCTCGCACATCTGGGGAGAGACACGGAGAGGTTTGGTCGCACCTTGGCGGGAGGGAGGCAGCCGCGGCCGGGCTGTGTGAGCGTGGCGAGCCCGCGGCGCGCCCGTACCCACCTCGTCCTGCAGCTGTGCCGCCCGGGCGTGCAGCAGCCGCGCCAGCCG
>VYXF01013020.1:198181-232438 GCA_013397295.1 Polioptila caerulea | reverse complement strand
TTTTTTTTTTTGAAGTCATATGGGAGACACTCCATGAAGACTCCTATGCTATTATCAACTGCATGTTAAATCTCCCATTTAGCCTGGGTACCACACAACTATTTAGTGAAATCTGCTGCTTTCTGCATAACATTTAGTATGTAGTTCCACGGCTGTTATAAGTTGATATGGAAACATAGACTCATACATTAGTGTGCTGCCCTCGGCCTTGTTTATTATTCAAATTTAGTTTAAAGCTCTTTCAATGAGACCATGGGGACATGCTACCAAATGGGTACAAATGTGGGAAGGATGCTGCCAAAAAAGAGTATCTCTGCAGTCTGTAGTCTGACTTCTGCCACGAGCCACTTTTCTCACCACTTCCCAAGTGTGTCAGCACTGGTGTTTGAGCTCTTATGTCAGACTGGGGAGGGGGTCTAGCTGGAAAATAAGACAGCAAAGGAATTTAATAGTTTTCATTGGGATCCAGTCTGTGATCTGAGTGACTCTCTGCCTGCTTGTGTCAGTATGATGGAGCAAGCAGCAATGCCTGACTCCTAGGAGAGTATCAATAACAAATTAATAAAAATCACTGTGGTTTTGTGTTGAGCATGAAAAATGTTATATCTCATCTCAAAATAAATTTCACCTCTCATACCTCCAAAGCAGTGCACACTCTTGAAAACAGATTTAAAAGGAGAAAGTTTTAAGGCATTGATGTGGTCATCACTTTATATAAACAAACAAAGCTAGTAGCTAAAGTCAATTTGAATGCATGAGGACTTTTTTCTACCCACCTGTGTTCAACTCAAGACGATATTTAGGACAAATTGTTATAATTATTATTAAATGAAAGTCCCTGACTGGTCTTTTTGGTCAGCTCTACCCTCTTGCCTGCAAAAGCCATTGCACCTGTTTTAAACTATTGTAACTCCATTGATTTTGACAGAACCTGATGAAAGAGCAAAGAGAGTCATGCACGACCAGTGTCAGTGCACGCTTTGCCATCTGAATGGGTAAGTCCACAGCTGTCAACTCTTTCTGCAAAGCAATGTGATGGGGTTCCAAGACCCTCTAGGCAGCAAATTCTGTGAGCTGATAATCCCTGGAAACACCGCTTTTGAAAGGAACATTGATGTATGGACATATGGTTTAACCAGAGCTCCCAATGATCTGGGGTCTACAGAGGACATCTGCAGAATAAAAAGCCTGCAAACAGTCAGGAAAACAAAGCTGACTTTCCTGGCTTATGATGATGATGAAAAAAATGGTTGGAAGGCTCCTTTAATGTTTCTAGAATTCTGATAGTTTTTGTTCCATGTTTCATATCTTCCCTATTGGGAAAATTTTTGTAAATCATTTCTGGGAATCGGTCACAGGGCTAATGAAAGTATCTGCTTCTAAGAAGAGTAAGATCAGTGTCACAGAGAGGAAAAGTTGTTTTAAAACTTTCTCCAAGACAATGTAAAATTACTTTAGGAGGGTGAAATCTGTGGCAAAAATTCTATTGAATTAGTTATGAAACTGGCACTGTCTTATATGTAAAAAGAAAGACAAAGTGGGAAATGGCTTCTATCATCTCTCCTAAAATATGTATAATTTGTTCACTCTCTTCTGAATCTGACCTCCTTCTCACCAGGCTTTGAGGAAACTCTTTTAAAAGCAGTACCATCAAAACCAAGGCTAGCATAGTAAGAAATATATCAATGTTTTGAGATACCATAAGGAGGAAAATAATTCAGATGATATCAGAAAAGGAGGAATTACTAGTTGCAAATATTAGATGACCTCTGTTTGAAATCCTTTGTTTGCCATTGACGCAGGACACTTCTTTGCCAGGGGACTAAGTCACTTTGCCTGTTCTGCCACTTCTCCCTTCAAGCTGGTCCCTTAAGCACTAGTGATCTTGGTGTATCCTGGAGTAACTCTGTTCTTAGAGTGTGAAGATTAAATGTTTCAAAGTACATGATGGGATAATGATGTTTCATAATTCCAAAATAAAGTCACAGTTTTTCTGTATTAACAAGCTTTTCATTTTGAAATAGACTTTCTGTGGCCAGAAGTGATACTTCTCATTAAAGATTTTGAAATAGATTACTTCTTTTTAATTTGAAAAAAAGTTTGTCAACACTTCTCATTTGTTCAGAAAAGGCCTTTCGCTCAATAGCTCTCCCTGACATCTGTAGGAATCTGTAATCTCACAGTCCCTTGATACTTCTGAAATTTGCTGTTAGTTCCCTACTGATATGTATATTTTTTGTATCCTCAACTTCCCTCCCCTGCACCTAGGTTCAGCTTCACCAAATGTGTTTTCCCCAAAAGCTCCTTTTGCCTAGGATGTTCCTTTCTGCGGTATTGCATGTCATGGGCTTCCTTTCAGTCTTAAAACAGCATCACACTACAAAGTACAGACAATTTTTGGGCTTTGACCTGGACTGAAAAAGTCATGGAATATAATTTCCTCAGATAGCCTCAGACAATATTTATTTTTCTAATAAAGCACCAATGAAGTCCTTTGGAGCAGCTTGTGCACATATTTAGTCTACTTTCTTCTCTTTCCTATTGTATTTTTCACTTTTGCTTCTTGCCTCAGCATTTGCAGCCTGTTGTTCTCACCAAGAGTTTATCCAGAAGAATGAGGTCACATGAAAAGCATCCTTACACTACTGCAAGCTAAGGTTACTCTGCAGCTTTGCAAAGGAAACATCAGCAAGGGTTTTCATCACCTTAATTTTTTTCCTTTCAGTAACCTGGAATGTTTTTAGTTATTTACATGAAATATAAAAACTTTCTTTTTATCTGTGAATGCTCTAAAAACTCAGGAGTGGCCTCTGGCATGTCCAAGTTGTGGGAAAGCTGTGATAGCTGCTCAGATTTTTTGTCTCGACCACAAAGTGAATTAGGAATGAGAATCAAGAGTGAGGAGTTTTTTTGGTGCCAAAATGGAACATATTTAATGAGATGGCTATTTACAAATTGAATGGATATTAGGTGATGTGTAAGTGGCCACTACAGGGGACCACTGGCTCATGATGTCCCTTGCTCTGGAGCTCAGTGGTGATGAAGTTACACCTCAAACACAAATGTCCAGGGGAAAGAGCTGCCCGCATTGCCACAGGGCCTGGTTGGCACCAAGTGCTGCCACAAAGCAGATGATTCAGAAGCCACAGGGACAGACTTTCTGAACCACAGCTCCTGACGTCTGTAATGTCATCCTCAGTGACACAGCTGTCCTCTTCCTGGTGGAAAAAAGGAACAAGATTTCTTCAGCTATGTCCAATACCTCCACTACAGACAGCGTTGTGCTGCACTGTGGTATAGTGAGATGTACTGTATGTCAGATATATGAGTAACAGGAGTGAATGGAGCCAGAGGTGGTTCCTCCTCTGGGAGGGGAGAGCATTCCTCAGGGTGATTCACAGCAAAGTTGCTGAAAACTCCACATGGTGTTTTACAGACTCAAACAAACAAAAAAGACTCAAAAACAAAAAAGAGAGGGGAAGCAGCTCCTCTCCCTGCTGTGGGACTGAGAATACAGTGATCACACTCCTCGCCCTGCAGCAGGGAAGCTCTGCTAGAGGGATGGTGTCCAAGGTAAGTTTTGGTGTTGGCTTTGAAAGGAGCCAGAGGGTGGCCTCAGGCTCTTCACATGGCCTCGAATTGTTGCTGATTGTTGAAGCGTCCCTGTTGGCGTATTGATTTCCCCAGCTCCTTTCACAGGGTTATCTCAGGTGTGCAAGAACAGCAAACATGTTTCTGAGTCAGCCTGTGCACACTGCTGGTGGCTGCACAACAGTGGGACAGGTGAGGATGGCTGCTGGGCCTTTGTCCTTCAACAAAGCTTTTTTCAGGAGCACTGTTTGGAGCCTTTAACTTCAGCACACATTTCTTGGCACACAAGGAGCTGGCAGTTGTCATTACCTTCCTCTCAGGCAGAATTTTATGCAACATGGCAGGAATACATTAAATGTTTCCTGAAAATACATGAAAACTTCACAAGACTAAGCAATAGAGCACCAGGAGAAAAAACCATGCAATATACTGGTACAGAACAACATGTTTAGGCACAGTAAATAATCTGTTTTACATAAATAATGTAGTTCATTCCCATTACAAATAACCATTCACATATGCATGGTTCGTGTCATTTCTCTCTGCTGACATCCAACTTTCCAGTCTTTTACATTTTATTTGTTACTGTTAGTTTACAGTACTAATAGATTTAATTTTTGACAATTCATGTGATATAGATACATTTTTTTCCTAAACAAATAGCAGTATCCACAAAATCTAGCTTTTAAGCTAAATGTTGTTACTATTGAGCTGCAACAGAAGTTGAGGTTATTGTTGTTGGCAGTTTTTTTTCTCATGTGAGGTTTCAGCTGTTTTTTTGGATAAAGGTTTTGTAAAGGACTAAAAAGATGAAAGAGTTAGGTCTGGTTTAAATTACTAGAATGAAACTTCAGAATTAAGATGCAGAATTAGTAGCATGTTTTGAGCAGAAGATCGGGGATTTCATTCACAACTCTATTTGAACTTAGAAAGTGAAGCTGTTTAAATGTGGAATATCACATTGTATCTTGTTTAAAAATCTATTTTATATCTATTATATCTTTAAGTATTACAGGATAGAGTTTTGTCCGCTTCAAGAAGTGTTCAATAAAATTGAGGGATGCCAATGAAATGCATCTTGTTAACATTCCCCATATTGCAAAACTGTTTTAGTTATGGGTACTGTAAAAGCAGTGCTGGTAATTATGTTACTGGGAATTGTGATTGAAAAGGATAAGACAACAGGGATAATCAGACATGTCTAAGCAAAGAAAGGGATTAGAAGGAAACTGAAATCTCTCCTATTGGTGGTTAACTCCTCATTCATTATTTTGAGTCATTGTTTTTTCAGCTTGTAACTCCAGAAATGAAACTGCAGAGCTATCAACATTTTGGATCTCCAAAACCTAACAGATAAGCTCTGACAATAGAAATATAGTTGAAGAAATTCCTGCCTTCACAGCTATGGACATAGTGCCAACTCTTGCACAATTTGTGTCTTGTTGCATGTTTTTGGGATAATCATAAGTAAATTTGGACCTCAATCATTTTATTATCGGTCACAGCCAGCACAGCTTCATGAGAGGAAAGTCCTTCTTATCAACCTAATTTCCTTCATGACAAAGTAACCTGCCTAGTTGATCAAAGGAAGCCAGTTATGTAATCTTTTGGAATTCAGTAAATCTTTCCATATTGTCTCTCACAGCATCTTTCTGGACAGAACACCCGGCACACAGCTGGATAAACACATCATGTGATGGGCGAGCAACTGGCTCCTGAGTCAGACATGAAGGGTTGTAGGGAATGGGGTGACATCAGACTGGGTACCTGTCACTTGTGGGGGTTCCACTGGGCCCCATCCTCAGCCCTGTGCTCTTCAACTCTTCGTTTATGACCTGGATGCAGGACTGAAAGTTCACAGATGATACAAAACTGGGAGGAGCTTCAAAGGCAGGGAGGCCCTGCCGAGAGATCTCAACAAATGAGAGGCCTGGGCAATCACCAGCTACATGAAGTGTAACAAGGGAAAGTGCTGGATTCTGCACCTGGGATGGGGCAACCCTGGATGTGTGTACAGACTGGGGAATGAGAGGCTGGAGAGCAGTGCCATGGAAAGGGACCTGGGGGTCCTGGTCGATGGCAAGGTGACCATGAGCCAGCAGTGCCCTGGCAGCCAGGAGGGCCAGCCCTGTCCTGGGGGGCATCAGGGACAGCCTGGCCAGCTGAGCAAGGGAGTGATTGTCCTGCTCTGCTCTGCTCTGCTCTGCTCTGGGGTGGCCTCACCTCAAGTGCTGGGCGCAGCTTTGGGTGCCACAATGTCAGAAAGGCTTTAAACTGTTTGAGAGGCCCAGGAGGGCAATGAAGATGGTGAAGGGCCCTGAGGGGAAGCCTGTGAGGGGTGACTGAGGTCACTTGGCCTGTTCAGCCTGGAGAAGGGGAGACTGAGGGGAGACCCCATTGCAGTTACACCTTCCTCATGAGGGGAAGAGGAGGGGCAGATGCTGATCTCTTCTCTGTGGTGACCAGTGACAAGGAATGGCCCAAAGTTGTTGGGCCATTGTTGTCAGGGGAGGTTTAGGTGGGATATTAAGAAAAGGTTCTTTACCCAGAGGAACTGGAACAGGCTCCCCAAGGAAGTGTTCACAGCACCAACCTGACAGAGCTCAAGAAGAATTCGAACAACACTCATGGGCACATGGTGTGATTCTTGGGGCTGGTGCTGTGCAGGGCCAGGAGTTGAACTCAGTGAGCTCTGTGGGTCCCTTCCAACTCAGCTGATTCTGTGATTCTGTGATTATCTTTCTGGAACTTCTGTTGTTCAAGATGCAGTGAATTTACAATTTATTTTCGCAGAAAACTCCTGTGTGCCTCTGAATTTGGCAGGGATTGGTACATGAAAGCACACATCTAGTAGCATCTATTCCTAGTTTCAGATCTCTTAGGTAAGGACATTAACACACATATGAAGAAAAGCAAACCTGGGCCCTTTAGTTAAAAATGTAGGGAGAGGAGGTGACCCAGGCAATCTTAAGTGGTCTGCTACAATGGCATGCAAAGCTCTCAGGAAAATTTTGAATGAAAGGCAAATAGAGGTTGGGAGGTGGATAAAATGAAACATGACTTGGCAATGTTGGATTATGTCAGCCCAATACACTCATTCAGAAACTATTTCCTGCACAATGAAAACATGTTTCTTTCCTGGGAATTTCAATTAAGCCTTTTCATGGAGTCTTGTGGGATGCAGTGAGAAGGGAGGAGAGAGGAACAGGGATTAGGTGTGCATGGTGCTGACTAAAAGGGAGAAAGCACTATTGAGTGTTAATAAGCAGATGGTGAGGAAGGAATTAATGAGCTGGGTGTTGTAATGGCAGCAAGTATGCTGTATGGAAAAAACTGTGGAAGGGAAGGACGCTGGTGTCTATGGCACACTATGGCAGGTGTGCTGCCAAGGTGATCTTAGAGCAATCTGGTGAGGTATATCCAGCAGAAAAGGGAGAATCTTACTGCTCTAATTAAAAGACATTTGTGAGATTTCACTTCAACTTGCATATGCTTCCGATTGCTCTATGTCAAACATAGAGCAATGAACTTTCAAACATGAACTTTAGCGGAAGGGTGCCAATAGTGGTCAGAGGGATGGAGGGCTTTGAGCTGGAAAGCAAGTGGGAAGTGGATACTGTGTTTAGTCTAGTACAAGAAAGCCTCAGAGGGGACCAAGACTACTTCTTATAAGTAGTGTAAGTACCAGAGAGGATGCTAACAAACTGATGGGATTAATCTAGCCTTGAATAGAAATGTATCTTTCAAGTGCTTCCTAACCATGGAACAAATTTTCCAACCAGAAAAGTGTTATACAGTGGAACTGGTCAAGCACTGGCAAAAGTGCTCATAGGCTGCTGAATCTCCATCATTGGAGGTGGGTGAAACTTGACTGGATAAGACATTTAGCATCTTGATCCTACTTCAAAATAGGTATTTCAATAATGGGATGGCCTAGCTAGCCTCCAGATGTGCCTCCAACCTGAATGATCCCATGCTCCATTAGAACAAAAAAGTTCCCAGATACCTTTCAGAGCACCTGAGTAAGAAGCAAAAGGCCTTAATATAGGTTCCACAAGAACTTTGGGGATTAAGACCAATCCATGGCCACTCCTAAGAGACAGTTTGTGAGCACCCAATCCAGTTTGGAAGGTGGGATACTCTAATGTTATGAATATGAGCTTCAGTACCTGAGAATGGCTTTAGTCACAATTCACTAGCAAAGTTGAAGCATTAGGTATTTAGTAAAGATTCTGGCACCTAAATTAGAGCAACAAAATCCTGGCCAAACTGCCTAAGAAATAGGAAATCCTGGGCATGAAGTTCTTACAAGCTGGGGGCAGAGTGGCTGGAAAGTGGCCCAGCAGAAAAGGACCTCGGGGTGCTGGTTGACAGAAGCTGAACAGCAGCCAGGGTGTGCCCAGGTGGCCAAGAAGGCCAATGGCATCCTGGCCTGTATCAGTGATAGTGTGGCCCCCAGAACCAGGGCAATGATTGTCCCCCTGTACTCAGCACTGGTGAGGTCACACCTCCAGTTCTGTGTTCAAATATGAGCCCTTCAACTTAGGAAGGACATTGAGGTGCTGGAGCTTGCCCAGAAAATGGCAATGAAGCTGGTGAAGGGTCTGGAGCACAAGTCCTGTGAGGAGCAGCTAAGGGAGCTGGGGTTGTCCAGACTGGAGAAAAGGAGACTTGGGGACGGCTTACCTCTCTCCACAAGTGCCTGAAAGGAGGCTGTAGCCAGGTGAGGATTGGCCCCTTCTCCAGGGAACCAGTGACAGGAGGAGAGGATACAGTCCTAAACTGCACCAGGGGAGGTTTAGGTTGGAAATTAGGAAGAATTTCTTCACAGAATAGGAAGAATTTCTTCACAGAAATAGTGATTGGGCATTGGAGTGGGCTGCCCCGGGAGCTGGTGGAATCACTGTCCCTGGAGGTGTTTAAGGAAAAAATTGGATGTGGCACTTGTGCCATGGTCTAGTTGACATGGTAGTGTTTGGTCATAGGCTGAACTTTATGATCTCAAAGGTCTTTTCTAACAAAATTGATTCTATGATTCTCTGATTATATTGAGCAAATCTACTGCACTGAGTGATGACTTCTTTGGATCCTACCTAGTAATCACCCAAAGCCAGATCTCTATTTATCTCCTTTTCCATGCACTGCCACATGCATTTCTTAGTTTTTCTGACCAGTTGTGCCAAATACAGCTGGTACTCACAGCTTTCCAAGGGCACAGTGTAGCAAGGACCCATAGCCCAGGCACCCCACTGGAATACACAGCCTATGTTTGGAATACAGTGCTGGGACCTCCCCTTCTTATGCACCCCAGCAGAGACACGGTTACATCACCCCAAGTGCCAGATGAATCCTCCATTGCATCATTTCACCCTTCTGTTGTGTTGCCTCACGCTTACACTGGAGAAATTAAAGCCTTTATTAGCATTGTTGGAAAAACACCGGTGGTCTCTGGCAGGCTGGTCCTTTCTTTCTCCTTTGAAAGGGAAGCTCTTCTTGGGGAAGCACTGTCATCCATGAAGGATGCAGGACATTCTTCCTGCACAAGAAGGCAGGAGACAGTGAAGATCTTAGAACTTGGTGGTACAGGGCCTTTTTACGACTGTGAGGTCTGAGAGAGCAAAGAAGTTTTTTACCAAAATCCCCTTGTTAAAAGGGGGCCAATTGAGCATGCTGTTGCCAGACATGGAAGTTTGAATGAGTGTTACAGCTGCTTGGTCAGATTTTGCTGCCTTGATTTCTGGTCAACAGGTGTTCTAATAGAAGCACCAGTCACTTCAATGTAATTACCTGGATTGGGAGGTCAGGGAGACTTCTGCTTCAGTTAGCCTTTGTTCAAGACAGCAATT
The DNA here is from genome assembly GCA_013397295.1 of Polioptila caerulea. Classification (NCBI taxonomy): domain Eukaryota; kingdom Metazoa; phylum Chordata; class Aves; order Passeriformes; family Certhiidae; genus Polioptila; species Polioptila caerulea. The sequence goes on along the minus strand of VYXF01013020.1, from coordinate 223,001 downwards.
AAATACACACAGTAGGTGAAACGTATGCCTAAAATTCATTGAAATTTTATCTATGCTTTAAATATTTTTTTGATACTGCTTAATCCAGCCACCATTTCATTTATTACCTCATGAAATCCTTTTCTCTGGATTAAGCTAGCATAACGGCCCTGTAATTTAAGGACCAAACTTTACACCTGAATGTCTAAAAATATCAAATTTACTATTACAAATCTGAGTTATACAATTTGGCTTTGCACTGCTGCTGCACATAGTGAAAGAGCAGCAGAAAAAAAAAATGAAAGAAAAAGAAATTAGGAGAAAAAGAAATTAGGTTTGCCCTCCAGCTGGACTACGTTCTTGTAAAAATGATAATCTGCGTCAAAGTGATCTAAACACAGCAACCAGCAAAGGAAATTAAAACTGTCATTCTCTGACACAGGCTACCACTTGATAAGAATGAAGAACAGCTGTAAGCTAAATGAGCCACATAATACTGCATTTTTCATGGCATCCTTTATACAGACTTCACAATAATGTTAGCAGCCTATGGCTCTCGTCTGGCAATTAATGGTTTGTGCGGGTAACTTATTTTTGCCATTTAAAAATATATTTTTCATATTTTGTTGGAAGAGAAACAGGATAAGCTGTAATTTGTAACTGCTTTTGGAATGTGAATTGCTTTCTAAGTCTTCTGACAAAAGAAAACACATTTTCCAGGCCTAAATCCTAAAAAAACAAAAAACTGAATAAGACTTACTAGTTTTTTACAGGCATGGTTTTAGAGAACAAGGTTTGATTATTTTATATTTTTTAATATATTCATATATATATATGTACACACACACACACACACACACACACAATATAAGCTAATACTTATTTAAAAAATGAAATTTAAAGGAAAGATAAAACTCTGTCAAACAATTCAAACCCTATTGTCATTTTGGCCTGGCTGCTTACGTAATTTTAGAAAAGAAGATCTTGGCACGTGGAGAAGCTAAAGCTTTCCCATTTTAAACTGCTTTATCTTTCATCCATTTTCAGTCATTTCAGGCAAGTTTACTGGAAACATTTCCTGGGATTTCTTGGAGTTGCGAAAACACATCCCTCTGACCCTCATTTTGCAAAAAAGACCCACTTTAGGCCCTGATCTGAACGGATCTTACCTTGAAAAATAATTTCATTGTCTTCTCCTTTGGACTTGAAGATGCAATTAAAATTCAGGAACTACCATGCAAGTTAGTCAAAGAAATGCTGTTTTTACTACTGATCCAAGATGGGAAGAAAATCCCCCATGGCACCCACCCCATGCCTCAGGAGAGAAGGGCAGTGGCGATGCAGGCTGCTGCGCCAGCCTGGGTGCCGGGGGTGCGGTGCTACCGAGGAGGCTGTCAGGGCTCCTTCTGCCCAGAGATGGGAAGAGCGAGAGGATCCTCACCTCTGTTCTTCCCTCTCCACTGGAGCCTCCTCAGGCAAACTCATCACCTTTCCCCTTTATTTCCCAGCCTCTGAAAGAAGGGAACTCAATCAGCTAATCCCCTTTGTCCGCCTCGGCTGTATCTTGCGGGTGCTTTCACAGCACCAGCCCTGTCAGGAGGACACAATAGCAGTATTGCCACTCTCACACCACACATTAAACAAACATCCCAAGGAGCAAAGACACTAAATATATAATTTGGTTTTAGTTTCCTGTATTTGCTTTACTGGGTTTATATTTTGCTTTACTGGGGCATATTTAGCTGTTGTTTAAACTCCTGTTTATGAACACAAGGCTTGACAATTGCTTCTTGATTATAATTATCAGTAGTATTACTATTAGTGAAAGTCCAGTCCACTTTAAGGACTCCAAAGAGGTTATAGCTTTAATAACACATGTTGGAACCCTCAATAAAGTTGTGGGACCTCAAGAGGCTCTAAAATGAGTGAGACTGCAAATAAATGCTTGCCCTCAGCGTGTTTGTAGTCATTTTCCCCGAAGATAAATTGCCTAAGGAGGAAAACACAAGGCAGTTAAAACTGCTGGTTTATTTCAGAATAAAATTGCAGGGAACATTACTGTCAAAGCAAAGTTAAACATCCTGTCAAGCATGTGTAAGGACCTCAGGTCCCACTTCAACTGAGGAAACATCTTTGTTGGCATTGGTCTAGTATGGTTGGGTTTTGCTCTGTAAAATGTCAAATGTTTCTCTTCCCTTTCTGCCATTCACAGTACTAATACATAGTAAGGATAAATGAAAGTTACATAACGTTCAAGAATTGAAAATATCTCAAGAAAATATAATTATTCTTGGCTGCATTCAGAGTCTTTGGTTGTCTGAGGGAGTCTGGGATTCTCCATTCAGTAATGCTCCTGGTGTGTTTGAGAATTAGTAAACTAGTAGGGAGAGATTTTCAAAAGCACAAATTACAGTCATGTGGCCATCTGCTATGGTTTTTATAACTCAGCTTGACTGGATTTCTGAAGACAAGATACTTCCTTTGCTCTTCTCCATGCTGATGCTCAAGCTGATGTGGTGGCTCTGGCAGTAAGAACCATGGTCTCCTTAGAGCACTTTCCTTGGCACAGTCTCACAAACCTCACAGATGAGGACGTGAGACTCTTGCCCAGGAGTATGGGTGATCTACCCTCAGGGCTAGACCAGGAGCTGACTGGGAGCCTAAACTCACCACTGTCCTTTTTACATCTTTTTACATCTTTTTACATCTGAGCATCATGACCTGCTGCTTTGCTGTTGTGTCCTTTTGCCACTATCCTTCCCCAGCTGGACCACAAACTCATTCTACAGACAATGCTGTCATGCTTAGGAAAGACCTCAAAGATTTGACCCTCATATCAAATTGTGAAATAAATACTAGAGCTACTCAGGACAACACATATACACTCACCTCCATGTCATCCTCCGGAAGACTCTGAGTTGGCTTATCAGTCTTTGCTTCCCATCTGGCATGTTTTTCTGGGTTTATTAATAGCCACTTCCATCAGCAAGCCTGTGAGATACATGACATACACCAGCTTTGGGTGACAGAGAGGAAATACACAGGGACATGAATTCCAAGCTACCTATCCGACCAAAGTCTGTATAGAGTTATTCAGGGGTTTTTTTTGTTTCTTTAGTGTTTTCTTGCAGTTTGTTTTGAAGTTTTGGGGAGCACTGTTGTACCTTTGGACCAAAGCAAAGGAATGGCAGTGCAAGTAAATCTGTAGACTGGTGAATAGTCTATTAAATTTTTCTTAGACTGAATTTTGATGTGTGTTCAACCAACAGTAAGCCCCCAACCAAGAGAAACACATAGTGAGATATGGATTTCAGATGAAACAGTTTCCATATCTGGTTCCTGCCTGTGCTGCTGCTGGAGAGGAAACAAAAGAGCGGGGGAAGAAGATGAATAGGGATTAAGCAATGTGATACTGGAAGGATTACTGCCATACTTTTCTGTTTTGGCATAGCTCTTTCCTTAACACACGGTAAGCTGTGACCTGTGTTGTAATTAACGCTGAAGAGGGGGTTGCTTTCCAGAGCTGCCTCGTAAGAGAAGCTACGTGCAGCTTTGAGCTTGCGTGCACAGCCGTCCCCAGGAGAGACACCAGTGAAGTCATGGTGGTCCTTGGATGACCTCTGGCAGTCTCGGCTGGAAACTCTTGTTGCTCAGGCAGATTAGAAACCAGGGCTTGAGCCAGGAGCCTGACTTAGCTGCAGCTGTGAGTACGCATGCCTAGCACTCGCAAAGTTGAATTTAACTGGTCTCTGATTTCATCTCTAGGGACTGCTGATGCTTCCTACAGACAGTTTCTTGGCTCATTATTTGTCAGCAGCCCAACACCAACAGAGTGTTCTAAGATGTCACTGGGGTTTGTCAGCAAATTTTTCAGGAGAAAAACCCACCAGCATTGTCCATTTTAATTTCAGATAATACCAGAGCGCTGAGCAATGAGGCTTAAAAGAGAAATACAGCAGCAAGGAAATTGATTGTTCACTCTGACTGACGAAAATGACATTGCAGATCTCAGCTTGAATTTCACGGACTTGCACTAAATCCATGAATGCATCCAGTAAATAAGAATCCTCACAGTTTTTGCATATTACAATATTTCAAATTCATGACAGTATCATTTTGTTTTCACCAAATCCTACCTTTTCATGCTGTCTGTTACATAAAGAATCCAGAAACAGTTTGCAATTAGCCAGGTCTCTGCTTTGACTAGGTCATGTAATTACAGCTGCCTCAATGTCACTGTGTGTCACCTTTCCCTTTACTGCTATTTAATTATATTAAGGTTTTATTTCACTTAGGTTCTCTTTCCTATTTACCAACTGCCTGTTGTCTGCATCTTGGGTTATAAAATCAGGGTAGGGAGTAGGACGGTGGAAGTTCTTGTGAGTTATGTAGCTTTGTGGTGAATTGGAGATGTGGCATTTGCTTCTGGTTGGGGTCTTCAGACTGTTGTGTAACATCAAACAGTGAAAACAAAAACACTATAGGTTCATCTGAGGGGTTTGGCAAAATTAACTGTTCCTAAAATGTGAGCAGGACAGGCCAAAATCCTGAAAAAGTCTTTTAACTCATGTTATGAGTTGGTACTCAGGTACTATTAATTGCTCCACAGCACCACTTAAGGGAATCACACAGGAGAGAGCATTTGGATAGCATCCTATCCCCACAATGTCTTTCTTGGGGATGAATAATATTCCTCTCTTTTTTTTTTTTTTTTTTTTTTCACTCCATGAGGTGGAAAGTCAAATTAGGCAATCATCTTGGAAACACACTCCATTGCTCTGATGCCCTTGCTGTAATTCTCTGAAAAGATAACATATGATTTATTAAAGGGTATATCCTCTTTTTGGAGGGATCTTCCCCTAAAAACACACACAGGCTGTGGTGGCAGAATTCCTTCCTCCCATTTTCTGTTTTTCCTGTGGAAAAGCTGGCCATCCAGGTCTGTGTTACCATGAATTTAAACTGCAGTGCATGTTAGAGGGCTGATCTGTGGTTCACAATCCTGTTTCACTTAGCACCATGCCACAGCAGCTGCTGTAAAAAGATCAGTGCCAAAAAGCACTTCACAAAAAGGGCAACAATGTCCCCTGTACTTCCATTTCTCCTGTGCAATCTAAATCCGACCCAGCTACACAAGGAAATAAGAGGTACCTCTGTATAAGCCATCACAGCATACCTAGATGCTCAGATTGCTAAATGAAGGCAGGAAGGACGGGTGAAGGCAGCCGCCCAAAGCCCAGATTTTCCTGACTCACTGCAGTGCCCCGGCTGTGGCCTCCAGCTGCTTCCCCCGCAAATAACATTTTCTGCTGAGTCACAGCATGACAAGGCATTTTCCCCTCGTGCTCCATCCCTTCTCTAACAGCAAACCTGATTCTGATTTCTGCTCTCTCTTGCCCTGAGGAAAGTGCCTGGATCATGGCAAAAGCAGATCTTTCTCCTTTTCATATCACTTCCTCCTATTTCCTGGCTGCCTCTCACACCTCGCTTTATCTCTGGTGTATGGGAATAACCACGGTTGTCTTAGGGAATCGCCGCTTATCCCATTTACTTATCCCATCTTAATGACCAACCTCTGCCAGAGAATGTCTGTAAATGCTCTCTATGGGGATTTTCTTTGGCACAAACCGCTGTGGTAGCACAGCACTTGCAATGCTCCTGCTGCCTTTGCAGCTCTTACTGTATGTTGCAACAGCTTGCACAGCCAGTTTCCACACACTGTCACTGGCTAAATCATTCTTGGCATCAGTGGATATGCTTTCCAGAACCTGCAACCCAGCCCTGACTAAGCCAAGGCAGGAATTCAGGTCCTGGGCTGTGTTTTCTCACTCAAGTGTTTTGAAACATTTTGGATTCGACATCTCTGGGCTGACCTCACTTGGGCCACTGAGGAGCACACCGACCTCCCAAGTCACAGAGCTGGAGGCACCTGTTTGCAGCAGCAGCAAACTGTGTGTGCTGAAGAAGGTTGGGCCCAAAAGTAAACTGTGAGGTTCAAATCCTGCTTTTAGTAAACCAGGCACTCATATGGGTCAGTGATTTGTTGTATCACGTGTTTCAGAGAGCAAAATGTTGTGTTTTTATATTTTTTGGATAAGATTCTGTGGAAAGCCCATTCAGCGAAAGCTGTGAGCTCTCCTGTAATAAAATAACATAGCTAAAGCCACAGACCATCAGTGTTTATGAGGCACACAAAGGCACCACAGCTTGGCCAAATGTTTCAGACTGGAGGCCTGTGTTCATTTCTGACACTGGAGAGAGAAGGAAAAGTCGCTTTCTGTTAGAGACTTATAGCCAGGTCTTGATTAAAGATTTTTAAAATGCAGAGCAGTACAAGTAGGAAATCAAAGGGAAAATCATTTGTATGCAAGTTGGAGAGCTGTCACAATTTAACTCTATTTGAAACATATTCCGGAATTGCCTTCGTACAAACCTGGTGTCACAATGGCCTTTTTGTCATATCCCCCTGCTCTCTCCAGCTGGTCAGTCCTGACACAAGGAACAGCTGTCACAACACTGCTACCAAAAAGGGTAAGATGACTGGATATCTGGATGTGAGCTGAATCTACTGCATCTGAGGTCTGCAGTAAGGTTATCCAGACAGGAAGGTGGGGGAAATGTGAATGAAATTTGGCAATTGTGGAATTTCCAAATATCCTAAATATGAACAGAAGAAACAGAAGGGATTTTTTTTCCCACTTTAGACTACCTTGCCAAACACTGGATGTCAGAGCATCAGAAAAATGTAGAACCATTTAGTTTGGAAAAGACCTTTAAGGATCATCAGGTCCAAGGGTTAATCTAGCTGCCAGTAAATTATGTCCTCAAGTGCCACATCTACATGTCTTTTAAATACCTCCAGGTGTGGTGACTCAACCACTTCCCTTCAAAACCTGTTCCAATGCCTCACAACCCTTTTGGTGAAGAAATATTTCCTAATGTCCAATCTAAACCTCCCCTGGTACAGCTTGAGGCTATTTCCTCTTTTCTTGTCACTTGCTACTTGGGGAAAGAGACCAACACCTACCTCCCTTCAATGTCCTTTCAGGCACTTGTAGAGAGCAGTGAGGTCTCTCTGAGTCCCTGAGTGTCCAGGCTAAACAGCCCCAGCTCTCTCAGTTGCTCCTTGTAAGACTTGTGCTCCAGACCCTTCCCCAGCTCTGTTGCCCTTCTCTGGACACTCTCCAACCCTTCAGGGTCCTTCTTGTAGAAAGGAGTCCAAAACTGAACACAGGATTTGAGGTGCAACCTCACCAGTGTTGGGTACAGGGGGACAATCCCTGCCCTGGTCCTGCTGGCCACACCATTGCTGATACAGGCCAGGATGTCACTGGCCTTCTTGGCCACCTGGGCACACTGACAGCACATGTTCAGCCACTGTCCACCAGCACCACCAGGTCCTTTTCTGCCAGGCAGCTTTCCAGCCACTCTGCCCCAGCCCGTAGCACTCTCTGGGGTGGTTGTGACCCAAGTGGAGACTCAGCCCTTGCCCCTGTAACGTGTCATACCCTTGGCCTTGTCCTGATCCCCCTGCAGAGCCTTCCTACCCTCCTGCAGATCAACACTCCTGCCCAGCTTGGTGTCTGAAAGCTTGCTGGGGGTACACTCAGATCACTGATTAAGATATGCAACAGGGCTTGTCCCAACACTGAGCCCTAGGGAACCTCTTGTGACCAGCCACCCAATAAACCTCAAGAAGCAACAACTTCAAAGCATGAAGTAGTGTAAGGTGTCACTGGAAGAGGTGTGTTATATGAAGAGAAGTTTCCCAGGGAGCCTGGTATTTCAGCAAGATGTGCTGCTGCTGCTGCTGCAGCTGCAGAGGCTTGCACAGTTCTGCTGAAAGTGCTGCTGCTGCTTTCACATCCTGTTAGATTTCAGGAAACTTTGCTCAATCTGTCTGAAAGTGATTGACGTGGTTTCAATCTCATTACTTTGCATATACTTTGTTCTGTTTCAGAGGAAAAACTGAATAGGAATGTCTGTCCCTTGACCAGAAACCAGAAGTACCTGCTGAGAATGAAACAGAAAAAATAAAAAGACTTGCAGCTGGCTAAAATGCTGGAGGCTGTCACTGTATTTCCTGGGAAGCCAGTGAAGAGAAAATAGGAATATTATCTCCTTAAATCCCTTCCCAATTTCCCAAACTCTGTGATCTGGTTTTTCACAGGCTGAAGATGACTCACCAAAGAACTCACCCAAAGGTGTTCAGTGCGTATTGAGTGGCTAGAGACTGTAACATCGAGCCTGCTAAAGGGAAAATGCCAAGAGAATCCAGCAGTGACTGCTCCCAAACCAAGGGCAAGAGCCATTGCTCGCAGCTTTCCAGGATTGTGCAGGGTCCTCTCCCACTTCCTTTTCCTGTGAAGGAGATCATGATGAACTTCCCCTGTGTGCAGAAACAGTGATGCCTGGCTGACTCTATGGCTGCTAGCTGCAGGGATATTACAATAATTAATCAAACTGGCAGTCTCCAGTAGGTTATCCACAGCTGGTCCCTTCATTGTACAGGCAGGGAAATGAAAGCGTAAACTCTCTTGTCCAAAGACACAAAAGGAATTAGTTTCAAAGCCCACATGAAAATTCTTGAGGCCAAATGCTAATTTCAAATGTCCACGTTACCAGTTAGATGCATCATCAAAAGGTGATGATTGACTGATGTTTGTAGGCACATGTCTTTACTGATAATTCAAACCATGTGACATTTAAATCCCTACGTCTAATGTTAGAATTGAAGGTAAGAAAACCTTATGCCTAATCATAAAATGCAATGACCAATGACCCTGAACCCAAGGGTAATTCAATGCATATTTTATGGAGATGGCATTACAATGACCAAGGTTTCTTAAAGAAATAGCCATACCATTGATGAGTCTACTGAATGCAAATACACAGATTTTGCTGTGGTAGCATTGGCTAAAAAAGAGCTCAGACAGCTCTAGTTAGAAAAGCAGCAGAACACATTGTAATTACATGGCAGGCTTTTTTCAGCATCGCCCAGAGCAGGAATCATTAAAATTTGACTCTTTACAAAAATACTCTTAATATTCACAGTACTCTGTTATAATTGACCAACAGGTGTTTGGAGTTTAAACACATGAGAACTGTGATGGATATTTTGTCATAGCACTAAATAATATTCTTCATTCTCCCAGCTTCAGGGTTTGCTACAAGCCACGCTTATTCCCTACAGTTTTTAAAAGATCCTGAGCTTTGTGAATTTTCTCTGGTAACATAGCCTGTATCTCAAACTAGCGAGATTTCAATAAGGTTCCAGGTCTTGCAGGCTAGAACAGAAGTGTAGATGGCACTCTCTGAAAGAAGTTATACAAATTACAATTGGAAAATATTCAGCTTACATTGCAGTTCCCAAGCACCATCACATTCCTCTCTATAGCTGTGCATTCAGAAGTCTATCACTGCAAGACTAATTTTTCTTCTACTTTGTTTTTAATAATGGTTATTTTTGCTGCAATGTAACAGGGGTACAGACACCATGCAAAACTGGACAAGACCCTTCAAGAGCTTTGGGTTTGTCTGGAAGAATGTGGAGCATGGCTGTTTCCCATGAGTGTGGGTGATTGCTTCATCCCAGAATCACTTCCAGCTTCCCTCTTATCTAATTACCATGTATCACACAATGTAACCACAGCTTTATTAGATTGGTTCTGAGGCTTTGGGCCTTTCAGTTAGGAAAGTTTTTTTTACTTCTTCATATTTTCCCCAAAGCTCTCATTTTTCCTAATTTCCTAGTACATGCAGGAGTGCTGAGTCCTAGCACTGGCTGACTGTCGTGGTTTCACCCCAGTCAGCAGCCAAGCCCCACACAGCTGCTCTCACATGCCCCCACCACTGACTTCAGGGGGAGAATCAGAAGTGCAAAATCCAGAAAACTCATGGGTTGAGATAAATACAGTTTAACAGGGAAAGTAAAAGCTGTGCACACAAGCAAAGCAAAACAAGGAGTTAATTCACTGCATTCACTGCTGCCTATGGTGTTCAGCCATCCCCAGGAGAGCAGGGCCCCATCACATCTAACAGTTACTTAGGAAGACAAACATCATCACCCCAAATGTCCCCCTCTTGCTCCTTCTTCCCCCACTTTCTATACAGAGCATGGTGTCCCATGGTCTGGAATATCCCTTTGGTCAGTTGGGGTCACCTGTCCTGGCTGTGTCTCCACCCAGACCCCCAGTCCCCACACCAGCATTACAGCATGAAAAGCAGAAAAGGCCTTGGCTCTGTGTAAGCCCTGCCCAGCAGTAACAGAAACATTTCTGTATTATTGATCCTGTGTTCAGCACAAATCCAAAACACAGCCCCCTACCAGCCGCTAGGAAGAAAATTAACTCTACCACATCTTAAACTGGCCTTGGGTCACACTGCTGGTCTTTGCTGCTGAAACATAAACATTTCTGTCCTTAATGGATAATTCTTACTGAGAGAACCTTCTTCAAGCGTTAATGGAGAAATTAATTTGCTAAAGCATATTCTAAGGAGATAACGGAAGCTGCTTGTATCCTGTCACTGGAAAGTGGTGTAAAGCTTCCCCAGTTCTCAATGAAACTCACTGACGGTTTTGACAGCTCTGCATACACCAGCAGGAGAAATTTCTGAGTGAAACTGGCCTGGCTCATTTCCATATCTTTGCCTGTTGATGCTATTGCTGTATTTCCTTGGAATCAGTGAGATTACGGCCTCTAAGCACTGCAGATTCCCAGCTGGAGGAAAGGACACAGTCACTAAATCTTTTATAAATATTTAACTTAATATCAGTTAAAAGGGAAAATGAATTGCATGCACCAAGATCCTTTCTGAATTAGGATGCACTTTTGCTGCAGTTGGTCTGAAATTTTGTGTGCCTTTGTATGCCTTTGCCATGTCTCCCTATTTGACTTTGTTTTTGGTGGTGATAGGGGCTGTATCTCAACGCCCTTAAGATGGTGACTTTAAATGGTAACCAACCTTCATGAATCAAGCTTTTGTATTAGATTAATTATGTCAAAGAACACAACTCTGGCAATCTGGATTTCAGTTTTGAAAATTTCATGGCACCTCATTCAGTGAATCCTACCCCTCAGAAACCACGTTTTCAATAACCTCCTGAATTTTACTGGAGTCACCCTTGAACTCTACCATCCTCTAGAAAAGAATATACTTTGAATACCTTTGAATACTTTTCTGGAAATGATGGTGGAGCAGAAGCATTATATTACTAGGTCACTGGATCCCTGAACAAGCAAGTCTTTCCACTTCTGAATGTGTTATGGTGTTTCTCTAGAATAGATTAAACTCAGTTATTTCTACTTACTGCTGCAGACAAGGAGGGTAGGTGGCTAGTTTGGCACACAGAAGGCAGATGGGTAGTGAGCAGTTAGGAAGTGAATACGTTTCTTCATCAGAGTTTTAGTGGAACAAGTCACGGAACAAGGTAGCAAAGGGCCTGAAAAGGCTACCAAGCCGCCTGGTGTCCTCATCCCATCTTAGTCTCAGCTACAGAGACAAGAAAATCCTCCTTAATAATGTTCAGTGGTTACCTTATTCCCTTTCTTTGTGCACTGTCTTTTTTCTAGCCTTCTTTTTCTTGTATGACAGAATCAAATTGCAGCAAATAGTCTCTTCTTGTTTGCCAAAGATTTACAGGGGCAGTGGGTGCTCTAAACTTTCTCTCTGACTTATTGCATTTCTCTGGGCTGTGCCCTAAAGGGCAATACAGACAGCAGGGGCATATGTGTGAGTGAATCACAGAATCAGTTAGGTTGGAAAAGACTTCTGAGGTCATTGAGTTCAGCCTATGACCAAACACCACTGTGCCCACTAGGTACCATGACACTGGGTGCCACATCCAGTCTTTCCTTGAACACCTCCAGGGACAGTGACTCCACCATCTCCCTGAGCAGCCCAGTCCAATGCCAAATCACACTTTCTGTGAAGAAATTCTTCCTGATGTCCAACCTAAACCTCCCTGGTGCAGCTTAAGACTGTGTCCTCTTCTCCTGTCACTGGCTGCCTGGGAGAAAAGACTGATCTCACCTGGCTACAGCCTCCTTTCAGGCACTTGTAGAGAGCAATAAGGTCTCTCCTGAGCCTCCTCTTCTCCAGGCTAAACACCCCTGGCTCCCTCAGTCACTTCTCGTAAGACCTGTACTTTACCAGCTTTGTTGCTTTGGACTTTGGATTTAACTTGTAACTGGGTTGAATAATCCAGTTATACTCTGACTCTACCTTTATTCTCTCTTGTACTGCCCCAAACATTGATGTAACAGTGACATCACGTGTGTGGAGCTACCTGTTGTTCCACCATGATTCATGTGCTAGTGCCTGTCCTGCTTGGGCCACACTGGCTGTGTCAGGCTGTGAAGTCAGAGCTATTTACCAGGAATTAATTCCCAGCTTAATTCCCTTCGGGAAGATCTGCATGTACTTTCTCTTAGAAGCCTGACTCATCCATTTCTTTGGCAAAAGCTCACCAAACTCCACGGCTTTTAGAAAATGGACAATTGAAAACATGTCTCCTCTCTTTAGAAAGAGAAAAACCAAAACCCATCGACAGCTGGCGAGTGATATTGTTGCCAAACTATTCAATTACTAGGAAATAAAATAGTGCAAGGATCGCTCTTGGGCTGACTGTGGAAAAAATCATGACATTATAATAAGGCACATTTGCAAATGGAATACAATATTAGTCAGCTTTAAGCATGCTGCCTGTTCCAAACAGGGAGTTCAACACTTTTGACAGGGAAAGGAGGGGGCTGAGAACCTACATGCTCACATCCTAATCTGTGGGCTGCCCAGGAGAGGAGCAGACTGACTCTCTTTGACCTCTACTTAGCAAGGGTAAAAACCTGCCAGTCTTTGTATTGGAGGCTCTGGGAATGGAAGTTATTGGAAATTGAAGGTGGTAGCAAAAGGGTTCCACCAGGATTTTGGCAGTAAATGTAATGAGTGAGGTAATTGCATGAAGCAGCTCTCTTGAGCATCTTCTGGCAATATGTTCATGATAGAATGACATTCAGTAGAAAGTGCAAAACTTTCCTAGAAATCTGTGGAGTTAATTGACCGCTTATCCTAAACTCAGTATTGCAATGATTAGTTCGAGAGCTTAGGCATAGCAGGATACAGTTATCTAAAATATCAAACTCGTTACAGTTAAGGTCTGACCCTTGCCCTACATCCTATGTTTGGAAAAGTGCTGCTAGAACAGAGCGTCAGTACTGTCTGTAGTCTTTCCATTGGGCAGGGAATGGAGGAGCACATGACAGCTTCCACTTTGCTGGGATTTGCAGTCAGCCTTTGGTAATAGCAGCATTTTGTATTAACTTTGATGAATGAAACAAAGGGGTAGGAAATGCACTGAACACTAAACTGTCTGTGGAAGACTGAGATGCAGAGAGGCTGCTGAGACCAGCAGCCATCTTCACACATGGCCTCCGTGCATTCAATTTAGTCCTCTGCTACAGAGCTGGGCAAATGGCTCTTGCTTGGCAGCTCCACTTCCTTTCCCCACCAAATGTGTGTTTTCTCCAAAGTCTTTTGCTGATGCTACATCTCCTGGGAAGGCAGGCGAATTTTCTGGAGGACAGCCAGGAGATACTCCCACAGCTGGACCCTGCAACACTTCTGGCCTGAGAGAACGGCATGAGCAGCTGGGAGAGGTGGTGGCAGTGGGGTGGCGTGGGAGGGGAGGCTCTAAAAGGCAACAGGAGATTAAATGCTTGGGGTTACAGCCCCAGCANGGGGAAACACTAGAGCATCTGCAGGGTGCTGAGTGTTTGAGCTGTACCATGGTTATACTAGGTTAGGTCCATCTGGAGCACAAGGAGCATAAAATGGTCTCTGATTCAGTGCAAAAACAAGCTACATAAAAAATTAGTAACTTTGTTTCAAAAATTACTCATTTTTTGGCAGAGGGAAACTACTTGGAGGAAAACTTAAAAAAAATGCATTTATCAGTTTTTCAGAACACTTAGCATTTCTTAGGAATGGCGTGGGGGTTTTTGGATCAGCATAGGAAGGTTTTAAAAATAGCAACATGAACTCCTACTACTTTTATAGCACTTAATCAGTAGTCTTATGCCAGGAAGGATTCTTTTTATCAAAGTTCCATGAGATTCTCTCTGACCGTTGATTGATAGTTGCCTAAGAAATACCAAGAATAAAGAAAATCCTCAGAGTCCTATTTAAAAATGGAACTCATGGTTGACCAAAATAGTTGAAACATTTTCCTTACCTTAAGGTATTTATGAGTTATTTCTACTCTGTATCTTGCACGATATTGCTACAAAACCTGCCAGGCATTTTTTAGAAAGAGTCTTTATTCTATAAATTTGCTTTAACATCTTGGGAATTCTATGGCTGCTGATTTTGATGAGTAAGAAGTACACATCTGATGCTTAGTCTTTTTACAAAGTCTCGCTTTGTAGTTCAGCATTAGGATCACTGTTTAATAAACCTGTTATTCTTCTTTCTGCTCCAGCAACCACAAAAATCCTGTGGAGGACTCTTGAATAAGACACCCTGGCTGATATACTATGTTAAGGAATTATGATACTGTATATAGGAAATGCAACATGCAGCTCACATTTTGAAAATAGGTTTTGTGTCTTTCTTAGGGTTTGTGTAATATTAATAGCCAATCTAGATATATTGTAATGATCTTCAGCTTAATCCCTAAAATTCTTACTAGACTAGCTGTGCTCTGACTCTGTTAAGGAAATGACTTAGGAAACAGCAGACAGAGAAGAAGGGGTGAATTCAGCTGCTTTTTGAGAAAGTGTAGAAGCTAGTTAGTCTGGGAAGTTATGCAAAGATCAGTCTAAGACAGACGTGACGGCTGTGAGTTGTGGTGCTTGCTACCTACGTTCTCACATTAGGGCATGCGTTATTTGGCTTGTTCACTAAATTGTAAAATTATTAGCTTGTGCAATCCATGCAATTTGTTCCTTTCAAATTCCCTCCCTTCAAGTCTTGATGATAGTGCGTTCCAGTAAATCAACAGCAGAGGGTTTTTTTTCCTTCCTGGTATTTGTCTGAAGCTTCAAATAATGTTATTTTAGCCCTTAGAAATTGAAAGTAACCAATAGTAGTTGGACACATATCTCATTACAGAGCTGGCAGACAAGCCTGTGAAATCCCACACTCGTACCTCTGCCAAGTGGGGAGGGAAAGCAGAATGAGGGCAGGGGAGCCACCACTCTACAGTAGAGCTGGCTGGCGAGAGGTGCGTCAGCAGAGTGACTCTCACTTGACACAAGTCAGAGGCTATGGGGGGCATGTAAAAACAATTAAGTTTATTTATCCTCAGGGCTTTATTCACTGCTGGAAATTACATGCACAAAGGAAGAAGCAGATTTGGAATGAACTCTGAGGGGACTTATTTGGAACGTTTTGTGGTGCTGTAACCACCTTTACTGGAAGAGATGTCCCCAAAGGTTGATTTGCTTCTGCTTCATCTTGACCCTTTTAAAAACAATGAAGCACTCTTGAAAAAAATCTCTTTTAATGTTTTAAGAAAGATTTTTTTCCCTTCTTATTTAGGGTTAGTCCTTTGAGTATTTTAAAACATCATTTTCCCTGAAGTATTTTATAATCATTTAGGTACCATTTATACACTGTATATTAAAGATACAGCAGCTGCCCTCCAAGGTATAAGACTTAAAGGAGGATGTTCAAAACAACCCTCCTCCTTACTGAACTCTAAGCTTAATACTGAGGGACATGTTTTGTTCAAAATGAAAAATAAATTAAAGACCTTAGTTTGGTGAACTTGTAAAGACACATTAATCCTCATTTGGAAGATTTTTCTAAAAGTTATCACCAGTAAGGAAGGATTTAGGCATGGTACTTTAGTCTGTAGTAAATAAGGTGAACCATTGGCAGTGTCTTATCTATGGAGCCCCTGTAGACCACTGATAATAGCCAGGCTTTGGAAGGTAAAACAACAGTGGTGGTTTTTATTTTCCAGATACCTAGAACTGAAATCATTCCAGTATTCAGCATCTTTATGAAGAAACTGTGATATCTGAAGGAATGGAGACATTATCAGAAGGGACAAAGACCTGATTCCTCTACCATTAATTTATTTGTGTAGTTGAAGCTGTCTATAAAACATTTAATTTCACAGATAAGGCAATTTTAGTGAATTAAAAGAATGAAACATTTTATGAAAAATGTTCATATTTTTTGGTTCAGTCTATGTAAAGCCCCAGAAATACCTCTTTGTCTTAAATTTTTCATGGGAATTATATTAAAGCCATAATTTCCCTCATATAAATTAATACTTCTGAGGTTTTAGAAGGCTATGGTGGAAATTCTGTTGTGGTTAGGCCCTCTCCACCATTTCAGGTGTAGAAAATTTCAGGAAAGACACAGATGGCAGAAGGTGAGAGAGGGATCAGCTGTTGAACTAACAGTGAGAGGGCTGGGCAGATGTTCCCTTCCCTAAGCAGCACTCATCCTGGGCAATGCAGGAGGTGAGAATCCACTGGAGAAAACAGCTCATATCCTGCAAATAAAGACAACCTCATGATGTATAAACCCTGGAGGAGCCAGCATCACACAGATCCACTGATACACTCCTAACCCACCTTTCTTTAAGTGGTATGTAAGACTCACCATAGAGAGTAGATGTAGTCTTGATGTGGATGAACCTTGATAGCATCTCTACAAAATGCTTTTTAAAAGGGCACATATACAGGTGATTTCACTTGAATCAAAATCCTTTTCCAAGTAAAGACAATTCTTTCAAAACAGTTGGCAGCTCTTTTTTAAAAACAGCAGTAGTATTGGTTTTCATTTCCTTTTTAATGTATATCAACAAACTGGTATTTCCATTCAAATTCATCCCCTATTTTTTTTTTTTCCATTATGGAACAGGTTGGCCAAGATTTTCCCCATTTAGTGTAAGACCTCTTGGATGACTCTGAGACCAAACTTTGCAAGGTCTCATGCTGAAGGGACAGAGATGTTGATTCATTGGCCAAGATCTCTCATCTTTTCTTTGAGCCCAAAAGTTAACCTGCTAGTGAAGTTGAAAACCTGGGAACAGAAAATTATAAAAGCAGAAACAATCCAGCTCAAAAAGCCATAGTTATTCAACATTCACTTTGCAGAGTCAGTAATTTCTTCCCTGGCTACCATCTCACCATCATGTATTTTCCTAGTACAAACAGGCCCTATAGTTCTCTTTTGGTGGCTCCTTTCATTTCAAAGTAAAACTAAAATTTTGGAGAGCAAATTATTAAGAAAATGTCATGTACACTCTTCTTGTCATAGCATGTTACAAGTAATTTTAAAAAATCTTAACAAAATCAGTTTATTTTTCAATGCCTCGTCATGATTTTTAGATAGTTTTTGTTACCAATGACAATTCAGCACAGACACTCAATTGTCATAAATTTTTTTAAAAGGAAAATCATAATTCACCATAACAGGGTGAAGACAGATCCTTTTCTTTGCATCATTGGCACTGGGGTAGTCTGCCTGATGGTGGGGATTCAAAGGGGCACGTCCAACAGGTCTCTTTAAATCTCTTCCCATTAAAAGTCAGGGTCATGGCAAAGTAGAAAAATAAACAGCAAAATACAGTTATTATTTCTGCTGCTCATCTTTTAAACAGATGACATCAAAGTAAGGGGAAGTAGGAACTGTCCCGCATTAGTCAATCTTGTAGCTCAACAAAAGCTTTATTCTATTGCAATAGTAAAGCTGCAAATTTCCTTTAACCACAGCAGGATTTGCTAAATGCTTTTGCTCTCACCACGCACAGATGAATGGTATTGCAAAAGGTAGGGCAGAAATTCTGAAAGATGGATATCCTGTTTCACTTGGGGCAAGGAAAAACATGCTCATAAAAGAAAATGAATGCAAGTTCTGTGGTGATGAATCCTGCAGTTAGTTGAAGAAAGCAATAGTGAAATGAAACCACAAGTTAACCTTAGGGAAAAAAAAACCCTGATTTCTGCCAGGTGTGGGGTTTTTTTGTTGTCTTATTCTATAAGGATTTAAAAAATGCTCAATATCTTGTCACATACCTAATTGTTGACTTTACAGACTATTCCATCTCTAGGACTCTCTTATTCATAATTTGATTTCTTTCAGAGAACTTTCACTGTCCTAAATTTTATGTATTTTTAATCGTCTGAATACATTTGATCACAAAAATTTGTTTTAGCATGCTTTTTCCTCTATTTTGAACAGTGGCATAATACATTGAGGTAAGTTTTCTAGTCTGATGAATATAGGACTATTTGAATTGCCCTTCTGAGACATGATTTTCATATAACAGCCTTTGTTAGAGGAACAGTCTCTGCCTGCATCAGTGCCAAAATATCTGTGGATGTGAAGAAGCACTGGACTTGGTACTTGGTGTGCTGGTACTAAGGACATTTCCCTGTGTGGCAAAGTCATGATGTTGTGACCCTGTTCCTCTGCTGCTTCCAATGCCTGACCTGTACTGTGTGTGTGCTTTGTCTGCACTGTCTGCACAGAGCTTATTGCAGGACCTTTTTCTGGTGCCCTTGTCCTGGCTGAGTTCTGCTACTGCAGGATCACAACACCAGCAGAGAATAAGAAAGGCCACCACCACTTCAAACACTCCAGGTATTTTCCAGGTATTTTCTAATCAGAGATCTTATTACATCATGAAGTCAAAGAATGTTAAATGATTAAAATGGGCCTTAAAGATCATCTAGTTCCAAGCCCCACTGCTATGGGCATGGACACCTCCCACCAGACCAGGTTTCTCAAGGCTTTATCCAACCTGAATTTGAATGCTGCCAGGGTTGGAGCATCCACAGATCCTACGGGCAACCTGTTCCTGTGCCTGACCATCCTCATACGAGAAAAATTTATCCTAACATTCAACCTGAATTTGTCCTCTTTCAATTTGCACCCATTATTCCTTGTCCTATCACTACAGTTCCTGATCAAGGGTCCCCTCTCCAGCTTCCCTTCAGATGCTGGAAAGCTGCTGTGAGGTCTCCAGGAAAACTTTTTTTCTCAAGTCTGACCAGCTCCAACTTTCTCAGCCTGTCTTGAAGAGGGGGCACTGCCAGCTGTATCAGCTTCCATGTGAAGCATTAATAGAGGGTAATATTCTGTGGATTTGATCAGGCTTGGCAATGCACCTTCCTGGAAAGCAGGTCAGACCCACAGAGGTCTGTGTATATGTATAATACATTATACATATACTATATTCATAAATTAAATGTGTACCCACTTATAAAACATGCAATGTAACAAGAATATTTACAATATTTGCATTATTGTGAATTAGCTGTAACAATGATTTGTATATCTTTTGAAAGTATGTATTTTATCAAACCATTTCCTCTTTCTACTGTAACTACATATTCTGCAGTTGCAAGAATGGTTTCAGGGAGTGACATGAATGGCATTTTATGAAACTTTTCATGGAATTATGAAACTGGTACTGGAGTAATTTTAATTTGGGAATTCCCCTAAACATCAGAGAACAGCCCACATCAGATCCTGGTAAAAACCACTGAAGATTTAGCATACAGTTGTAGAGGAAAGAACAGTACAGTGCAATAAGCATGTCTCTAGCAGCATATCCATCATCACAATTCCATTTTTTCCACGACTCATTAAAAAAACCCCAAGGGCCTCTTTTTAACCACACTAAACATTTTAAACGTTCATGAAGCTGAAGCAGATGGTTGCTCCAGACAGTGGCAAGGGAAAGGCCTATGTGCAAGGTGTGTTCTGGCCTTTGTGAGGGGCACAGGTGGATCATGCCTCCTTCTTCCTGGCAAATGTCCTCAGGAGTAGTGACACCCAGCCAGAGCCAACCTGGCTATGTACACCCCCATTTTTTTTGGTGCTGGTGCTAGCACAGAAGCTGTCCCCACATCACAGCAGAAACCAAAGGGAATGTCCCTTAGCCATGGTCCCATGGTATTAAGGACATGAGTAGTTCTCAGATGGGTACAAGGCCACAGACTTCCAAGGGAGAATATTTTGGTGTTAAAACTGCTCCCATGAGTAGTCACAAGAGTCTGTCTAGGAATCAAATGTCCAGTCACAGCACTGAGCCTCGAGTCACACTTGAACACTTGAGTCATATTTGAACACTTGAGTCACACTTGAACACTCAAGTCACACTTGAGTCCCATTTGAACTTTGTATAAAATGGTGTGTGTGTGTTCAGTTCTAGATGTAGCCTGATTAGTTTTGTTCTGCAGAGTACTAGATGCAGGAAACACTTTCCTTTGATAAGATTCTAATTTAAAAACCTATGTAAGACTTTATTTTCAATCTACTGTGTTTTCTCCTTTTGTTATTTAAATAATTTGTCACTTTGGTATAGTTTGTCTTTCACATTTATTACCTGAATCTAATAAAAGTATCACCTGAACATAAAAGATTAACACAGAGGAACTTGTTTGCTGTGGGTTAGAGGACATTGAAGGTTTACATAAGTGATAGTCTTTACATTTTGAAAAACAATATGACTTGTAAAGGAATATATATAATCACACCCAAGGAATTAAATTCTAGTACATGAATAAGAAAAATAGTGTATATACATTAACATGATTTATTCTATTTAATTTAATGGATGAAGATTCCATTCCTTTATCAAAGAGCCCATACAATTTCAATGCCCATATATGCGCTTTACAAAGACATTTCTTTCCTCTTCTTTTAATAAGTGGCTCCACTAAAGCTGCTGCAAGTCTAATGTGGAACTGCATTGGCTCTAGAAGAACAAGTTAATTTACCCAATGCTTTGTTTATCTCCCTCAGTTATGGGTCTGAGGTGCATTGGTGGAATTTAGGGAGAAGCATCAGGACCTCGTGCAAAGCTGTGCACAACAAAGAATTCTACACTGCAGGGTGTTCCAGTTGGGCTCATCCCTTTTGCTTGGCAGTGGATCCTGAAGGAACTATTCCCTCTGTTACTCCAAAGATTGTCCCACTGTGTGCACTGCTGTGACAATCCATTGTCTTCAGTTAACAAAAAAAGGTTAATTCATATGCTTCCTTGAAAGACACATTCCTTGAGCCTGGCTGTGTTGGAATGAAAGACCATCCTGATGCCACAAACACTTGTGAAACCCAGGATCTCAGGACTGACTCTTCTCACAAACTTTCCATTTGACCCCAGCCAAAGTGCCTCCCTCCCTACTCTGCTGCTCACGTAAAGTCAATAAAAAGGAAACTGGCAGAAGTAATTTACACTAAACAAGAAATAAAACATCAAAAGACCTTAAAGGGGACACTTTGGTAGTTACCTGATGGAACATCTAATCCAGATTATGGGTGTTGCTAAAATTGCCTAGGAAACTATGGAAACTAGCCTATGGAAACTAGCTTGGAAAAAACATAGATGAAGCCTTTCAATGAAAGATGAAGAACTGGTTTATGTTGTGGAAAGGAAACACTGTGCCTTGTAAAAGTTTTTGACATGGTTTGCCTTTGAACAATCTATGCTGGCTGCTTCCAGTCATTTTTGTGACTTTCTTGTGGCTGGAATTATTTCCAGGAGGATTTTCCCCATCACTTTCTCTGGACCCAAGACAAAGCTGTTTGGCCTGCATTTCCCTGGGATGGAGATAGCTGCAATGTGTTTTTCCTGAACATCAGGCATCTCCCTTAGTATCATTGATCTTTCAAAGATGATGGAGAGGGGCAACACAGTCAAAACCTCATGACTTTCAGGTGCATCCTATCTGGTCCTGTGAACTTGCATCTATCCAATTGGCTCCAGTACTCCAGTCCTCACCTGTGAAAACTGCTTCCTAACAGGGCCTTGAGTGCACTTGTGGCCTTCAATTACTTTGACCACTCTCACATGGGACCAAGGTATTTCTTAAGTGCAAGTCCAAGGGTAGGAGCCCTTTCCTGAGCTGTGATGTAACTGCAGGACGTTTTTCCTGTTGTGTTTTGTCCTGAGTCATTACTTGGATTTCCTGGCTTGATCTTAGATCTGGGTTGTTACCTTGCTTTTGCCTGACATCATGGGATGAGACCTTCTGCTCTTCCTGCTAAGGGGCTGTGGGACCATGCCCTAATGGTAAGTTCACTGCTTGTGCTGTTTTTACCTACATCTCACCCTCCCCAGTGGTGAGCCCTTCCCTTGCTCCTTCCTGACACATTCCCACAGAGTGGGTTAGCGGGCTCAGGGAAAGGGGAGACCAGATGTCAGCCCTTTCTGGTGTAATCTAAGGCCAGAAAGAAAAGTATTGGGTACTCCAGCCAACTCTGTATTTGTCACTAGATTTCCCTGGCCCCTACACAGCAGGGCTACATCTTCCTTAGATTCCTTGCTGCTGCCAGGATCCTTACAGAAGTCCCTCTTGCTGACCAGTGTAACTTGTTACATATTCTAACCTCATTGAGCTTTAGCCTTCATAGCTTCCCTCTTCTGAATGCAAGCAAAGTTTCTATATTCCTCTTGGGCAGCCTGTGTCTTCTTTCTTTGTCCTTTCCTTTTTTATTTGAGCTTAGTCAGGAGCTCTATGACTCTTTCATGGCCCACTTCTCCCATAAGAATAGCCTTTACTTCAGAACTTGACTCAATTCTCGTTAAGGTTAATTGGGAGATTTTGAATAATTTCAGTGTAAGCCAAGTTTGTTTCCAGGCTTTTCTATAAGGTTAATGTCCTTTGCTGAGCAGAAATTGGAACAATTGAGACATCAGTTCAACAAAAAAGATATTCTGAGGTGGTAAAGGAACTAGAGGTAGACAGAAATATGAAAACCAAAACATAGAATGTATTATTGCATACTTTTCATGGTTAGAATGCTAGTCTTGTCCAATTCTGGCTCTTTTGGTCTGCAAGCAGAGCTGCAAAGTATGTTGTTATGCGCTGGGATTATTGTAGGTTTTTCAGTGTTTCAGTCCTCTCATCTAACACAAAGCCAAATATCTGCTAACCACAGATCTAGTTCCCATCCCACGTTGTGGGCTGGGAGAGCCCTCTGGAATACAGCAGAGGGTGGCAGGAGCTCTAGAAGTGCTGCACAGCAACTTTCTCAATGCAGTGGTGGCCAGCAGGGGTGGTCAGGGTGCAGCTGTGCAGTGCATGCTGAGCCCCTGCTGGGGCTGTACAGGGACTTCTTCCCCTCTTCCCCCAGGTCCAGCCCTGGTGCAGTGGCTGTGGCTCACCCTTTGGGGTTACAGCCCCAGCTGCTGGCCCTGCCTTTTGAACTGTGGCAGTCAGTGACTCTTAGGAAGGGCTTGGTCAAAAGTTTGTTAAAATTTGCTCACTCGTGAGGCAACTGGATTGCTGATCCTTAGGGCAGATTCACACAAATCCTTATCCATAGTCAAGATTTAATATGAGCCTTTATGGGTGTAGCCTTAATTGTAAGAATGGCATGAGGTGACATGGATCTCCTGCCCATCTCCTGTTGCAGTGGAGATCTCTCAGATCTGAACACACTGAGCATGACCTGATCCTTGTTTTACAGAAAACTGTCCACAAACAACCTATGTTGTACTGAAATATATAAATATGCCACTACATCTTTTCAACAAGAAGTATTTGACATCAGAGAAAACTACTGGCTCCAGAAAACCCAAACCTTTTCATGGTTTGGGAGTGACAGCACCCAATATGCTTCACTGTGTTTAGGGTAGGGGACTGGGAAAATGGCTGATTTCACACTTCTGCTTTGTAGCAGCTCATGGACACAGTGCAGACTCCCATGGCCACACAATGGTGTTATCAAAGATGGCTGGGCCGTGTCTCAGGTGTCAGTAAAATAGAATTGGTAATAGTGCATAGTGTATCAGGCCAAATTTGTGCCCATATGACAGGTGATAAAAAAAACTGGGAATAAGGACAACACAGCCCCAGTTGCACGGAAATGATGTTGAAAAGATGCCTGTGGTGAATTCCATGAAAATATTTTTTCACTAGGTATTAGCCCAATTTGTGTGAATAACAGCTAATTAAAGAAAAAATAAAGGATGAAAGAAAGCTCTTATAATAATCTGTTTAAAAGGCTCTCAGGGGATTTAAGGGGGTAATATGTACTTAATGGAGGGGCTAAAAATGCAGCTGCATGTAATTATGGCAGGAAAAATATTCCCAAAGCTGATTTGCAGCTTCCCCAAAATGTAGTCAGTAAGTCACCCTTAGGGAGATGGAGAAGTGCAAGTTTTACATTAAATCCTTCGTGTATCTCCTGACAGCCCCGCTCCTCATGGGGCTGTGGGCTCTCTTTTAGCCCTGGCTGTCCAGGTAAGAGAACCCATCCATCAGCCCTGGGCAGAAGGGAAATGCAGCCACGTCAGCCTTGGCTTTCTGCAGCAGCTGCTTCCCAGTCCCACCGCACCTGGAGTCCCAGGCTTTTTCTGTCTTTGCCCAGCCCTGATGCAGGATGCCATAGCCAAAGAACCCCACAGCTGTCAGAGGAGTAGTCTTTCAATTATTTGTTTGGGAAGCTATTTCCTGAAGTACATTTCTTGTGCCTCAATCTAGAACACGTTTATGGCTGGAAGGCATCACCCCTGTCTGGTTGTTCGACTCAAGCACCAGCAAAGTCCTTGATGACAGGTGTATTTTGGCAGCGCCTGGTTCAGAGGGCAGGTCCAGCCACCAGCCAAGGTAGTATGGAGGAAATCCCATCCTCTCTTTCTGTAGTCAAAATTCTGGGGTTTATTAAAAGACTGGTTTGTTTTGCGGCTTTCTGAATGTTTGCTTGTTTAATTATGCTTTGAAGGTTGCCTGACTTGGGTGTTTGCTCGGTGTTGCTGTACCAAAGCCCCCCAGAGAAGCTGTTTTTCGGTTAGCAGTTTGAGGACTTCTAACAACTCAGTCGAGTAGAAACTGGTTGGTTGGATTTTTCCTATTTTAAATACCTTGAA
>VYXF01013020.1:153260-197563 GCA_013397295.1 Polioptila caerulea | reverse complement strand
TTTGAGGTCAGGAAGCAGAGTGGTGCATCTCATCAGCGCTGGTTGTCCAAAGTAATGAGGCAGGCACAGTGCTTCCCCAAGTGAACAGCGGGCAGGGCAGCTCTGCTCCTCTACTGGAACACCAGCAGCTTTTGGAAAGGCTTCCCTGGAAAGATGGGAGTGACCCAGTCACAAAAATCTAGACCGAACTTTATAGAGCATTACGTGAATAAATAGAGAAAGGAGGAGTTAATGGGGGTTGAAAAATAGCTTCGGGATTAATTAAAAAGGGGTTTTTTTTGGTCCTTTTCACATCCAACGAATTCCAACAAGGCTATAATTGATGGAGGAGGGGGAAAACCTAGAAATATTTACTTTGCAAAAATGCCAAGTAGTCTATATTATCTGAGACCAATAGAAAGCCATTGAAAAGAAGTTAAATTAAACAGAGATAAGGTGAGAGTTAGTCTTTTCAGCTATGCCCTTTGGTCAAATGCTGAACCATTTATGTTCAGAGTTGGTGCTTGATTTGGCTCTCTGAGGTGCTGAGCTCCCTGCTTTAACTTCACCTTGGAGAAACTTTATTTTCACCACTGGAGCAGGTAGGGGAAAGAAAGATGTCTGAGACGTGCAGAATTCAAAATTGTGTAAAATAATATTTCTGTGTTAAAATTAAAATGGAAACCTTCCAAAACATTGAGAATGCTACTGGAAGTGTACCTGGCTTCTTCTTTTTGTGGCGGGCTGGCTGAGCTCCTGTCCAATTATTTGACTCAAGCACCAGAGAAGCCCTTGGTCATGCTTGATGGCAGGTGTATTCTGGTGACAGCTTCTAATCCAGAGAAGATTGAGCCACTCAAGCTAAAAATCTGGTTTCATGTGGCAGGAAATTCCAATTTCTGATTTTTTTTGTATCCAAAACTTTGAGTTTCATTATAATTTCCCAGAAACAGTGAAATTTCTCATAAAAAGGTAAAGTCCTTCAAATATCCACGAAAAAAAATTCTTACAAAATTTCTGGCTACCTCTGGGATTTGCTTCCTTGTTTACACAGATAATCCTACGCAAATTCAGGGGAGAATATGAAATAACTGTATTTTTAAAGGCAACTAAAACCAGAATGAAATATATAGTCATTAGTAATACAGATTATGTATTCAGATTTAAATTTTTAAAGCACAAACAAAAAAAAATACACTTATTTGTTACTGTTAAATTAATATTGTAAAAAAGAATATAGTTTTCCCTCTGAAAGATTGACAAGGAGGCTGCAGGTCCCTGGGTGATCCAGAGCAAGGCTCCATTGCTATCATGATTAATAGAGCTATAAGGCAACTGCTACAGACTGTGGCAGATCCATTGGTTCCAGATATGCTCAACAATCAGTATGCAGATAGGCTAATTTACAGTGTATTACTCCAACTAAAGGATGTTTCTATGCTCCACTAATAGTTCCAAAAGATAATTATTTTCTTCTTAGTGAAAAAGACAAAGCCAGGCCCCGAGTGTTGGAGAAGCTTTATTTTTATGGAGCTTTGTGATTACGTTCTTAAGCAATTCTGCTTTCATTCAAAATGGTTTATAATCTACCAGGACCAGATTTGAATACCTCATGTGCCAAGGCAAAAACATTGTGGTGGAACATAAGCCAGGGAGCAAGCCAGATTAGGCAGAAACTGTGTGATGAAGATAGAAAAGGAATTAAGGTAGGCTGGAAAGCACAAGGGAGCTGTGGATAAGGATTTAAGTGAATGCTTTAAGTGGCAATTTGCAATCAGAGCATGGGAAAAGCCAGAATGTAACATTATAATGTAGTTTTCATAGTATACAAATCAGTTCATGTATTATATTGCAAATTATAATTATGCAACATTATTATACTAATTTTATGCTTTATAATATTTTGTGATATTGCTGTAATTACATAATTGTAGCAAATTATAATGTTCCATTATACTAATACAGAAGTCATTAAGACCCTAAAGCACATGGAGTAGTGCTGCAAAATTCTGGTTTCCCCTCCTGATGGGTTTGGTGGAATATTTGAGTGATCCCACAATTAATGGAATCAAAATCAATACATTGTCACTCCATGATCTCACAGTTCTCACTTGTTTTGTCAGCTTCTGCTCCTCTCTGGCTACATTTAGCAGTAGACATACAAGAAAGAATGATCAGCAGCTGCCAGCTACAGCCCTTAAATTACTCTCATAATAACTCTCCTGTAGAATTTACAGTCCTGAGCTCCCAGCACAGGGCTGGCTCTAGGATGGCTGGAATGGCAGGAGGAACTAGGGGTGTGTTGTCCCCCTATCTTCATTCTGCATAGCTGGAAACCTTCAGCCAGCTGCTCCCAGTAAGCCTCCTCTTAGGGAAGGTGTGCTTTGCTGCAGGCACTTGGAATGCATGATTCATTTTTACTGTATGCCTTGTGTGCAAAATTATTATTATTTAAATCTAGGATGGCTTATTAGTAAAATTGTACAATAAACACTGCTACATAATTCATTACATACGCTGGGAGCTTTTAAGTCTAATGTGCCACATAGTGCACTGTGTGCCTTTGGTGGAATACAAACACATACAGACAGTCATTCTCCTTTTCAGCAGTGTTGGTCAAGTCATTAAAACTTCACTGCTATTGCCCTAAGTTCCCTTCTCACAAGCAGTGCAATTTCCCACCTGCAGCGCTCTGCTGGGATGTCAAATTCCTGGAGATAATGCAGGTGGAAAGTTGCAGCCCTCAGAAATGCTGCTTCAGTGCTTTGTGGTGGGGATGAAGCCCTTGGTCAGATCCTGGCAACATGTTCACTTTCTATGTTTGCCCCTGACATAATTTGTTTACTATAACAGACTCTTAAGATTAGATGTTGGGCTATTTCAAGAACGTACACAATTATTCTAAATTTTCTTACTTATTTAAATTGTGACTTGTTCCCTACATAACAAATTACTTGGAGATTTTTTCAACTGGGAAAGCAGATATTTTTGCTTCCTCTTTTTTTTTTTTTTCCTATATTCTTTCCTATAATTTAATTCTTAAAGGTCATAAGCTCAGAGGATGTGTGATTAGTGCTAGAACTCATTTTTATGTTAAGATAATAATATTAAGAGTAGATTAATTTTTGGGTCAGCTATGCTACTGATGGTCACTCTGATAAAATAGAAGTTGCCATATTCCCAGGACAGATACTTCAAGGACCATGTTAAGAAATACTAAGTTCACAGATTTATTACAATTTAGGTTTTCTTATCAGCTAGATGTCTCTGTCCTTGGATCAAAGAAAAAAAGCAATGGAAACATGAGAACAAGGTCTCTGTGGGCTTCCTTTGGGAAGGCAGAACACAGAGCTGCCAAACTGTGAACTCTGTTTAAGCCAACAAAACTATTCAAATAATCCAGGCATGTCCATAGAGATTTCCTCTGGAATAACCTCCTGGTTCATGGCTTGTTTTGCTTTCTTCTGGCTGAGTTTTTGTTTCTTTGATGGGTTCTGGAGAACTGCATGAACCTTGTTTAGCTGGTGGTGGAGAATGTTACAGCCAGGGACCCTGAGGGAGAGCCAGTGAGGTGAGAAGGGTCCAGCTGTGAGTGATAGTTGTTAATTCTGCCTCTGCGGAAGGAGAGCACATAAAGGAAAAGGAAAGACTGTGTCTGAGCAGGTGAGAACTGAAGTGTTTTGTGAAGGGAACCCATGTCAGAGCTATACATCCCTATCTTGCTTTCTGGTCTTGTGTATGTCCCCCTATATGTCTGCTGCCATGCTGTCCTTGCAGTCTTAGGTGGATGGACTGCTAGAACAAGTTGCTCAGCAGCTGGTGGATTTCTGACTGCCATGTGCATGGTTGGGCATCCTGCAGGTTGTTACTGCTGTGTAATTCACTTCTGTGAGGCAAGTGAAGAAGAGAACAAACCACTTTAGGATATGAAAACCAAACTGTAAATAGCATTGGCTCTTTGGAACATCAGTATTTTGCAGTAAAGTTAATAAAAAAGTCGGTTTTAGAAAACCAAGACTTAACTTTGATTAGAATTAAATGAGAAATTGCATGCTGGTAGGGTACAGGAAATGGTCATTAATTATTAATTTGATCCATTTCAGAATGCTTTGATCCTTGCAGAAGCAGAGTTGCAGCAGTAAGACCCCAGCCATCTATGCACCGATTATTTATGATATTCTGTTCTGTTGAGTAGTTCTGGTTGCACTACTGAATACTGATTTCTTAGGGATGCTGCTGCTTCAGCTGCATCCAGGAAAAGAGGGACAGACTTCAGCCACTTACACCTTGGTTTAGTTTCCTGGATTACCTCACCTCACTTTTCAAGGCAGGAATGCATGGACGGTGCCTTGGCTGAATTACTCCTGTTTGAAACCTGCCTCTATCATTTTGGTGTGAAAGAAGCTGAGTTGTTGCTGTGTTGAAACCTGGCAGCCTCATACTGCAGCCAGCAGCAGCAGCCACAAGGCAACCCAGTATTTCCTTCATTGGCTTCATCCAAAATGTGGGATTTGTGTAATACTGTAGTCGTGCAAGCAGGCTGGCATAGCAGGACTATGTGCAGGCTTCCATCACAGCCACGGTGAAAGGAGAAAACAGAAACAACTCTTCCCTTAAGGAGGCAGCAGTTCATAAATTAAGATGATTCCCTGGACTGCATTTCCTTCTTTCTGCCAAATGCCACACTTGTTGGAAGGAGCTGCCACAGATTCAGGGATGAGATTAGTAGGCTCAGCATCAACAGTCTGGCCACAGGGCTGGTAATACCTATGCCAGGATGATGGGAACTCGTAAACTAAAGAAAAGAAATTAATGGGAACTTCATGCACTGAATTGACATTTTAAGAGACATCTAAATGCAGGTTCCCCAAGTTCTCATACAAGGAGCCAGCCCACAGAGCTTGCTACTTCACAGGACAACCAAATACAGGTGGATTTCCCCTTTTCTGAACATCTTACCTCCTCTCATGCCCTCCTTCTCCTTACAATTGTTTCTCATTACTTGCTGTTGGGAAGACAAATAGAAAAAAATAATTGTAACATGTAAAATACTGAAATAAAGATCAAGCAGATATTGCTGTGAAGATTGGAGACATTGCTGACATTGGTAAAGATGAAGACTTTGAAGGGAGAGTTAATAACTTTCTTAGACTTGTGGGTGGAGTTGAGAGACGATTTCATGCAGGCACACCAATGGATTTTATTTCCCCCCCCCATGTAGAAGGAGAAATTGCTTAAATCTGGGATTGTTTTTTTACAGGTTTAAAAGATAAGGGGTGAAAAAGGAAAAGACTATTTTTTCCCTTATGTTTTGATTAACTAGTTAAAGTTCATCATTTTGACCATTTGGGGGTCAAATGTGATCTGGTTGGCACTTTCTGACTGCCTCAAAAAATAAAAAAAAAAAGGTTCAGGATTTGTTTGCTTTATTTATTTATTTGTTTTTTTTTTTAACTTTGGAAATGCCTTCTGTAGAAACCCTGGAAAACACTTGTTCTATTTTGGAAGGACAGAATTTGGAAGGACTGTTTCAGTAAGGGAAAAAAATTGTACAGAGACCTTCAGGTCTCTATATGTTTGCTGCACTTTGCCTGCATGTCAATTGTTATTTATTGCACTCTTGCTCTTACTAGAGCATTTGGGACTGAATTTATTTTAGACTATAGAATTTATTTAGCCTCTAACTGCGGGTTTTAGGGAGGTTTTTAGACATCATTAAGCCTATACTGATGGCTGCTTTCAAGGTAAACATAAAATTCCTGTAGCTGGCTGAATACCCTCTCGGGAGACCATTATAGGCAGATTTCCTGCTTAAAATAGGTGTTCTGGGTTTTAATAATCAGGACAGGCTGATCTACAAGAATCTGACTTTTTGTTGTTGGAGGATTTTTTTTTTTTATAAACCACAATTCTGATATAACTTATTATTCACTTGAGATGACATTAGAATAAATTAATATTAAAATATTTAAATGTAGAACAAAGAGTTCGAAAAGTTACAGAGATTGATCACCCGAGATGCAACATTGGTGCTTCATTAGTTGTGGCTCTCTGCGCTGCCAGGCTGAGGTGCTTCTGTTTCACCTAATTAGCAAATTTTTTCCTTCATGCTGACTGGATTGTATTCAGGCTGTGTGGCTTGATTTTTCTTCTTGCCAGAAGTTTTTATTTCTGGGAGATTTCAAGGTATGTTGGTGAGAATTCATTGCAATACAAGAAAAGAGACTTTGCAAAAAAGTGCAGATTTTTGTGGTCAGCCTAAAATTTGGGAATAGTGGCATCAAAAGAGCGAGAGACAAATGTCATCTTCTCAAAGCAGGTCGAAATCTTTTTGCATTTCTGGTGTCAGGCTCCTCTTGTATGCAGAGAGAGGAGTTTTCTCAGCTTCCCAAGAAGCTGGTCCCACTCTGAGTCAATCTGTGACATAGCCAGCCCATCTTGTTCACAGGTCTGAGGCTGAGTAGAGAAATCTCTCCTCTCCTGGGGGAAACTCTCTTCCCAGAGTAGCCTGCAGTGCTGAATTCTATGGCTGGAAGTCCTTAATCCCAGTAATACTAACACAGCCATATGGTCTAGAGCTGTAGGAAAAGACATTTTTCTAACTGTAGGCAACAGATTTTTGCCAGGGGAAAAAGGAAGAGAAGTTTTCAAGTAGTTAAGCCCTTTGCCATGCAGAGCATGAAGTGTAGTATGCTCACCCTGCAAATGCTGCTCTTACAGCACTTGGAGTTTCCCTTGATTCTCAATTTAGGACCACAAATGTAAACCTGAGTCTGGCTTTCTTCCCAAAAAGCTGCTTGTAGGGGTTTTCCTCTGGAAAATCTTCTGCTTCCCCCCATGAATTTGCCCTGGCACAGAGCCTGCAGGCATGATGCAACACAAACTTTCCAGGGCATCGGGGTTAAATCTTCCAGGTTGGAAGGCATAAACCCAAAGGCAGGCACATGAAACACAGTGTCTAGCAAATGGTGGAGGCATGGGGCAGAGAAGGGTCTACTACTTTCACTCAAGGCCACCTGGAGCTTTCCTAGGTCTGAAGGTCCAGAGAAGGCACAAGCCATTCACCCATTGTCTCTCACTGGCGGGGGGAGGTGGCAGAGGCAGTGGTGGCTCCTTCACGCTGGACAGGAAAAACAGCCATGCAGGAATGTAACTTTGCATTTCCCTGCATCCATTTTTTTGTGGCCTTGGACCAGTTTTAGTTTGTGATTACATGTCATGTTGGCTTTATCTTCAATGCTTGTGTCCATTTAGAAAATAGAAGTTATAAAAAGAACATCAATCTGTGGATTTAAAAAGTCCTTTCTGCTAGAAATTGTCGCTCCCGTTATAGCTGTGCCCTATTTGCCCTCTTTAAATCCTCAACAGAGTAGCTTGAGGTTTTGCATGGGCAGATGTGTCATGTTAATTCAAAGACAGCTTTAAAATAAGCCCAGTGGATTCAATGCAGGCAGAAGGCTGAGTGACTTTTGTTCATGCACAGGTATCCAAGGTGGGGAGGTGTCAGTGAACGGGTCTGATCTTGACTGCATGGGCCCTGTGGAGTTTGTGATATGACAAGAGATAGCATTTGCTGCAACCAGGGCCTGTTTCAGCTTTTGCTTTATGTGACATAGTGAGGATATTCAAATCTGTAAACACACAGCACAGTACATTGCCCTTGAAATGTTCATAAAATGTTCCCAGGGCCTTTCTACTGTCCTGGAAAGTGCAATGTGCAGCTGGGGCAAACACAGCAGGCCAGGGACATTGGTAGGTTAGTGGCTTGTATGGTATGAAGGGTGAAGATGAAGGGGAAAGCTCCCTTCTCTGCTTCCAGGCATGTGGTCTCAGATCTCAGCTATGGGGAAATAAACCTTCCTAGGAAGTGGAGTCTCGTGGGAGAAGTCTTCTGCTCCACAAAGCTCCCAGGTCTAAGGGGAATGGAGCCAAGGCTTTGGTGCTAGCTACTGCTGTAGAAATATGCAGTTTGATGCTGTCTCAGTGGACTTATCACCCAGACATAAAAAATAGCTAACTCAACATTTTAAACCGAGCTTTAACTTCTGTTTTTCTCTCAGTTTTCCTGCTGGAGAAAGTTTCCTATTCCCAGGCATCTCTTAAGCACATGCAGAATTATCTGGGGGATTAACCAACACTGAGAAAAAACAGTGGGATTCAGAGAAGACCCAAGGGAAGGGAAGGACTGCTGAGAGGAACATTTCCAGGAGGCAGATTATGTATAACTTTTGCTTTCATGAGGGAAATCTAGTGCTGGTTGCACAGGTGTAGTGATGGAGATCACAGGAGTAGAGAGATTGAACCAGGTTCAAACTGTGCAGCCAAAAAAAACTTTGCTGGTGGGGTCCTCAGATCCTTCCAGCACCATCAAGTCTTCACACATGTTCCCTATCAACCCACTGCAAGAACAGCATGTGGTCAATACACTCTGCATGCATTTATCTTTCTTAGGTACCCAGTGGGCTAACTTAATTCAAATACTTTGCTTTTCTCCATCCCTGTGGCAGACAAAATGCTTTTTATCTCTTAAATGTGACAACAGCAAATTTCAGAGTCATCTTTTAAGTGCCCTTTCTGTGCTGTAATCTTACCACAGGCTCATGGGTAACATTTGCTTGGGAAGTATGTTAAAATAAATTGTCAGCACATTACTAATTGCCTAATTTAAAGTGGTGAAACAAAAGTTAAAAGTTCAAAGCTGAAGGGTGCTCAAGGAGCTGCAGATATTTCCCCCCAGCTGCTGTTTTGCTTCTTCTTTAAATTCATGTTAGCTGGCAGAACTAATATCTGTAGATTAAAAATCCAGTTGGTTCCTCCCTTCTTTTGCCCACCTAGTACTGTTTATCACAGCCTTTCCCAGGTTCACTGCACTCACTGTTCCTGAGCTGAGCACTACTGCTAACCAGAGCCCTCAAGGCAGAGCCTGCTGTTCCATGGAAAGATGACCCTGGAAAAAGTCAGCTGAATGTTCTTTCTGCCTCTTCTTGAGAAGTGTATCTGAAATATCCTGCTATCCCTCTCGTGTCTTTGACATACTGAAAGCATTTGAGAATTTTAGTCCATTGTCAGTTTAAATGCTTCAATGCCCTTTTCCATGACAAATAAAGCTTCGATGCCATTTTCCATTGGCAAATATGAAAAGGCTTCCCAGTCCCCCAGGAATGGGACCATGTCCTTCCAGCACTTGTAGGGAGAGTGGCAGAAACCCCAAGCCTGCTGTAGGAAAAGTGGAAGGTAAGAAGGCTGCAGCAGAGGAGAGAGCTGTCAGTTTGTGCTGAGCTACTGCACCTCACTGGGAGAGGAGCATTAAGCAGAGCTTGCACTCGAGTGACAGTGACACTTTTAACAGATACTCAGGCTGAGTCAGGTGCTTGTTAGTGGGGTTATTATCTGTCATGAAGAGGTGTTGGAGCAGTTAATACAGCTTACTGGGGGGGAGGCAGGGATGTAGCTGCTTGGAGCAACATTCCCTCCTGCCTGCAGAGTCTGTCTTCCATCAGTGTCCTACCGATTTGTAGTGACTTGCTTTCTCCATTAAAGATTATACATATGATGTAGGGCTTTGATACTAAAATAATTGCTTAATGGGTTACAACTGTAGCATTGGCATAGTAGAAAGCTAGTTACTTCAGTCACAAGAAAACTTGGAAATAATTCATTTGGCTCCTGCCGATGCTGTGAATCTATTACTTCTTAACTGGAATGGGCCCAATATTATTTAATGATAGCTAAAATCCATGGGGCACCCTGGAAAAGCTGCTGCTCAGCAGGTGCCAGTGTTGATCATGAGGGCATGCAGCTGCTTTCCTGAGTGAGCACACAGTGATTTCTTGGAGGAGCATTGTGCCAGCAGATAGGCAGTGGCCAGGGATTGCCAGTTGTGCCTGGAAACCCCCTGTTCACAGGGATGGGCACTGGGGCTCTGCAGGGAAAGGCTTGAGCCAGTGAAAGTGGATGCTGGTGTAGGGGCAGAGACATCAGGGTGTGGCAGAAAGCTGATGGAAAAACCTGAAGGCAGAAGTCAGAAAAGCATTCATTTTACATAAGGGCTTTTCTGAAATAGCATCAAAATTATTTTGTCAAATTGAGGATGGAATCCTCTTAGCAAAACTGTTTTGTTATTTCTTTTCACTGTGCAAATTAATCTTTTTTTTTTTTTTTAAGCAAATAAAGCTTGTGAGATTAAAAAACAGTGGATGAAACTCATCAAACTCTTCTCTTTCCCTTTTTCTCCAAAATCCGAGAGTGCTGAGTTCTGGGCCATTTTTAGGGTTTCTGATTTTCATCTCATCTAAGACAATTTGAGTGCAAATGATGTTGACTTACATCAAAACCTTAGGAAGGATTTAGATCAATTTTATTGTTGTTTTGTTATCAAAATAATTTTTATACCATACTGAACAATTGCTTAATCGCTGGGTAATAACATTTGTTGAGCTTGTGAGAATAAGTACTCAAGGATTGTGTTTGTACACTTGTAGTCCTATGGGTCAAACATTCGTTTAAACTGTGGATGCCTTTTATTTTTAATCACAGGCCTGAGCTGGAATTAAGAATTTTTGAACCTGGGGGCTGTTTCCATCTGAATCTCTAAGCTGAGAAGGGCTTTTGCAACTGTTGCTCTACTGCTAGACATAAATCAGCCTTTCAACCTTGGGTCTGCAGGCAATTAATTTATAGTGACATTGGCTCTGCTGCTGACACGTCTGATCAGGAGGTAGACTGAGTTTTCAGGAAAGATCATGCTCTGTTCCTCCACTATAAGCAGTTTAACATACTCATTTTAACAACTGATTTACCGTTTATATATTAATAATTTCTGGTTTATATTGTTACTTTTCTAGTTGAGATGTTATTACAGGTAAAGTCTGGGTTTGTGCAGGAAGAATTCAGTTGGGAATCTGCACAAGGTCACTAATGTATTTGAGAGTGTGCTTTTAAAGGAATTATTAAAGGAATTTATTTAAAGGAATTAAAGTGAAATTGAGCCCCAAGTGCAGAAGACAATGTGTGCTCTGCAGTGTACTTTTCCAATAGCAGTATCTTTTAAACAGCAAAAGGCAGACATGTGGTTACTCAGAGTGTGCAGAGGATGTAATAATGCTGTTTTCTCCCTGTGCAGAGACAACAAGGAGTGCTTCTCATCAGGCCCTCTGGTTACAGGCTCAGTGTTTGCTGGCAGCCCCAGCCATGCTTGTCTCCTGCTGGAGGCTCAGGTCAAGGATGTGTTCCTGATGCAGGGCCAGAGCTAGCCCAGGACAGAGAGGAACAAGTGACTCTTAGGGACTGCCAGGGCAGTTCTGTGCTTGCCTCTTGCTCAAGGCAGGCTCAGTCGGGGAGAGAACATCTGGCTTTTCTTCCCATATTTTGGGATGCCCAAGGTTTGGGGTGTTTGGTTACCCAGGCTGCCCACTGCCCTTCTTACAAGATGTGTCTTGTCAGACACAGATGTCCCTCCTCTTCATTGCATTTTGCCACAGAAGCAGCACAACATGTTGGCTATTTGCTTTATTTTACAGATGAGAGATGCCCCATAATGAGCAGGGTGACATCTGCAGCTCTTCCTTTTCTTCTTGTCCTTGATTTTTCTCCTCTTGGAGCCTAATTGTGAAGAGAAGGCACCAGAAGATCAAGCCATGCAGTAATTAAACCCATGTCAAAGATCAAATGAAAGTGTTTAACCCTATTTGAATGTCCTATTTAAAATTTCATGGGGTAGATTCTGTATTTGGGAAGGAAACTTACTGTGTTTGGCTGAAGCAAATGATAAATTTTCTGGACTTTTGGGATGTATACGAATAGTAGGGTCTTAGAGCCTGGATCACATCAAGCAGATAAATCTGGGGGGGGTGGAAATCACATTCTTGATGTTTTTAATATCTACTAGACCTATTTTGTTAAACAGTACTTAAAAACACATTTATCATAGGCTGCTTGTTACGATGCATGTCACAATCACCATCATGCTGATCAGCCTGAAAAAGAGCAGTTTCTCAGCTGATAATCTGCTGTGCCACAAGGAGGTCAGGTTAGAAGTCAAGACTCCAGGGATTAAACTGTGGTTCCTTTGAAATTGATAGGCATCTTGCCAATCACTTTGGATTCTGCTCTGTTTTGCTGTTTCACATAGGTTCTGTTCTTGATTCTTATCCGTGATTTGCTGTGGGACTTGAGCAAGTTTTTGAACTCTTCTGCTCTTTCACTTTTTCCAGCAGGTTTTCAAAACCTGTGTGTAACACAGTAAGATCAACATTTAATCACATTAGATGGAAATGTAATGTTAAAAACCTTGAAATTATCAACTCCTCTACTTTCTTTCTTGATACACTGATTTCCTATTCAGGATTGTGGGTAGGAAAGGACAAAGAAATTTCCTACATTGAAAACCACAATTTTTGTAGGAGAATATTTTTAATTCTGTGGTTAACATTCTGGGCTGTTTTTTGTGAGTTCTGTGGAAAATTGACTCTTTTTAGGTCTTCAGCAGTGTTCAGTGGATAGAAATTAAGAACTTAATTTGGTGCCTGATGTACATCCCAGGATGCTGAAGGGAAAGGTGTGCAAACTAAGCTCCATAGCAGCATGTTTTCTGCAGGCATCATAGGGCACAGCAAGCACCACTTGTGCAGAGAACCACAGCCATGTTATTCCCTAAGAACTGTAAATCTCATTTCTTCAGCTGCATTTCTTACGTCTAAGACAATCCATTTGTCTGCTGTGGAAAGGAGCATCCCTCTTCCTTCACACCAGCTTTGGCTGCAGGACACACTGCTCCCTTGCTTGGTAAGTTGCCTCGTGTTGTGGAAAAGAGAGCCACCAAAACTGATGTGGGCCTGGTGGAGAGCAGGATCATCCCAGAGGAGCATGACATTTACTGTGACATGCAATCCTGCTCCCAGCATTGTGGTGAAATTCAGACTCTATTTTCTAAGCCTGAAATCAAAGGAAGGTAAACACTTGAATACCTTTGACTACATCCATGCTGCTGGAGGCCTCACTGCATGCAGCCCTGGTGAACAATCCCTCATTCCCAAGTGGAGGGGTGTAAACTGGCCCATGTCCAGGCACTGGCAAGAGGAGGTCTCTGGGCTTTGCATGATCTCCCTGGTGAGAAAGTAGAAGGGACCATGTCCCGGTCATTCCAAAGGGATGCTGCACTGCTGATGGGTGAGCTCTTTCTTCCAGAACAAGGTAGCCTTGGTCATCTTAATTACTACATTGTGATGTTCCCTGAAATAAGCCAGGACATTGTCTTGGAACACACAATTGGGCCAGGAAGCCTGTTGGAAGTTCAACAATATGGGCTGTGCCCTAGTTCATGTCCTGGCCCTGCTTAGTTCCATAGTGCCTGTGTTTCATTCATGACCAAGGATGTAATTATTTTCTAGTGTGAGTGCTGCACCACAGCCTGACAGATGCTGTTGCAGGTGTACAACACAAGGTACAGGTTGTACATCCAGGAAAGTGGCAAGCAAGTGTACGTAGGACGTTTTCATGTTGCAAAAGCTGCTGGAGTAGTGTTTAAAGATTGACATAGGAAGGAGGAGCCGAATTTGTAATGGTTCTTTTCACTCTTTTTCTGTGGGAAATCAACTGGACTGCACCAGCTTTTGGTCTGTTTGAGGTGTGGGTGATCAAGGGAGTGAGAAAATTAAATTATTAGCACCGCTGGTGCCCCCAGCTTTGTGTTGGTGTGTCTTTCCATGCCCCGGGATCCTGGAATGGAAGTGTTGTGCAAGCGGAACAAAAAAAAAAGGGGTGAGGGTAGCAGGACTGCAAGGAATCTGGAGGGGTAACTTGCTCTGCACATGGTTGTGGGGCTCCAGGGCTGCCTGTAGCTGTCTGCCTTGCACACCTGACCCATTCATCTCTCTAGGCTCAAACTGAGGGAGAGCAGCCCTGCTGCCCCCTCCCCACCAGGTCCACAGGTGCTGCTCCACAACCCGGAGAAAGAAGTCCACGTTTACGGGAAGTCCTTTTCCCTCCCTTTCCTTTCCCTTTTAAGGCTCCTGGCAAAGCTGCGATTCTTATCTGCTCTCTGCAGAGCCTTGAAGTGAGGTCATTCAGGAAGTTTAATTAATCCTGTACAATTGTCACTACATCCTTGGCTGCACATTGTATTAGGGCCCAGCCCACCACCACAATGCCTCTTACGACAGCTGAACATCTGTTTAAGAACTGGTTGCCAAGAAGTAGTACTTGCTAAGCCTCATTTTCCCTCTGGCTGTATGTATTCAGCTCATCACAATATTGTATAACAACGTTAAGAGAAAAAGCAGAGTTTCCCCTTGCTCTAGGGATCAACTGGTAAAGCAAGCTAAAATTATCTGGGAAAGGCCGTTTCTGAAATAGCACTGGCAAAGAAATGGGCTGGTTTATTTATCCTGATCATATTTATTTCCCAGGCTGGCACCATCCAGGACACATCCATCACTGGAAGTGATGCTGCAGAACATGGGATTTGTTGGGATACTGGGGTAGATTTACCAAGGACTTCAGCCCCTGATCACTGCTGCTCTGCTCAGAATTGGGACCTTGCATGTCCCCAAGGCTGTGTTCTCTTCCACTATATACCCTCTGACTGCAGAGAAGATCAATATGTTTCTTCTTGTCCTGAGGGTGGAGAAGTGTTGCACACACATAGGTAGTCTTAGTTCTTCTCAGCCTCCCACGACAGCCTTTAAAAATTACCCTGGAAGAAAATGAGAGACTGATAATGAAGAGGGGAAATTGCAAGTCCTTTTCAGGGAGGAAAAGAATGAGAGATACTGGGAGAGAGTGGAGCAGGAGCCAACAGAAATATGGGGCAAGCAACACTAAATGCCATAGTGGCAGAGTAAAGATAAAGGGGCATGTAGAAGATGCTGTGACAGGATGTACTTTTATCTGACAGAAGGGTATTCTTGGTGCCATCTAATCTTTCATTTACCTTTATTTGCTCCTAAGCCTCTTGGCTTCCTGCAAAATTCTGTTTTTTGCACCACCTCTAGTGGTGCAAGAATATAAAGGAGCCCAGGAGAAAATCCTACAAGGAGTTTTTTGTAATAGTAGGGAGGTATTGAGGCCTGAAATTGTGCAGCTCATCTTTCAAGGAGAAGCAAAACTCTTCCCTGCTCCTGTAGGCAGAAGACCTAATGTGCCCCAGAGCTGCTCACATGGAATAACTGCTTCTGCCCAAGGAAGGTGGAAATGGAGCTGATGTGGCCCCTGACTGGAGCAGCTGTGGATTGCTGAGCAGTTATTTGACATGAAGATTGTCTAATTTGGCATCTCTGATGAATAATGGATGGGAAAAGTCAGTGTGGTAAAAGAGACTTTTGAGTCTTTGGAGGTAATAATCCATGCTTCCCATTTCCCAAATGGTCTTGCCTTTTGCTTCGGTAATGAAATCTATTTTTCATAGTTTGGCCTTTTGGAGCTACCTAATTTGTTTCATTCTTTGCATTTGTTAAAAAAATTTAAATTGCTTTCTCTGAGATTTTGCAGAGTGATTGTGGCTTGAATGGGCAGAAAGGTGTATTTACATGCAGGTAGATCCTTCAAGGTTATTAATTCTGGGATATTCATATTTAGTTCCACACACAGACCATCTTTTATTCTATAGCAATAATACTGGTCTACCTTGAGGTAAGTTGTTCTTTCTTTGATATCATATTGACTTTTCTTAGACTGATGGAAGAATAGAATTCAAAATTAGCAACATACACTAATTATTTTGACAACTACTATAAACTTTAGTTACAGTCAAGCTTTAAGTAGTAAAGAGATGACAAAGACTGCAGCATATAAAGATATAATTATATATATAATTATTTGTGTTATCTCCAAAGAACTGAAGTCTGCACTGGCTTCATGCACAGAAAGATGCTTGCATGCATTGTCTGAACATCGGGGAGTTGAGCTTTTCCAGTGCTGTCTGTGTGCAGATGTTAAATGGATGGCTTAGGTGGTGTCTTTCTGGGTTGAATGGCTGGTCCCACCACAGCACAGAGGTGTAAGGGCATGGCCAGGGGTGATACAATGCTTTTCTGGCAGGAGGTGTGTGTCTGTTCCCACCCTCACAGCATCTCTCTGGAGGGGAAACCCAAACCCCATAATCCTTCTAGGGATACCTCTCTTGTTCTGGACTCTAGATATCTTGCCTTATAGCTATACTGGAGGATTTACACTCAGCTTTTAGTCTAAGGGACGTGTGAAGGCCAACTTAAGGAAGGTATAAATATTAAGGAAGACTAGAGATGATATTTCCTTAGGAGGGTTGTTTTATTGATAGCTTTCTAAGCTAGTATTTTTTGTCTCAACACAATCCTCTCAAGCACACTTACACAACTGCATGAGTTGCATTTTAGGGTGTTTATCTGTCTTACCTTTTGACATTGGCACAGATGTGTCTAGCTCTGATTTTTCTGCAGAGCTCTGGGAGCCAGTGTAGTCTGGGTGTGCATCTGTCATAGTGCAATGACTCCCCTGTTGTCCATACCACTGTCCTGTAGTGCTTCTCATGTTTTGTGTGCCTCAGAGTTGCCTAAGCTTGCTTACCTCTGAGTAGATGATACTGTTCTGTGGCTTGAGTGGAATTGCAGGCAAGGGAGAACTGCTTTCTGCTGGTGCAATATACCTCTTGTTTGTATAAGAAAACTGTTTTTTCTGCTTCAGGGTAGAATTTAAAGTCAGGAGGAGATGGCTGATGCTAAAAGCAGCAGTTTTAAAGGCCAGATTCTGTCCTAATCTGATATCCTGCCTTTATTCAGATGCCACAATTGAAGCCAAAGGGGATTGTACTGGCAAAGTCAAATGTAGAATATACCCCACTACCCCTGAAATAAATGACAGCTCACACTGATATACCCAATATCATATTTCTGCAATGTGTTTACAAGACATTAACTAATTAATCTGGTAGTGCCTTTATTTAATGAGGTCTGAGTACCAACCTGCTCACAGAAGTCTATTCTCTAAGCACTGCTCTCTGAAGAGCACGCCTTTTGGTTTAAGTGTCACACACAATAGTATTTTATTGATTACTCTGTTTTTCTCCCACAATGCTGTAGGGGTTTTGTGTAGCAATGGGCTGGAGAATCTTGCATTGTGTTAGGTGCCATCATGCAGTCTCCTAGTGCTTGAAATTTCATTTAAATGGTGTTTACAAGTCCATGAATTCTCACAGAAATGGGAAAAAGAAAGAAGTAACTAAGGAAACCATCAGTCTTAGGCAAAGATATCATGTATCCTGTCTTTGGCTTGCTTCGCTGCAGTGTGTTGGGTATTTTAGCATAGTGGCTTGGAGATTTGAAATACAGCTGGATTTAGATGAGCTTTGGCTCCCCATTAATCATTTGTCCTTCCTGCACACTGCCTAGGCTGTGAAGTTTGTTCCTCTCTCTGCCAAAGGGCCCTTGTCTGACACTGAGAACAACCCCCTGAGGCTGCCTGCTGTGTTTTGGGGCTCAGCAACCTTATTGTCCTACTGATCGCCTGTGTCTGAACAACCCTTGGCCCTGGCGAGCACGATGCA
Organism: Polioptila caerulea; assembly: GCA_013397295.1. Lineage (NCBI taxonomy): Eukaryota > Metazoa > Chordata > Aves > Passeriformes > Certhiidae > Polioptila > Polioptila caerulea. The sequence continues at coordinate 180,069 of VYXF01013020.1, read as the reverse complement.
GCTGGGTGTGCTTGGGGAAGGGCTGCAGCCCATGGTGGGTGCCTGCTGGCATCTCTCTGACCCCTGGGCCAGCTCCACATCCTGCTCCAGGCTCTGGTTTCACAGCCAGTCGGGGGTCAGTCGCGCCGCACACGGCAGGAAGAGCGGCTCATCCGTTTCTGCGGATTGCTCGGAGTCACGTCTTTATCTGTGCATGCAGAGCTGTGGTTATCAGCTGCTGCCTCCAAATAACCTGGGAACAAGACAGATTAGAGGCTTCCACCAGACAAGTTAAATTGTGCATCAGATTGGGTGGGATTCCACTCGTTGAACAGCTGAGGTTTGGCTTGTGTGGTTGCAGTGCTACCGACACACCTCCTGATTCACAGCTACTAAAGACCACCGAGCTGCTAAGCTTTTTAAAAAGCATTATAAATGTGCAATACAGGGAAGATTGATGAAAATACATTTCTGGATATAACTGGCATTGCATACTCTGTATATTTTCTAATAACAGTTTATCCTTATTTCTCCTAAACTCTGATATCATGAATTCTCTAGCAGACATTTTTCTGGTATATCAAACGTGCTGTCAGGCACACAGTTTTGTTTTAGCTTCAGCTTTTATATTTTTATATGGTAGTTTCTAGTGTTTGTTACATATGCCTTAACACCACTTATTCCTGCTTTCTCTCCCTCATCCCTCCTCCTTTTTCTTGCTTTATGCTGAATTTGTACTGAATAAAGGTGGCGGGTTAACAATCACATATATCAGAAATTTCTGCTTATCTGCATCATCTGTACTGCCCCTGAATTCCTCCACCACTATCAGGTTCTCCAAACAGTCCTTTCTATGTTCTCAAGGCTATAACTCAAAGCAGAGACAAGGAGAAAAAGGGATTTCTGTCCATCTTCCTCTTCTCTGAATGTCCAGTTTGGGTTGTGTGTGACCGAAGTGAATCCAAGGGCTAAAAATGCCCATGCTGGAGCCCCTGTACCTCCACTGTAAGCAATTTGCCCCTTTACTCCAAAGCAGGGTTAGTCTAATTCTTCAGGTGAGGGCCTCAAGCCATTTATTTGGGCTTTTGCATTCCCAGCAAAGTTTAAAGTGCATTTTTCTCTTTGTACACCTAAATCACATCACCTGGTTAAGTTTCCTCTGAAAACAACCTAGTCCATGGCCACCAAATCACCTTGCAAACACCATCAAAATACAAAAATGAACCTGGGGTTGTAGTATGAGCACAGCTTGAAGAAAAGCTGTGCAGATCCCACCAAGGGAGCCAAAATGCTACTGGGTTTATGCTAGAAAAAGGAGCAGGTTTTGTCAGTCGGTGGATAAAGCTGGCCTGAAATCACCAACCCCTTTTCTCTTGGACTGACAGTCACACCTCCCAGCTAGCCAGGCTGCCACTGACCTTCTTGTAAAGGCATATTTATTGAGTGTGGAGTGTATCTGTTAAGGAATATGGGACTTCCAAATGAATATTTGAAAAGAAACCCAGGGAACAAGAGGAAACACTAAGCTGGCTTCTGGTGTGTACTGGCCTGAGCTGTCCGGCAGAAACACAGCAGCCCCTCATCCACAGGAGGCTGTGGGGCCTTCATCAACTCTGTGTTGGAGGCCTTGAAAAGTCTTAGGAAGGCCCCAGTGTTACACTCAGTGACGGAGACCTGACCTGTCCCGGGAAGGAAATAAATACAGGCTGCTCTGCCCTTGTCCGGTTTGGAGCCAAAGATGTCACTTCACCACAAAAGCAAAGAGGAAGGAGGAATGACCTCACCCAACTACAGCAGAGAGCACAAAGGGGATGAAGCCATTGGGGACACAAGCTCAGCTGCTCTAGGAAATTCCCTTCCCTGGTTTTTCTGAAGGCATCATCAGTATTTCCAACCAACCAAGCAATCAATCCTCTGATGCTTCCTGTCCCCGTTCACCCCCACACCCTGTCTGGCACAGGCCCCATTCTCCCAGTGCAGCCTTCCCTTGGCACTGGGACACCTGGACCTGTGCAATGTACCTCCCAGGCTCCAGCCCCACTCTTTCATATCCTGCCACTGGCCAGTTTTGCTGCCTTTTCCCCAGTGTGACAGAACACTTGCTTGTGTTCTCCCCCAGTACATCTCAGAGTCTCTCCTTTGGTAAAAATTTTGGATATACAATCAAAGAATAGTTTAGTTTGGAAAAAAATGCCAAGATAATTGGCTCCAGCCATTAACTCAACACAGCAAAGTCCACCCACTAACCCGTGAGTGCCACATCTACACATCTCTTAAACACCTCTGGGGAATGAGGACTCCACCACATTCTCTGGGCAGGCTGTTCCAATGCTTGACAACCCTTTCCATGAAGTAAAATTTTTCTGGTATTTAATACAAACCTCCTGTGGCAAAACTTGAGGCAATTTCCTCTTGTCCTGTTGCTTGTTGCCTGGGAGAAGAGTCCAACCCCCACCCCAGCACAACCTCCTTTAGGGTAGAGGGTCTCCCTGAGCCGCCTTTGCTCCAAGCTAAACAATCCCAGCTCCCTCAGTTGTTCCTCATGAGATCTGTGCTCCAGACCCTTCACCATTTTTGTGGTCTCTGTTGGACATAAAATCCATCACCTCTGTATCATAGCCATGCATCAAAACAAACAAACAAAAAATATCATCGAGCCTGCCTCCATATTTGTTCTGGGCAAGCAGACTCTCATTTTCTTTCACTGATGAATCATGCTCCAAGCTTTTGCCCTTCCCAGGGGTCCCTTTGGTGTGTGTTCAGGTGACAGAGTCTTGGTCAAGAGTCTGTCCTGCTCTATTTCTTGGGAAGGTGAACGCTGTCTTGGGGAAGGGCTGGTATAAAACAGTTTGTACCACACAGACATTACTGGAGATAAATGAGATCCCAAAGTATCCAGCTTCCAGCTGCTCTGTGCCTTTTTTTTTTTTTTTTTTGACTAAGTAATGAATAAAAGCTAGCTTTATAAGGTTTAACTTTCAAGAAATTCCAATTTCCTTTGATGTAGGCAAAAAAAAATGTGCTTGTTTTTTGATAAAAATAGTTACCAGAATTATGTTTTCTACTCCTAAATGAATTAAAACAACGAATAGGTGAGCTGCAGAGATGTGTGTGCGCTTTAGTTGTGAAGGAGTGCATCCCCTCGGATATTTGCTGACTCCTTTATACCCATGGATATCCCTGATTCCTTGATTGTGTTAACTTCCCGGGGCATGTGAATGTTGGCAGGCTCTCATGGGCATAAATAACTGGAGAAGAGTGCAGTTTTAACTGAGAAACAGAGAGTGGGAACTGAAACTACCTTTATTTCTCTCCTACAATAGTGAAAAATGTTTGCGTCCTGTGTTTGAACTAATTAGCTTAGCTAATTAGAGTCTTGTTTTGGTCTGTCCTGCTTGTGCATTAGTCCTGTGATGGGAATAAGAGCAGAGACCCCAGGGAGCAGAAAGATTTATCAACTGCTTTTATATTATCTCAATTGGTTTCCCTTTAACACAGGGCACAAAAAATGGTACGACAACAAAAGTATGGTGAAGAAATATGGTCTGTATTGCAAGACTCAGCAGTCATTTGCAAATGCAGTTACTAAATCTCTGGTTGCATTGCACAGAGTTTGGCTCAAATAAACACTAAGATAAATTCAGGTACAGCTTCTAAGGTATTCTTTATACTGTGAGATCAACTAATGTGTCTTGCAAGGTTACAGCTATTTTTTCCCCACTCTTCCTTCATCCCTTCCTTACTGCAGAGGAAAATTCTTTTTGAAGTCTTTGGACATGGTGCTTCAAAGGAAAATTATAATCTTAAACATAAAGTTCCCACAACTTGAATATCCCCATGTCTTCTCAAGGTGATGAATTCTAATTCTATCATGAAGAAGATGAAAAAAAATCAGCTGTCAGTCTCATCAACTTTTTTAGAGGAGTGATGAGATAAATTGCAGAGTTAAGTAGCTAAATGTTGGAGTAAAAATACATTTATTACCTTTTTGAAATCAATGTATATTACTGAAATATTCAGTAATAGGCAGCTTGCTTTGAGCAGAGCAGTTTGATGATAGATTTCCTAAACTACCAAACCAGAATTCATATGGGACAATGCACATGTCAAATAGGTATCTCCAAGAGAAAGAAATTGGTAGAGTTTGTCCCAAAACATCACAACAAAAAAAATCTGTATTTTCCCAAACACTGATGTGGACACTCTGAGTGGTTAGGTCCAGCATCAGCTAGGGCTTCATCCTCTTCTAAGAGGTGGTGAAATTAAAAGTAGTATTGCAATGTGTTCATTCCTCAGCCAAGTACCTCCAAAATCTTTGGAGCATAAGAATTCTTCTCTAAGCTAAACATATTTCTATCAAGAAGGGCTTCGGTGACTGCTGTTTCAGTCTTATGATTTTCATTCCAGCTTTGCCATTTAGCTTGTGCCAAAAGATGAAATTTTTTCTGGCCTTTCTCCTTGCCACTTATAACTCTCCTTCACCTCCTGTAATGGTTAGGTAAGAATAGATATATTGGACATCAGAAAGCTTATATTTTGCTTCCAATTTCATCTAATCTTAGGCTTAATGATGTTGAAAATTCACAGAACTCTAGAGATCTCTCGGGTCCAGTCTCCACACTTAAAATTTGCATGAAGGTAAAATCATCTGGGAAATACTGAGGAAAATGAGGTATTTTCTTCACCATAGAAAATACCTTCCTCTGACAGCTGCAGAATCCTTGATTAGTCTTTGTCTTTCACGTCCCTTTCTAGGGATGTTGTCTGTGCCTGGGTGGTACCTTGGTAGCAGGCTCCAGTGGGTAATTTATTTCCTAGTCAAAGAGGAAGGATTGTATCAAGACTCTGATTGCTGAACTGTCCTGGTTGCTTCGTTACTGGCACTTTGGAGAGAGCTGGGAGAGGAAGCCTGGGGACTGCTGGCCTCAGGATTGACACTCTCTAAACACACTGAAAAAGATAGGGGGAGGAAGATATTTTTTTGCAACACGTTAGGAAATGGACAGTTCCCCTGGTGACAAACTGCTGCTGAAGACAAGTTTGCATCATCTGCAGGGTCTGTGTCCTTGAGACCATGAGTCCACAACTTGCTCCCAGCCCTGTCCTCAGACCAAGTGGTGCTAAAGAAAGGCTTGGGGGTCATGGAAAGCAGAAACATCCCTCACAAATTCTGCTCTCGGGCCAACCATATCCACACCTATTTTTTGCCAGTTGGATGACTGTGGGCATGGTAGTCTAGCTCAGGGGACCACAGTGGAAGGTCCAGGTTTCAGTCACCCCTGTGGTGCTTCACCTTGGAAGTGCTCAGCCCTACTGAGCCTCTGGGTGCTGCCAAACACCTTTGGAGGCCTTAGTGTGCCCATTCCCCAGGGAAAGGCTGCAGACCATGTGGGAGGCATGGCTGGAGCCCTGCTGCAGCACTCTGGTGGGCAGAGGTGATGGTTTTGTGAGGCCTGAGGACAGTGCAACACAAGTTAGGAGCAATGAAGGATCAGAAGGTCTCTGACCTCTGTTCATTGCCATTGTGACTCAGTGCATGGGGCTTTTCTGCCATCTGCTGAATGTGGGAATCTCTGGTGCACCAGCTCTGTGCTCATATGCTGATGGTGTAAATCTGCTTACTCATATTGAGCTTAGTTTCTCCTCAGCATGTGTGCCTGGAAAAAAAGAAGCAGTCATACACCAATTTTGTCCTATACTTCTATGTAAATTAATGATAACATGTTGTGCCCCCACCCCAAAGGGTAAAATTCTTGAGACAATGCAGCTTGTATAGGGGAACAGGAAATGTGTGGACTGGACTAAGAAAGGGTTCTGAAGGCAACCTTCAGAAGGCCTGGGAAGGTGGGGAAAGAGCTGCCTAACAAGTGTAACAATAGTGGAATGGTTCCTGTGACATGGAGAGGAGCCTGCTTTTGACATTTATTTTGGGAACTGACTGTAATTTTATCTGCCTTCAGCACAGCCCAGGCTCCTGTCTTGAGTGATCTGTTGCTGAACAACAGGAGGAAGGGATTGCTCTGCCTGCCATAAAATATCTAGTGCAGATACGTTTTTGGAAGTAGCATTTTGATTAGAGACAACCTCAATGGATGAATTGGTTTAAAAATTAAAGTAGAGGATGTAGGTGTAATAATTTCTCCCTTTTCTTTGATGTGGAGATATTTAAATGTACATCTCATCCAACTAGAACTGACCTGGGGTCATTCAGATGAGGGTTACTAATGTAGTGCTGTCTCTTTTAAGTCTACCAATACCTGTACTGACACAGCCATGGCACAGCATCAGAATTCTCTCTCTAAACATGCCTGTTTTCAGGGATTTATGTAACTGCTGCTGGAATTTCCTCCTGACTGGTTGACACTTGTCAGATCTATTGAAACCACCTCAACAAATCAGGGGAAAAAAAAGTATTTCCTCTTGCCTAGAATGAAAGTCTTTTTAAGTAATTAAGAGGAAAAAAGAGAAAAACTGAAAATGGTATAACTTGAAGAGGCAATAAGTAACCTTAGAGAAGGCTGCTTGGGTGGCTCCCAAGATCCCTTCCAGCCTCAGTGGTTCTGTAATTGTATGAACTGTGAACCTTGGCAGTGTGATGATTATGTGTTCTTGAAAAATTATTTTAGAAACACAGCACTGGGGATAACAATCCCTGCTCAAGATTGACAGTAAGTCACATGCCTGAGGTGAGACAGGATTTTTATCTGAAACCACCCCATGGTGGAAGGAGCTGGTTTTTATGTAAGTGCTGTACATCTGTCAAAGAAATCCCATCACATTGTTTACTGTATGTGGTGCACGTGTATATTGCCATATACCTCTACAAAATAAATTCACAGATTATACTGTTCATAGAGTTCCTTTAGGTACTACCTGAACTCACACTGATGTGACAAGCTGCTCTGTGACACTGTGGATCTCCCTATCCCTCCAGCAGGATGCCACAGAAGTGGACAGAAAATTTTCTCCCTGAGTAAAGTTCTACTTTTTTGGAGGACTTGTGCTCAATTTTCTGGGATTCAGTTTGTCAGAAGCTGCAGTAAACAGTAAATGCCATGGTGGCTCTTTAATCATGAAGAGGGAGATGATGAAAGCTGTGCATAGAGTGAGGAGGCTGCTGTGCAAGCCAGGACTGTGCCTTATGTACCCAGTGGTACAAAGCAAAGTGTACCAAAGCAGTGGTTTGGCTCTGGAGCTTCAGGTTTGAGCTACCTCGTCTCCCTCTCCAACACCTTCCTCCCAGAGTGATGCTTGACTGTCCACTAGGAATGAGTTGTGTGGAGGAGAAGCCTGTGTTTCTCTGTGCCCATCTTCTCATTGCCAGGTATCCTGCTGGCTTCCTGGCTTCAGTGTCTTTGGAAAGGTGGGATCTTTCTGGTGCTGGCTGCCACTTGCTGGTGATTGCTGCTGGAACACTCCAAGCCCCTCTGCAACAAAGACTTCATTTTCATGCATGTTCCTGCCACGTCTGCCTATAATTAAAGCTGAGCAGCCAATTGGAGCGTCAGCATAAATCTGTGAATGCCAGTGCTGCAGTATTCAGTTGCCTATGCATAATGAAGCAATGATTTTGAATGTGTGAACCTTGTCCCATGGTTGACTTGACACAGCATCAGTATTGGCTTCATTCTGCTGTTGTTGCCTTCTAATGTGATCCTGTGCCATGTGAATTTATGCAGTTGGGTCTGCAGCTTGTAAACACAGGAGCAGATATTTGTAAGACAGTCCAAAGTAAACTATAAAAATTGTCTTTCATTTCTTGGCTTCCTCTTTCACAAGGCTTTCTCACCATAGCATTTTCTTGTGCGTCCCTTCACTAGGACAGGCAATGTGCTGGTTTAATATTTTTTTAATTCTATTCTGGTTCTTCTGCCGCCCACATCAGTATGGTGTCTTAACTATCACACACAGATTTGAGGAGAGAAGATTGAAAAAAACCCAAGAAAAACTGCCTGCTAATTAACATTCTAGTGATGGGAGAGGAATTGTTCTGTTACCATTTAATTCTTGAAAAGCACTCAGCGTAGAGGTTTCGGGAGGAACTTTCTAAACACTTTGCTTAATAAAGCAGCAATTGTAAGAAAATGAGAATAGACAATGATTGCAGAGACAATTGAATATGATTTCAAAAAAAAAAAAGAAAAGCCCAATGTGCAAACTGAAGTTTGCTAGTGTCAAAGAGACAGTGGTACAGAAGTGACAAAGTACTCTCCAAAAAAACCCTCAAAAAATTAAGTAATGGCCATCTTCCAGCCACTGGATGAAAAGATACCTTTTTGCTGTCTTTTGAAGCTGGAACAGAATTAAAGATGTTTCACTGGACAAGGCTATAGGAAAGGCCATTCCAGATAGTGAGTCTTTACTCTGGTAGATATGGAAATCAAAAGACATATTGAGGGGGGCTACCCATTTATCTGCCTGTATAAATGGTGGTTATTACTCAGCTGTGCAGTCAGTTTGGGGTTAAATAGCATTGGAAGATGAGAATGGAGGGATGACTACAGGGAGCAGATATGGCATGTAGCTTCCTAGCCTTATGTGGCAGTTATTTGTTGTTAATTCTCAGAGTCCAGTGGCTGGGCACGAGCCATGTAGACAAGATCAAATTGCAATTCAAGACGTTCAGTGCCATTTCTTACAGCTTTTCTCATATCTTATTCTAATATTCCAAATAAACATGGGCTGAGAAAAAGAGATAAAATATCTTTCCTCTCATTGCAAACTTCTCCTAAAATTATCAGTGGCACATCAAAAGTGTGAATGAACTTTGATCTTAACTCTGTGCTTCAGTACAGAGTCCTCACAAAAACATCCAGTGTGGGTACATGCTCCTGAACACAGGGAAACAAGCTGAAATGAAATATGATGCAGAATGTACAAAAACAGCCCAGGAGGAAATGTGGGCATACTGCAACCTTATGTTGGATATGTTTTTATCATAGCTGAACATTTCGTTCTCAAAAAAAGCCAAACCAAAAAACAGCAACAAAAAAAACCCCCCAACAACAAAAAACTCCACCACCTCCAACTTCTGGGGCAGATTTTCCTTAAATTTGTCTTTAAAAAACTGTTGATTCAATTACTTCTGGTTCAGACAAAAGGAACTAGTGAAAACAGCATACATAAAAGAATACAGAATATTACCTTTTTAGTTTTAATAAATTCACTGGCAGTTTCACTGACGAAAAATTATTCTAAGCACAAGTTATACCTCATACTGATGCCAGGTAATAATAGAACTCAACAGACACTAAAACATACTCCTTGGTTAAATTATGAGGAAATGAGGGCTTTTCCCTGCTCTACCCATCAGTCCATAAGTGAAGTTTATACCTAAACAATACAAAGAAGGGTGCATTTTGAGTTACATGGGTAGCTCAAAAACATGTAGGGAAGGATTCCACACTGGCAGTGTACAGTAAATCAGGATGTGACCTAACAGAGCCAGACTTGCCTGCACAGAGATAAAAACAAGTATTTGGATGATGATAGCACAGATTTTGTATTACTGAACACACCTACCATTCAGGAAAAATATATTCCTTCCATGGTGGAGGAATCTGTTCTTCCTAGGGAATTCAACTGAATCTACTTCTGTGTCTTCCTTGAATCTTGTTAGGGCAGATCTTTCTGTTACTATTTTTTGCAGCCAGCATGGGACTTTATGTTGTGGAGGGAGTAGATTCATCCTTCGAAGACCCCTTTTTTCATTGTTTTTGGGCTTGAGGGGGTTTCTTTGAAGGCTGGTGCTAATATGTCTGTGGGTGTGCACCCTTGTAGGCTGCATTGATCTGAGTCAGTCTTGCCTGGGCTCTATGAATGACAAAAACTTAAGGATGAAGAAATTATTTCAGCCCTCAGATGCCTTCACAAGAGTGAAGGAAATGCAGAGATGCTTCCTAGGTTATAGAGGATATTGTGCAATAGAGAGGATTAGGGGAAAACCAAGTAGGATTCACCCCCCCTCTGCCTTGTGATTAGTGGGGGGAACTTCTGTGCAGACAACAAAGTGACTGAAAAGAAGCAAGGGAGATGAGTAAAAAAAGAGTATGCCTGGCATCAGAGAATCAAATTCTCCACAGCTGGGCACACTGATGCATGCCCATCTCATGTCAAAATCCCTGTGTGTTCCTAATCCATGAGATGAGTACATCAGACAGCTAAAGGACCACCAGGAGGCATTCATCTGAGAAAAACATACATTCCCATGGGGAATTTCATGTGCTGCCTGTGGGAGAGTACTGGCATGCAGCTGTGTCCCTGAGCAAGCCAGAAATGTTGATCTTGGCCACCGTTGCTGGCTTACTTCCCACCTTGGCTTGAGGTTTGGATTGCTTAACTATCCCTATGCTACCACACACCTGCAGCAGGAAGGGGGACATTGCAGGTCAGGCAACAGTGTGGGCATGTAGGGATTATGTGTAGGAGCATTATGGGTCTCAAAACCAACATGTTTTCTACCCTTACAGGACTGTAGTGACCCTCAGGTCTAGTGGTCCATGAATAGACAGCAAAAAGGCACCAAAACCAATTTTCTTCCCCTTTTATAGTTCATCCATATCCAGCCCAAATACCAGGTGCAGCAGGAAGCACTGTGCCCTAGCTGCAGAATTATTTCCTTCTGCTATTAAAAGAAATTTTAATGCACAGCAAGCTCCATTGAAGTGCAAGTGAAGGGCCCATTTCATAAAAGATTTAGGCACTGTCTCGGTGTATACTTTTGATTTGTACAGCAGGGAGCTTGTACTTGGGAAGAAAAAGGGGAGGGGGAAGGACTTTGCTTTAAATTACAGCTTTTTTTTTTTTTTCTATTCATTTTGCATTCAAAAGCCCAAATATATTTTCTCTTTCTCTTCCCTTGATTTATGACCTTATAAAAATGAGATAAAATCAGCCCAGAAAGAAACAAAGGTTAGGTCTTCCCAGAGCCTGAAGCCTTTGTGTAAGTCCCTGAAGAACAGCTGTGCAAATTACATTTGCTGCTATCAGATAAAGTGGAGACAGAGAGCAGTTTTTCTAACAGGATCTGGACAAGATTCCATTTTATTTTGTCATTTTGAATGCAGGTTTGATTTTGTTTGCTGGTAATCACAGCCTTTAATGCTACCTTGCCAAAAATGGCTATTGCAGGAGAACTCACATCAATATGATATCAGCACAGGCAGAAAGAGAAACATCCTGTTTATGTGAATGTCCCTAACAAAAGAAGTCAAGATCTAAACAGATAGAAGAGAATGCCAGTAACCATGAAACAAACTATATGCCAGATGTTAGTCACGCTGCTTAGAGCACTAGGAGAAGTTGATCAGCTATTATGTTGATGAGTGCAGCTTATGAACCTGGAGAGAAGGGAAGCGATGGTTGTCATTTGCATGATTAAAGTCTTGTGTAGTACTTCTGCATTAATCATAAATAATTTAATTTTACCTGAGTGTATTAATAAAAGGTTACATTTTAGGGCATTCACTTTCCTTTCCTTGCATGTTTATATACAGCATTCAAAAGTAGAAATTAATTTTATTTTACAGACTAAAAAAGCCACAGAATCACAAATCAAATTAAGTTGAAAAGGACTTTTGGTCCTAGCCCCTGCTCAGAAAATGGCCAGATTCAAAGTCATAAGTTGGTAAGAGCCTTTAGTTAAATTTGAGTATCTCTATAGAAACTAGATTTTTTTTCATTGCTTAAGTGTGTGGAATTATTTTCCATCTATCCAACCAAGCAGAAACTCCCTTGCTGAAACTTGTGTCTGTTGCCTCTCATCCCTTTACTGTGCCCCTCTGAAAGGACTCCTCTTTGCTGCAGGTCTCCAAAGGCCCTGCTGGTTTGCTGTGAGGTTCACTGTGAAGCCCCCTCTCCTGCAGGCTGGACAGGCTCAGTTCTCACAGCCTCACTTAGCTGGCAGGGGCTCCAGCCCCAGCCACCTTCGCAGCCCTCTGCTGAGCTCATGCCAGTTTTTGGATCTCACTTCTCCTCTGGAAGATGCAAAACTGGACACAATGGCCTCACTAGCACCACGGAGGAAAGCTGTGGCCTTTCACATGCTGCCTCTATTGGTTTGACCCGTGTGCTTCCTGAGGGCGCACTCCATCCCTCTGTCCAGGTGGCTGAGGAAGTGTTCATCAGTGCCAGCACTGGCATTATCATTCACAGCAGCTGTGAATTGTACTGACTGCTGTGTTGTCTTTTGAACCCAAAGGTCCATCTTCTCATCCATCTAGTATTGCTCATTTCTGAACCACACTTAAATTCTGCTGTGGGGGCTCTCTCCTGTGATGGAGGTAACTTGGAGCAGAATATTCAGAATTTGCAGAATGTAACAAGTTGCCCAAATTAAATCTGAATCTGATTATTCAGCCTGCTTTCCATTTAGACATTTTTTGAGAAAGTAGCTGTGTTTCTCAAAGACTAATAGGAGTTTATTTTTCTTGTTTAAATCTCCTTTGGGTTTCCAGAAATCTGTGAGAAAGGAGAGTGTGGGAAAGTCTAAAGTTGAAAGTGTAGGGACTGAAGCCAAGACCAGCAAAGTATGGATTTGTACAGGAATAAGACCTGTATATACACAAAAATATTTGTAGCTAGCAGACACTATAAGCACTTCTGCTACTCTGTGTAGTTTCACTGTTTGACTAAGGAAGGAGATATTTCCCCTGCAGCAGTGCATCCTTTTTTCAAATAAAAAATGTTCACAGGAGCCTTTGAATTTTGATAGAGCTTGAGCAGGTTGAAAAGAAATACCTGACTGTGCTTGGTTTATTGATATTAGGTAGATTTTTCAGTAGTATCAAATAACCTGCTTCACTATATTAGCAAGCTCTCATTGTTTTAGATTTTATTAAAGGATATGAGGAACAGCAGCAGCCTTATTATATCATTTTATGTTACATATCTGCTTGATAATCACGTTGTGTAGTCAAAATGAAATAATTATATATTGAATCCAAAATTTATAAAACAGTGTCTCACGAGATCTTTTGAAATGTCAATTTTCTCTTTTGGGTAGCTTGCTTAATTCCTGAAACTGCTGAGAGTTGTGGTGGACCATATACTTCCAAGATTCACAATTCATGATGATGTGGTCAGATTTCACTATCTTGACCAGCCCAAGGAGGTGGAAGCACCTTATGCCTCTTTGCTCGAAGCAGCATTTGGTGGGCATGTCTTGATCCTTGTTTTTTCCTGTACTGTAATCTGATAGCAATGAATGGTTCTTCTGGCTCTTTCTTGCCTGGCAAGAAAAAGCCTGGTAATAGTGGGAACTTCCAAGCTACACCAAGGTCACAGTTCAGGCAGTCCTAAGATGTGGTGCAGATTTTAAACATAGGGAATTAGAGGGGCATGCCAAAACAACAAAAAAAAGGGAAGTAAGGGCAAATAAAATTTAGCACACCCTCAAGGTGCATATGTTGTGTGAATATATCTGTGCATTATAATTGTGTCCATTACACATTTTTCTCAGAAGCGTCAGCCTCAAGAGCAAAGGTAAGGTGACATTGTAACAGGACATGCTTTTCTAAAAGCCTGTCACTGGGGCTTTAGATTTTAACTCCTCCCCTCATCTTCTCTTGCATATGAGATGGTTTTTAGCTGGGCTGTTTAGAAGATTTATAGTAGGATCTGATTCATGTTGGTGATTCTTTTGTAAAGTTTCAGGTCAGGGGAAACAAAAACCTCCAAAGAATTTCTAACAGAAAAGTGTATGTGGAGGAATTAGCAAACTATTTCCTGTATGGACCAAAGCCTTCTGCATGGCTGAGTGTCAAAACTGCAGCAGTCACACTACAGTGGCACTTTGCTGACATTTTGCTACTGTCTCTGTAGGCACTAGAACAGGCAAAGACAGAACACTGTGACCTGGGTTTTTGAAAGCCAGGATATAGAATTCAATCATTCAGAAAGCAAAACATCGTCAACAAAAGACAGTGATTGTGCTTTAAAGCCACCTGGGAGCAGAGGGAGAACACATGCTCAAGCAATCAGAAAGCTGAGGCAGCCTCACATTGTTCTGCTCCTGATTTTGCCAGTGAGATGTGAAACTGAAACATGTTGATAGAGAGGAAATGCAAGCTGCTACCTGGGCTGACCTTGAAGGCTGCTCTCCTCCTCAGATAATTCTGTTTAGTCAGTTGTTTCTTCTCCTGAGCCTTATGCTGGGATAAAACGGGAGAATGATGAGGGTGGGAGATAAGGAGAGACAGCCACTGCCAGCAGTGTGGAAATCTCAGTGGTTTTGAACACCTCCAGGCCCCCTGACTACACCAGTACAAGCCAGTGTTGTGCTGCTATGAGAGCAGCATTGCATTCTGAAGAGCTGCCCCTAAGTCCCACTCCACTGGATATGCTGGAAAACGGCTATTAGGAACACAAAGTGAGTTTAATGAATGAAGAAATAGCCACTGAAGACAGTGTGAATGTGAGGCAAATCTTTTGCAATGCTAAGTTTTGCCATGGGACAGTTGACATGAAATGAAATATTATCTAGAATTCCTAGATATTTCTTTACACATTTTCAGAAATAAAAAGAAACTCTGGTAAAAGTGAATGAAACCACTTGAACTCTTTGCCCTGCAGCACAGGTTGGCAGAGAAATGGGGAAGAATGTTGTGATGCTTCCAGATTTTCCAGGAAACTAGCAATGCTCAGGAAATGGAGAAGCTGGAGTCCCTTGCATGGATGTGTGCCAGAGACAAAAGCATTGTTACAACAGCTGAAATGTGATTCTACAGGCCCCACTGAGCAGGGCATAAGCACATACTTAAGCCTATCCCAAGCCAGGAAGGAGCAGAAGCGTGGGCTGAAGTTCCAGTTGTGCTGCTGATTGCATGTGGCAGTAGTGTGATTCTCACTACGTCCACAATGGCTTTGCTCTGCTTCAACTTCTCTGCTATATCAAAAGTTATTATGTTAAAGTGACCAACCTGAACTGGAGCATGGTTTTATGTTATCTTAAACTAATGAAGGGAAAGATAGATATTTACACTCTCTGATTCCACACAACTATTTAGGTGCCCTGAGCCATGTGCTAGTATTCAGGTCTTTCCCTTTGGACATACAGGGTAGTTGGGCTCTCTTCCTGAATTCTGAATCACATTTTAATTAGATGACTAAAATTCCTGTTAAAAGTATCTTTCCAAAGAGCAAAGTTTCAACTGTGAGCATAATTAAGTGTTTAAATCAATTAAAAAAATAATTTCAGTTTGTCATCTATTGCAGTCCTTCAGCTGAGCACAAGTGTTCATTAACATACATTTCCCCTATTTAATGTTCCCCTTACTCTTATAGGGCACATTCTGGCACTGTGCTGCACAAATTGACTCAGGTTCTTGGAGTGCTTTACCATGCATTCCTCCTGAGGGAAGAACTGTGTACACCAGGATGGCTTCTTTTGGTAGCAAAACGTGGCATGTGTGTGAGAGCCTGCTTTTCCAAGAAGGTGCCTGGCAGTGTTTCACAGCAATTGCAATTTCCTGTGAACATAACACTGCGTGCTACAGTCAGTTGATGGATGATCAAAGCCCAACTTACTAAAAACATATTATAATCTACTAGAGACAAGTTTCCTAGCCAGCCAGGAATGACTGCTAGATGATGCTATGCAATGTCTGGAAAGGTGATACAAATGACTTTCCAAGTAACAACTTGGAACATAAGTCTTGGTTTTCCAACTACTGTACCTAGTGATTGCTTGTAGACACTGAAAAAGGGCTGTGTGATAGTTTCTGATAAAGCTGCAGTTTTCTATCATTATTTTTTGAGTGCCTTGCTGGAGGAGAAAGCTCAGGCCATTTCAGATTGTTACCCTGGACCTTTGCCTTTTTATCTCAGGAAAAGGAACTGTGCCTCTGAGACAGCATCAAATGCTTTAGGTAGTTCCAGGAAAGTGAGAAAGGATGTTTACTGTGTAGCCACTGTGTGATTTTGTTTCCACTGAAATGGTTTCTCATCCAAGTCCTAGATCTCAAAATACCCATTCAGCTTCATTTATACAAGGCTACACTTAATCCTGGGTTATTGTTTAGGAAGAATGGAGAAGAGTTAACCACAGTCAATAGCAGATTGTTACCTGTGCACCCAGGACACTTTGTGTGCCAAACAGTGTCTTAGAAGAGAGCCTTCTTCTGTGGGTTTCATGTCAGCTATTTCTGTCAAGTGGCACCAGCTTACCCTGATGGAAGAAAAGTAACTGTTGTAGTCAAGATCCTGCTTCATGCCCTCACTTCAGTAGGTGAAACTTTGTGCAGGTTGGAGGTAATAGGCACTGGAAGCCTTGATGGAATGCTGAGTGTAGTGGTGTCCTTTTATGCTACTTTGCATTTCTGACACTCTTTTGATCACAAGATCCATCTGCTCAGAACTGATGAAATCATCTGTGAATCATAGGAAGGCTTGGGGTGAGATTTGGCAGTATTAGTGGAGGGATGTGGGCAGGAAGATTTTATGGGAGTATGGGACCACCTCAGCTTTTATTTTCTGCCACTTGGTACTTTGGTTTCATGCCTCTGGCAGGGGAACTTGTAGAGTGGCAGAAAGCAAGGGAGGTATATGCAAATGGTAGGAAGACAGAGCCATATGGTAGTCAGTGAGCTGATTGTCAGTGCTGTCAGTGCTAATGTCCCATAAGCCCCTCATGCTTTCCTCTGGGGAAGACGACATTTGCATTTTAGCAGACCTTGGTAGTTGTTGATGTCTTTGTGGCCAAGCCAGAGGCTCTGGATTTATGGCTGGTGTCCTAGTGAAATGATGGTTGTGCTATTCATAATCTTGATAGCATGGTTGGCAAGCAGCACCTGGCTAGCTACTTGACCAGAGATTATCTGTGACAGTTGTAAAGAAGAAAAAGGGAAGAATTTGGCAGTTTTAGTCCAGCAGTCTCACCACAGTGTTGTTGAAACCAGGAAAATGCTGATTTAATTCACTACCTTCAATATACCAGTGAGTTGTTCCGTGAATGCTAGAGTCTGTGGCAGAAAACAAACATGTGATTTTACACCCTGTTCCTTTACTGCTTCTCTCTTGTGTTGTGCCTGCTAACTGGAAAACACAGTGAGGCTCAGTGGTGTCCTCAGACTAAGTGCTGTGTATTCATCCGTAGCAACACAGCCTCCAGAGAACAGGTTAAACAACAAATGGTCTGTTTGTATATGCCTTCCCTTACAGTTACAGTTTTCTCTATACCTTAGGTAGGACAAAGGTTTCAGACATGGAGTCTGTCTTGGAGATCCTAACAAAGAGTTTTAAATCAATTTATAGTTTTCTTGTGATGTAACCAAAGACAAACCCTGTTTATTTAATTTAGGCATATGGTTGATATCCAAGACAATAAATATGTAAGGCATGTATGTTAGAAATTTACCTGAGCTGCTTGCCTTAATTCACTTTATAGTCAGTGGAGTTAAAAATGTAATTTTTAAGACCTGCCTTGTACAAAACACAGTGGCTGAATTCAAACGTACAAAGTCTTCTTTCTCTCCATTGACACAGAAGGGGACCTACTTTAGTGGCTCTTACGTAGATAGGCTACAGATGGCTAGAACCTAAAGGTGAAGAATCAGAGTGAGGAATTGATCCCACTACATTATTTTCTATTTTGAAATGCATTTATTTGGTTGTTAATGAGATTCAATGTTCTTCAAAATTCTAAAACAGAGTAAGTTCTCCGCCATTCCCCAA
The DNA here is from genome assembly GCA_013397295.1 of Polioptila caerulea. Lineage (NCBI taxonomy): Eukaryota > Metazoa > Chordata > Aves > Passeriformes > Certhiidae > Polioptila > Polioptila caerulea. The sequence goes on along the minus strand of VYXF01013020.1, from coordinate 162,420 downwards.
GTTGGCTCAGCTTGGTTAGTGGGGCTCACAGACAAACTGTCTGGTTTTACATGACCCAATTAGTTTTAATAACTTCCCATTCAGACAGCATTCTCACTTGCCAAAATAGAATTTTTCATGAATTACTAAATTAATAATCAGTTCTTACTGACTGTCAGCTTCAGTGAAAGCTGATAGGAAGATGTTCTTGGCTTGTAATACAAGCCTAATACAAGCTTCAGGGGGACTCACTGTTTCATCCTACTTTTGTCTGCCTTCTCCAGCCCCCTATATTCCTCTTTTCCCAAATGCCTTCTATTAGCTTGTTGAAAATCTGTGGGAAGTGAGACGTTTTAACCTTTGAAAGATTCACAACAGGTATTTACTCTTTCCTCTTCTAACAAGTCAGAAGAACCAAACAGTAATAGAGATTGAGTCATCACATACCAGTAAAAGTAGTTTACAAGTCCATTAGTTTATTATTACCAGGAAGCTACCTAGGTCTTAATTAAACTGCAGATCTGTCTCTCTGAGACAAATACAGTTTGGCAAGAATTGGGAAAGGGAAACTCAAAAAAGTAATTCAATATTTTTGTCTGTAGTGTCTGTTAGGGCTTTGTTTTAGAATTGTTGCAATGTTTAGAAATAAGTATCTAGCTGTAAACATCTGACTCTATTGAGGCAGTCATATATAAGGTTGGGGAAATAATGTATGTCCTATAATTATCCTATAGGTTTCACTGTTATTTGTGATGTGGGACGCTGGACTGGCTTCCAAGCTCTATTCTTCAAAAACTGTGCTGTAAATGAATGAAAACACTGGAAGAAAAGGGAAGAATTGCTATTGTCTAACCACAACAGTCCAGGCAGGCTGCCATAGCAGCATTTTTTAAGCTCTAATTAAATAATTAGATCCAGCTACAAGTGTGTTCCTTTAGCCAAGTCCTCCAGTTGGCAAAACGTCTCAAATTCCCTTTGATAAATACTGTTGTTTGCTTAACACACTGTTAGATAGTTTATGAATTGCTTGTCTCTAAATTATTATGTTCAAGAGAAACTTATTAATTAGATTAATGTGGTTTGGTATTTTGCTAGAAATAGCTTGTCTTTATATGAATGTATAATTTTATTTCATTACAGTTACAGATATAACACTGTTTACTAATGGTTGTGTATCCAATTTTCAGAAAAAAGACTGTAAACGTCTTGCAGGCCAAGTACAAAAAAAGCATTTTTCCAGGGCTTCAGTGAGAGAGAACAGTTTTTTTTGGTGGGAAAGAACAATTAATCTCATGTCTTTTTCATGTACAATACCATGTGCTTACTGTGACTCTCTTCCAGCAGGTTTTACACGGCTGATGATGCAGCTTGTTGGGAGACTGGACTATAAGAGTCTTGTTTCACCCTTCTGGCTGCTCCAGGTAATCTAAACACATTTCAGACACATAAATGCATGCAGATCCCAGAGCTAGTACTGCTTGCAGGCACAAGTACACCTCTGTAGCTGAGGTTCTTTGTAGGAGAGGTTTCACCTCCCCACAAGCCAAAATCTGTAATCTTCCATGGGTGTTCCAAGCCAGATCTATGTTGACATTTTAGGACAAACTGGTTTGCTATCCTAATTTCTCTAACTCTCTTACTCCTGTTGCCTTTCAGAAGTCTCTAGAGGTGTTTGTAAACACTTAGAGGAGACTGAAAGGGGAGGAGATTCTGATGGGCAGGACAAAGACAATTTCTCCTTTTCTCCAGGTGTGCTGGATAACTCAGCACAGGGAGAGCTGTTTTGGCCAGCCACCTCTCCTTCCCAAAGCCTGCCCTTGCTGTCTGCTACTTCCTTGAATGACAAAATTGCTTTGATCGTGTTTTCCCACAGTCCCTTTGAACAGATGTCCTACAGGACAACTGAATAGTCAGGGATCCCAGGAGTGCTGTTGGAGTGAGATTTGAGGGCTCATCAAGCCGTAGCTCTGGACACAGAGTTGAAAATATCCTTGTGTGGATCCATTCACTGTAGCCTGGGCACATGGTCACTGCCTTCCTGCACTGGCAGATGTGGAAGACAGTGTCTCTCCCTGGACTTTTGCTAATGCCAGCAGACCTGCTGGAGTGAGCTTTCCCTTCTTTACCACCACCCAAATGGAAAGGACAAAGCCACTTGGATTTGTCCACAACCTCATTACCTCTGCTAGTATGGCTGTACTTAACTACCTCTAATGTTGTTCTTAACACTACCAGAGAAACCTATCTGGTCACTAAGCAAAGCTACACCACCCCTTGCACAGTGCAGACTGTCTTCTGAACCCCCAATCAAACATTATTTTCTTTTCTAGTCATTTGTCTCCCTGTTTCTGTTCAACAGCTGCAGTCCTCTTATTCAGCAGGAAAAATCAGGCATAGTTAAAACAAAACAAAACCTAAAACAAACAAATCAAATTAAGGAAAATGTTTTAGAGCATTTCAATATTCACATGATGTTGTGAGATGTTTCATGTCTAAAACGGTAATATTATTTCTGGCAATCTATCTCATGCTTTTCTTTTGTTGATTTTTCCAACCTCTCAGGAACTTGGAATGAAAATATTTTACTGATGTTACTATCCCTGGGAAAAGCTTGTCAACATAGACCCAGGTTTATGCTGAAAACTCATAGTGTTTGGCATGTGGTTTTGTGTTTTTCCTTCGTCAAAGAGATTATGTGGGGCTAAGGTCTGTTCATGTGGAGGCAGCGAGAGATACTGACACTGTAATTGAAACAAAAGGTGATCTTTCATATCTGTGTACACATATATGCAAATATCTCTTTTTGCAAATTATAATCATATGAGAAAGTCATTACATTACAGTAGCTCTCTCATACGAAAGCTGAGTAGATGCTCTAGGGATATATAACCTACAGAAACCTCTCTCTCTCTCTCTCAATTTTGCAGTGGCTCTCTGAGCAGGGGGATCAATGAAGCCTGATTTTGTATGGATTTCTGTCTTGAGGTTGAGACCCTATCTGGATTCTGAGGTCTCATATGAAGTGCTGCACTTTTTACCACAGTGAAGCATTAACCACAGCTCTTAACTGGCTGCCTAGTTTCAGAATACTTTTAAGGATTTAATAGTTTTTGGATTTCAATGCCTCTCAAATGTGCTTAATGAGCTTAAGCGTTTGAAGACTCACAGAGAGATCTCAGATGCTCAAAGAGGCAGCACAGTATCTTAAATACAGTTTCTACAAAGTGAAGCTAAAGTGTCCTTGCCCACATATGGAGAAGAAGCATAAAATACAAATTAAAACAGAAGACGTGAATTTAAACATAAACAGAGAATTTAACAGCTAAGGAAGGAGATACATTTGCAGATTAACCATTAATCACACAGGGGAAATCTTCCATTGCTGGTGAGAATTTAGCACCTAATTGCAATTTGTCTCTTAAAATTTCCTACGCAATCTCTTCTGTAAATGTATGTAAAGCTTCTCCCATTGCACATTAAAAAAATCATGTATATGTCCATGTGTCTGGGGGGTAAAGGAACTTGAATTTCACTTGTGGCTGTCAGAAAACCTTCCCGATTCCATGGGTTCATTTCTGTGTTTTCTTTTAAAAGTTTTAATTAAAAGACATTGATCTGTCATTTTGAGATTTCTATGTTTAGTTAAAAACCAACCAACCAAACTGAACAAACTCCGTTGAGGATCTTATTGGCTTTGGAGTTTAATATTGGCCTGCAAGAGAAAGGGCAATAGCTCGATGACAACAGTGTTTTGGCAGAAAAGGCCAGATAGATAAGCTTTAAGAGTTTTAATTTCTCTGAGGGGTCATAAGGTCCCCTGCTACCAAGCATGTTAAAAAGACAAATCAAACAGAAGAGTTGAGCCAGGTTCATTAGCTCTGGCAAATCACAGTTACCACAGCAAATGCATTCTTCCTTGGGTTTGTATGAAAGCAAAAGTCTGCTACGCACCAAACAACGTAAATACAATGCTGTATTTTGCCCAAGTTTTTCTCTTGTCATCATGGCTCAATGATTCTTAAAAATTGCTAAAGGAAATGCAGAGAGATGCATTTAAGATTTCAAACACCCTCCTGCATACCTGTCCTCTCACAATTTGGGTTCAAACCACAGCAGCAACAAACCCAGTGGCTCAGGATGCTCCTGAGCTCTCTTATCTTTGAGTGCTGAAGAGTCAGTAGCAGGGATCATGTCCCAATTCCTTGGATGATTCACAGGCAGGACACAGGCTGAGCAGCCATTTGAAGATGCTCTGAGAGTTTTGAAGACTGGAAGAGGTGCTGGGGGCAGAGGGGCAGGCGGCTCTTAGTGAGGTGCCGGGAGAAAGGGTCAGATGCTGAACTTGAAGAAGTTCACAGGCTGTCAAGCAAAAACTGGGGGTTGAATTAAGAGAGGCACTTTCAGATCTTCCAGCCATGAGTCACACAAATCATGAAACTACTTGAAATATTTCACCTACTCATACATCTCCTTTATCTTTAACCTCTTCCCTCTCTTTTGTAGCTATTCCCCTGTTCTGCTTTCTTTCAAGTCACACCCTGCACTGTTTTCCTTCTTCCTCTTGTCCCCTGTTCCCATTTTGGTATCTTTCTGCTGCTGAGTATCCATTACATTTTGTAGATCTTTCACATTTTGGAAATACTACAAGCAGTGCTTCTGAGCTTAAGTCACTGAATATTTGGTCGGTGTGATGACACAGTGATAAACTGTTTTTCAAAAAGAACTACTTGAGAAACTAACTAAATTATTTTTTTAAAGTATGCACTACCCACATACACGCCTTCAATCTGATAATGAATTTGTGCTATTTATATCCATGGTAAATTGGTGATATTAAACATTTAGAATGCAACTGAGGTCCCACTCTTTGATCAGGTGGGAGATATAAACTCAAAAGTCTCAAGAAAGTTATTCAGCCAGAAAGCAGATCCCTAGCAGCTCTGAGGTGTGGACAGGTTGGTTTTGTTCTGAAGCTGAGTGAACCAATGAAGAATTGCCAAAACAGAAAAAGGTGCGAGGTGCCCAGACTTCTGCAGTGTTATCTCCAGCTCACAGCACAGTGGCTGAATGGTCACTTGCTGCACCTGTGCTGTGGGTAAAGTGATGAGGGGCACACACACTTCCTTTCCTGGGACTGGGAAATGTGTCCTGAGACTGCTGTGAGGCACTGAAGTGGAAGAACGGAGCAAAGCCTTCCCCAGCCCTTCCCTTTACAGGATCATTGCACATGTTGTGTTTAAAGCCAGAAACAAAAATCTGCCAGGCCAGGCTTCCCCACATCAGGAGTCTGAAAGCTGGCAGGATCTCAGAGCATGACAGGGGCAGTCTGCAATTCATATACATTGGGCCTGGACTAACATTTGGCAAACTAGAGTTTGTAGGATACAAATGTCAGGAGATCATCCCACAAAAAGGGACCTCCTTTGATGTTCATCTGGATGTTGTTTGGGTGGTGGGTGGTACTCAGTTCACCTCCTCCTGAATGGGAGGTGTTATGAAGAAAAAACCTTCTTGCCTGCTTTTTGAAGAAAAGGGGAGAAGAAAATCATCTCAGTTTCTAAAACGGTAGGAAAGCATCCACCCCCATCCCCACTCCAGCAGGACTGCCTGGGGAGGGGAAGTAGTGTTTGGCTGGTTGTGTAGTGGGTGGTGTTGCTTTGGAAAAAAAATTGCTTTCTTTGAGATGTCTTCCACCAGGTCACAAAGAGCAAATATTCAAAAAGGACTGCTGCCTGTCAATGACACATGGCTCCTGCACACCAGTACTCTGCAATTCTGTTTCTGCACTGCCTATCCTCACGCAGGGAAAGCTAAAGTAGTATCTATCAATTATTCCAACAGAGCCAAGAACTCCTAATACTTTAAATCCAAAAGAAGAGTTTATTTTGCTTTGTCAGGAAATGTCTGATACCAGATAATTCTTTCTTTTTGCAATGATCTACTTAGAAACTGATGTGAAACCCATACAGGCATGAAACAGCTTGCATTGTTTTTACTGCATTTCTTTTGATTGTGCTACACCATGAAAGAAAAACAAACACATTCAAAAAGCAGACACTCCCAGGGTATGCATCTGCAAAGTGCAGTAGAGTTGTTTAGGTCTCCAGACTCCATCCTGTATCTATTTAAACATAGATGTTTTTATATTTATATGAAGACTCTTGCAAGTAAGGGAAAAAAGCCTAGTCCAGACTCCACTCTGGAAGGTAAATTCAAGTTAAGATTTTTTGCTGGAAAGCACCAAATGGAGTGTGTCATTAGTTTTGCTTTATATTGGACCAAGTTATACGTGTTTAATCTGGAGAACTGGAAATCTCCAATGCCTGCACATGGTCAGTGGATCTGATATTCCTTTAGTGTTATTGCTGGTGTCTGTGAGGGACAGGAAGTCCAGTCACTTGGAGGTCAAACCTGTTAATAGGGACCGCAGTTCCTCAGAGCCCTGCTGTGCCTTCAGTGACAGTTCACTGAAAGCAAGATGCTCTGAATACAATATTTTGGCTGCAACACACTGTTCTGGGCTTCTTAAATGAAACCGTTTTCCCAAATACCTCCTGACCAGATCTAGTTTTGCTCTCTAATCCCCATGCCTTTCCTGTACAGAAAAACACAGAGTCATTCACCATGCTAAACTTTCAGTGATTTAACAAAAAAAGCAACTCAAAATTTAATTTTATGCAATTCCTACCACAATCCTCCCCAAGACCTGGAATGATCCAAACCAGTGGTAGAGAGGCCTATCTACTATCTACTCCATTTTCTTGACAACTGATAGTCCATATTATGATGTCTGGCAGCTGATAATTTTTAAACACACTGCAGGATATATATTTCTCTTTCAACACTGTTTACATGTTATCTTGCTCATTTAAAAACCAAAAAATTTTTAGCATTGACATAATTTTACCCTTTCTTAACATAATCAAATTACTTCTTGTTATACTCTAGTCTGTCATATTAAGTCCCACTTTACTGAGTTGTGGGACTTATATTACTGTGGGTTGTATTGTAGCACTGCCTAAAGACTCAGACAAAGAACGTGGTCCTTTTGTGAAGCCCATGGACTAAGGAGCCATTATTCTTTTGGGTGTAGATACACTTCTCTCCATAATTACATCCTGAGCTGTGATAAAGTGGCTGCCAGGCAACACAGCTGTCAAAACTACATTGCAGGGAAGTTGGAGAGCACAAATCAAGTATAATAATAGAAATGTTTGGGATATGACAATGTTTGGGATTGTCATAATCACCCTTGTCCTTGCAAAAGTGTTAGTGCTGATGCTGCCAGTTCAAACTCCCAGATCTCTCTGGCATTTTGAGGTCTGCGGCACACTTTTTGTCTAAAGGCTGTCACTATCCAGTCTCTTTTCTGTCTTTTGTGTCAGCAATAGGGATCATGCAGTGGGCCGTATCACTCTGCTAAAATAGGTGATTATTTCTTTACACTTATCCTTCCAGATCTGGCTATTGTAATGGGCAATAGCAGCAGAAAGGAGGTGGTGCCAGAATGTGGCTGGAGCAAACCCTGTCCCTTTCAAGAGTACCCAGGTTGGCCTGATTCACACTGCTCATCAAATCACGCACACAGGATGCAGTTAAGTTGATTTAACTGCTACTGAAAGGAGCAGTTCTGCTTTACCTCACTTCCAGGTTTCTGCCTTCCTCGATCCTGCAGCTGTGTGGTCACAAGGTGGATCAATTCAGCTGTCTGGCCAATGGAAAATCCATTATTTTCTGAGGTGTTATTTTTCCACCAGATCGATCAGCTGAATAGAGTCTGATGGTTACCAGATCCCACGGAAGGGTGGCAAAGGGAGTAACTCACCCATGGGTTGCAGAGGGGATCACTGTTTCACAGCAGCCTGTGGTCAGGTCAGTGCTGCTGAAAGGTCAGGCTGCTGCTGCATTCAGGTGACAGACAATCCAATGTCCCACTGATGGTGGAAGAGGCTGTTCTCTGTCTCAGCACCCTGACACAGGTTGGGCACGTCTGCCATCCTTCTGCTATGGGTGACCCTGTGATCCCAGAGGAGCTGGTTTAGGGAGCACATCAGTGATGAAAAAAAACTATTCCTTTTTTACTTTTTTCCCCCCGAGGTTAGTGTCATGGCTAAGCCAGTTCCTTGTGGGGCTGGAGGAGTACTGGGATGAGTCCTGAAACCAGTGGGACCTCTTGGTTGGGACAAGGCAACAGCTCTCTCTAACATGGCTGTGAAATTGGCTTGACTGTAATGAAATTTACTCAGATATTCAGGCACTGGTAAACTAATCCTGGATGAGCAGGTCAGCCTTATTTGTAGCTTTGAGGCAGAAGATATATGTAAGGGAGACCCACACTACCATCAATTCTGCGATCTAAATAAGAGAGAATAGAGTCTGCAGAGAGGAAGCAATTTCTGTACCATGAGTTAGAAAAGGCAGGCTCCAAAGACTAAATGAAGTCCCCATAACTCATGGAACTGAATTCTAGACAATAGTCAGAGAATTGGTTTCTGTCATTGACAGTTCTCTTGCAGGGATTACCTGAATGACTGGAAGCAAGTAATTCACTTGAGATGAACTGCTTGGTTTTTCCAGTATCAATGCTGGCTGGCATTGGAGGATGAAACACCCCTTTGAGTCAAAAAACCTCTGGGAAGGGAACAGAGAAGGTCTTCACCCCTTGCAGCCACAAATAATCACTGGACCAAAGGGTACCTCGGTCAAGAAGGAACGTGAGGAGGCCTCCAGCCCAGGCAGGCTCAGTGCTTGGGGGGTCACACACACCAGGCTGCCTGGGACTTCCTCCAGCCCCATCTTGACAGCCTCCAGGAGGAAACCGAGCCCCCCCAGTCCCGGGAGGAGCCCGACCCCCTCTTGCCTGGGCTCCGAGCCGCCGTCTCTGAGCGTGCTGGCCACTGTCCCACGTGTTCTGGCCGTGGGTGCGGGTCGGTGCGGAGCGCCGGGGACAGCCCGGGCGGCGGTCCCTGAGCGCAAAGGAGTTAACAGGACTTTCTGCCTTTTCCCGCCCGCGCCTCCTCCACCCTCCTCATTACCTGCACTTTATCACCGCCGGAGCCGCGGGGCGGGAGCGGTGCAGGGCCGGCGGGGCTTCCTGCGCCGCCCGGGCTGCCCGCGGCGCTGGGGCCGCGCCGTGCGGGGGAAGGTGCGCGAGTGCAGCGTGCGAGGGAGCGCCTGCCCG
>VYXF01013020.1:58776-153082 GCA_013397295.1 Polioptila caerulea | reverse complement strand
GGGCCGCGATGCGCGGGAGGCCGCGGGCTCTCGGCGCTGGCCCCGCGGCGGCAGGGGCCGAATGAGAGAGGGAAGGAGGGAGGATGCCCGGGCGGCACCTCGGCACCCACCGGGAGAGGTGCCCGCGGGGGGCCCCGGGCTCCGGCCACCGCTGCCAGCTCTGGTATTACATGAGATAACAGGGGGAGAAAGCGTCCCTGTCCCATCTCCGGGTTCCTCAAGTGGCTCTTCCCCTCGTGCGTGNCCACCGCTGCCAGCTCTGGTATTACATGAGATAACAGGGGGAGAAAGCGTCCCTGTCCCATCTCCGGGTTCCTCAAGTGGCTCTTCCCCTCTGTGCTTTTCCCCTCGTGCGTGCCTGCTCTCCGCGGACAGGAGGCACAGCGCGCCTGTGCTCCGACACCGGTGCACACGCGTGTGCCAGCAGCGAACTCCAGCGTGCCCCGGCATTGACTGAAGTTGGGATGCGCACACCGGGCCTCAACCTCGCGTGTCTCCTGTCAGCGAGGCCGTGGGGTCAGGTGGGCATCACTGAGCTCCCCAGCCAAATTTCACTCCATTTCACCCATTTTTTAAAAAGGTTGGTGGTGTGTCTTCGCGGGGCAGTCAGTGCTCCGGTACAGCGTGGCGCTGCCGTGGCTGGGAGCTGCGGTGGCGAGCAGCTGCTCACGGCCCCGAACTCTCTCAGTTGTGGCTGGAGCCATATCGGGGGGTGGCATTGCCATCAGATCAATGGCAGTCAGTCTGGTCAGACCTTACTTGCAGGCGAGCACTGGGTTGTAACCCACCTCCCGAGCAGTCCAAATGAAGGGGTGGGCTAATCCACATGGGGTTGGGGCTGTCTGTATGGGGAATCTGGCGAACTGCTGTTCTGTTTCAGTGTGCTGATCAACACCTGTGCAGAGAGTGATGGGGGAGTCAGCGTGGTGTGTGTTTGTACCCACATCAACTTTGCAGTACTTTGCCCATGTAAATAAATGATTTCTCTGCATGGGGAAGTTGTTGTGAAATATACAAGGGTGTGAATTTCAAACCAAACTTCCTGGGTAAATGCTTTGTTATAAGAGGATATATAGGCAAGGAAGATAATTAGGATTAAAGTAGGATATAAATTCACAGTAGAATAGCTTTTTTGAGTAATATGGGTTCAGATTCCAATTGTACATTAATTTCCTTCCTCCAGCACGTTCAACACAAAATAATGACCAACCTGTATGGATATGCCTAATGGTTTTTATTGTTCTGGTGAATTAGTAATCCACTTGATTATAATCCAAATTGTCCATATGAACACAGAGCTGATGGGATTCAGTTAAACAACTAAGCCTTGCTTTGCCCTAGGAGGATGTTACTGACGGATATATTTCTTCCAACAAAGAAAGTCCTTTTCTGAATTGGATGTTGTTTGTTCCTCATCAAAAGCATGCTACCAAAGGAATGGAGTAAGTGTGCAGTGAGGAGGAGAGAGGCAGTGCAGAACTGCTGCCGGTAACAGCTTTAGTTCACAGGCAGGTCTGAAACACTGCTTTAACAAAACAAATTCATGACACTTCAGGGAGACACCATGCAGATCAGCCTCAGGTTTACTCTCGTGGTTATTCCTCACCACTACTGAAAGCATTTGACAAGTGTGCAGTACAACAGTTATTCTGTAAATATTTACTGTGGCTGAATTAACGCCCCGATGAGAAGCGTGGGTAGATCCTGGATCATACAGCTTCTCACTTGTGCTTGATGAACCCTTGGTCCTCCCTCGTTTCGCAGAGTTCCAGCTGAGACTCTGCCTGCCTTTGCTGATGGTTCTGTGTTATGGACCAGCAAACACAATGTGACAGATTTAGTGGTGGTGTCACCTATGGCTTCGCCTCCCGGTACCCTGTGGGTCATCTTGTAAAGTTTTTCTTGAACAGTCTGTCTTGGTAGGAAGCCTGGAGGGATGATAGTGAGTCTGTAAGGCAGTCTGGAGTCAACCCAGTGCATCTTCTGCCAGGAAGAAATTCTTTATTGTGAGGTGGTGATGCACAACAACTGATTGCCCAGAAAAGCTGTGGATGCCCCATCCCTGAAATGTTCAAGGACAGGTTGGCTAGGGCTTTGAGCAGCCTGGTTGAGCAGAAGGTGTCCCTGCCCATGTCAAGAGGGTTGGAACTAGATTGTCTTTAAGGTCCCTTCCAACTCAATCCGTTCTATGATTCTATGACCTTGGATCAGTGGAAGATGCTGTGTGGAGACACTGTATAGCTACAACAGGACCTTCAGACCAGTGCCTTGGTCCCATGTGGAGAATGGGAATGCTGTGCTCTGCCATCTCTGGGTTTGCAGGGACTATCCTGCAGATGGAATTACTCAGCAGCATAAGTGCCTAGCGAGGTGTTCCAAGGAGCAGGTCATACAAAGAGTCCAGCAGAGTTTTTAATTCACTTGTTCCCATTGGAGACAAAGTGGGCACTTGAAGTGCGTGGAGTTTCTCCGTACAGGTGTGATTATCCAGGGAGTAGTTTGTTTTTGTTAGTAGTACCCTGTGTTGATTCCTGTCAGTTCTGTGCATGTGCCTTTTCCCCCCAGAAATGGACTTTTAGGGGCATGACACTTTTCACGTACTTCTGTTTAATATGAAGAGTAACTTAAACCCTGAAAATGACAGTATTTGGGAGAGGAAAGGGATATGTTAGAACAAAAAAATGCAGTATTTTTTCATACTTTCCCTTTTAAACATGACCCTAAAATTTTAATAGTTTTAAGGTTAGGGAAAGGAGTAACATTAAGATACAAAACAAATATTCCTTTTTTTTCCCACCTCAACAAAATATTTCAAGTTAATCCAAAGTTAATTTTCAGAGGGTTTTGTTTGCTTATGAAAAAAAACCTTAGTCTGTTCTTCCTCTCCAGTGACTATTTCTTTGTGCCTTTTTTGCTTGTTCAAACACCAAGCTGAGAGCCTTATTTGTCCAGCTGGTTTCATCAGGAGTGTTGCTCCCTTAGGTGAGCTGTTTTCAAGTAAATGCTGACCAGCTGAAATCCTGGCTTGTTTAATTTCCTAGAAAAATATTATGACCCCTGAACAGGGGTTCTGCTTCTGATGCTGACTTGCTCAGGGGCTGCCTGCAGTGCAGTTCGCTTCCACATCTATAAAGCACAGATTATCTACATGAGACCATGCCTGGGGACTATGGATAATAAAATATAATGGAAGTGTTAAGGGTATTATAATTGTTTTAAGGATGTACTTCTCTTCATGCTGTTCAAATACTTCCTGGGCATCAGGGGAAAGGAAAGCATTGTGTAGAAGAGGGTAGTATACGTTAAAAGAATTGATTACATTTTGAAAATCAGTATGGGGTGAAATAAATTTTTTTGTTTGGTCATCTCAGTCCTTGGCCCTTCACAGCAGACTATCTGAAAATTGTGACTAGAGATGGAGATAATTGAAAATACAGTGTAACAAAATTAGATTTCCCTCTCAGTTCAGTAACCCCCAAAACTGGAGACCACTTTGGTATTTTTTTCTTTCTGTGTTGGGATACATCCAGTACTAACATATGTTAAGAAGTTGGAGATGGAAAAACACCTTGCAGAAGAAGCTGCAGTAGCCATCCTGCTTGGATATTTCTGTGCTGTGAACAGCAAACAGCAAACATGACTGCTTCAGTCATTTAGATAAAACAAACGTCCAGTTCCTTGTCTAGGGGAGCCCAATGTTTCTTTTAAAGCTCTTGAACTTCAAACTGTACATTGATCTTGTCCTTGATGGTGTTTCTTCTTAAATTCATTCTTAGGGCAGGTGTAGCACAATTATCCAAGATAGCATTATTGATTAGATTGATTATCAGGGTGATTAGATTGCATTTGCACAGTGAGCTGCGAGGTGTAGGTTTTACTCATCATCCTCTGCTGGATAAAATATGAGAAAATAACTCAGCCTTTTGCTGTTGTAGCTGAGTGTGTGTCAGAGCTTGAGCAGAGGCAGAGGTGGGATCTGTTGTAGTGTGTCATCATGTCCTGTGGAACTGTTCTCCTCTGCCATGTCCTTTCTCAAAACCTCTGGAAAGACCCTTCTGTTTCCCAGTTTTCCTCCTAGAGTTACATGTTGAGGGTACGTGCAGTAGGCATGAGTACTTTGCTTATGAACTGTCTTTGCTGCTCTTTCTGATGTCTGTTAGATATCTTCTTCTCTTCCCTTTTCTCTTGTGACTAGTATGAAATACACTTCTATGCCTCCGGAAGCACCAGCAGTGAGGTCCTGTGGGCCACTCCATCATGCCAAATCTTCTTTTCACCACACTCAGTTTCATTCTTTATGGAGTTCATACTGTTCCTGAGAGAGCAAGGAAGTGCTCAGGAGGAGGAGGAATTATCTTGCACACATGGAGGCACACACCTTTTTAATCACCTCTTCTGCTTTCTAGGTTCATATTTAGACACAGACAAATACTGCTATACATGAGCATCAATGCTGCTCTTTATCACAGTAATGGATCTGGAAATCCTTTTTCTGGAAACCCCATTACTCTGATATTGTGAAAGATCCTGCTGGTCTGTAGAAACGTTCATCATGAGATGTATCTTTTGGCTTGATCAGAGTTGAAGAGGTACCATGACTCTTTTCTCTTCTGAGACCTTGTAATTACTTCTGTGAGGTTCCTAGAGGTCTTTGGCCCAGCAGATGCTCTCACGCTGTCTTCACCTTAGCTTTGTTTTGAGCAGCTACTTTGCTGTATGTTTGTCAGGATGTAAACTGACTGTAGGGTTACAGGTTGAAAATAAACTACAGAAGCTGCGGTACAACTGCTAAAAGTCTGCATGAGTTCAGGGTGAGTCTGGAGAAGTTCATGGAAGAGAAATGTATTGAGGGTACATAACCCTCATCAGGCACAGAAGGCTCCTGAGCTGAAAATAGCTGGAGGGTTGGAGTGCATTAGGGATATCTATCATGTATTCTGGCACTAGCAGTTGTCATGCTGTTGGAGACAACTCCTCTTTGGCAGAGGAAAAAAATCAAACTATATGCAATCTGTTTTAATTAAATGAAGTATCAGATCCTCTCAACCTACATTCTGCTAAACTTTTCTTCATCTCCTGTTAGGAGTTTTCAGTTGCTTATGTCATTCAAGTACCTATTCTCTAATCAATTAATTTGGCAGCTGGGGAGACTATAGTGTTGTTGATGAGGTTTTGCCAGGACATTAGAAATTGGCTGCTGGAAACACTCAGAATTTACAGTCCTTACATCATGGTGGTGGTTGATATTTAGGTTTTGATTGAGCCGAGCATATAGATCTGCTTCGTACCCAGATAATCCTCTCACAAATGACTGACATTTATCACAGTCCATATCCCTGTTGGCAGCTTCTCATCTTCATGGTTCCTGAGTGACCTTGTATCTCATGCTGCTGGATTACACTCTTTTCCTAATATTGCTCTTCTTGAAGGCTCCTAATCTTCCAGTACACCATTCTGTTTACACGGGTTTTGACAATCCCTCCAATTTTGTGCCATCAACACATTCCATTAGCACCATTGTGCTCTTTTTACCAGTGTTGCTAATGGGAAGAGAAGAAAAAAAAAAAACATAATAATATCTCTGGTACCAATGTTTATATATACTACAGAGACTTTAATTTTGACATTTTTTCTGCATTAGAAAGATGCAGCGATGTTTTGTGTAGATGCTATGCTGGCTGAAGTCAGCACACAAAAGTGCTGGATTGACTCAGTGGGTTGGAAGTTTTATTGTCAGATGTATTATCCAGGTTGACTGATTGATATTGGTGACATTTTGCTTTCAAGTCTGCCACAGAGGTTCTGCTCAGTAACTTAATACCCCCATCACTTAAGCAGCTATTATGTGACTAAAAATAGTTGTGGTAAGTAGTCTTGAATTGTTCCTATTGTAATCAGGATTATTATGTATTCCTGCTAAATGTATTAGATTAAGATAATTATCTTTCACATATCACCTATAATATGCTTAAACTTGTCAGCTCTGTGATTGGTGACACATGAAATATTGAGCAACGTATAAAATAGCTTTAGCAACAGTGACCATGATAGCTGGTGGGGAATTTCAGGGTCTCATGTGTTTATTTGCATAATAATTTGTTTCATAGTCAGTCTTTGGTGAATTGCTGAATTGAGAATACTTCTTAATTAGCCCACATGTTATGACATCTGAGAAATTATGGCTGGATTTGATTAACTACAGTTGAATTAAATGGAAAGTAAAGCCACACTTCTGCCCTAGGAAGTAACCTAGGAAGTTTTGCAGAGTGCAAAGCTATTTTTTACCCTGAGGTTGGGGATTAGCCTGTTGATGGGATGATGTCCATTGCTTGTGGTCTTACACTGGCACTGGGAGAGAGGTTGGCAATTCCTGGACTGACATGTCAGGTGCTTTCTAGCATCCCTGGCAAAGTCCAGATGCAGCATTAGTTGGTGCTGCTGCCAGTGCATGGGGAATAGGTGCCATCACATGCCTTGTGTTCATGGAAGCTGCAAAAATTGACGCAGATTTCTTGACACATCAAAAATGCAGCAGCTTCCTTTAAACTATGGGAGAGGTTCTGTTTCTTTTCTCTGCTTTGGTCCAGAGCACATCCTGATAAGCCTCTCTTTGACCTGCCTACCATAAACCAGACTTGACTATATCCCCTTTCCCCCGCAGCAAATTGAGCTCCAGCTGAACATACCTGATCTTGTTTTGCCTGTGCTCAGTCTATAAATGTCTGTTGTCTTGTGTCGGAAATAAAGCCTTCAGATAAGGACTGCAGAATCAAGTTTGATCAACCTTGCATGTTTTTTGTCTGGTTGGACAAGGATCTCACTGGTTTTGCCTTTGGTTTTGCTCTGCTTCCCAAGGGATGTAGCTTGCAGATCCTCAGATGTGGTACTCCTGTGCATGGCTTGGAAACCTAGCAAGGACGTCTATGTAGGAAATAAGATCAACTTTACTGGAAGTAAAATTAGTGTATTTGCAAAACTTCTGCTAGTGTTAGATCCTGTTGAAATTCTTGATTTAAATGTGAGCTGTTTGTCCCCTTGGTTACATACTTACAGAAAAAGAAACAAAATTCACTTAGTGGAATTGTATACCTTAATTTGCTTGGTTACAGACCTGTATTATTGGTTAATTCACACTAGATTTCCCAGCTGCCAGGATGAATGAACAACACCATACTGTACAATTATGACAAACTCCATCAAGATTTGTATTCAGCTGTTGTTACTTGTATGTCCCCAGTGGTTTGAATTCCATTTGCGCCGTGAGGAAATTGCAAAACAAGCTGTGCATTTTTATAGTGATGAAAATGCTGAAAAGACAGTGATAGCTTTTCAAAAGGGGAAAAGAAAAAAAAAAGAAATCAGAATATGACGACTTCTCAACCCAGCTCATAGAAACCGTTGTAATAAAAGAGATTTATGCTAATTATATAACAATTAAAGTAATATTTCACGTGTAGGAAAGGCAGGTCCTTGTTCTTTATACTTATACTATGTAACTTATGCTGTATAACTTTATATTTATACTGTGTAATTTGGTTATTCAGTTCCAGATGAAGTGCTCCTTCCCACCCATGGTTTCTGCTCACCCCAGGCAGGTGTGGGGTGTAGCAGCCAGTGTATGAAGTGATGCTTCAGGTTGCAGACTTTTGGTCTGGTTCTGCTAAAGCCCTTGAGCCCTCTGATGGGTCTGAGTGCATTTCTGTTCTGAAATGCCACGTTCCTGGCTGCACTTCTGTGCCATCAGGTGCTGCAGGTCTGATCACACAGTCACCTCCTTGGGATGTGAGCCATCTCCTGATACAGGTTCATTTTGATGCTCAGAAAAAGAGCCTTAAGGTTGGTTTGGGCTCAGCAGGGTGCTGGAGGTGTCTTGTGCCTCTGGGCAGGCTGAGAGTGCCCTGCTCTTCTGAAGTCTTTCAGGGCTGGCTTAGCTGGGCTCTCCACTGCTCTACTCCTGTGCACAAACACCCTTTTCCCTCAAATCAGGCTGCTTTGCATGTCCTGTAGGGTTCATGTGAATGGATCCATTTCAGTGGAATATTTTACTTTGCTTTTTAGTATCTGGGGTATACACTTTATCCATGACACCTTTTTATTTAAGCATTTTTCGCTACACCTATGTTTTTGGCATGAGTTTGAGGATAAAAAAGAAGTCATTTGTGTTCTAAAGTTAAAAACCATGTAAGCAGGAAGTGAATATTTGCAAATTCTAGGTATAAAATGTATTAGCTATTTATAATTGTCACTATGTCTTTTATCTCAGTTAACTTATTGTTTGGTTTGGGTTATTCTGACCTTGTAAAATGATCTTCTTACGGATATTGTATTAAGTTAGGGTCAATTATTAATTTAATAATTTAAATCCTATGGTATACGATTTTCTCTGATTAATTCCTTTCTGAAAGATGTTTTCTTGCAGAGACACACAGTGATTAAACTGATTAAAAGTCAATATACTTTTTATAGTGCAAAAAGAAAAAATTCTGCTGATTGAAGGAGAAAAAACCCTTCAAACTCTATAAATAGCAGTAGATGTGAATTCATAGCATCACTAAGGATCTATTGCCTTCAGTTTTAGAACTGAATTAACCCATTAGATCTTAAAATGCCAGATGATTTCTAGTTTTCCTTTTTTGAAATACTTCTTGTGAGGAATGCAACTTTTTTCCCCTCGTTTTTGAGGAGACTGCCTTTCTTTCCCTGCTTCCTGAACTTCATACTCAAGCCTTTATGTAACTGAAACACATAACATATTAAACACATAACTCTACACGAGTTAGAGCAATAAAGAAAGAAATAGTTGAGAGCCTCTCCAGCAGTTTTTTGTTTAATTATGGGGTGTGTTTTACCCGTGTGTGTGTTTTATTGTGATAGCTTCTCCTGCAGCTGCCCCTTCTGAGCCTCTCTGCAGTCGTGCTTGGGTCAGTATCAGCACTCTGGCTGTGGGATGAGTGCCACCAAGCAAGGAGCAGTGGCTGCTTGAAATGGTACCACTTGTGGCAGAAATGTATGTCAAACCATGCCCTTCATGATGGAGTAGATGGTGTGAAGTTTATAGGTCAATATTGAGGAGGAGGAAGGACTGCATATTGGGTTAAAAACTGAAACTAAAAAAAACTGATCCCAAACCTCAAATCCCACAGAAAACCCCCACAGAAAATTGAGGTCCAGACCACTGTGAACATCAAGAATTTATGATGTGGCTTGGGGGAGGGAGAGAGAGCAGGTGTTTGGGGTTTGTTTATACATTTTTTAAGATGATAAGCATTTAATTGTGGTTTTCTGGCCAAGTTCTTGCTCAGAGAGCTAAACCCAGTGGACCTAAACCACTTTGTAATTTCAGATGGATGTGGTAGTCATTTACTGCAATAGACTGCCACTGCACACTGCTGAGCAGATGCTCCATTTCATCCCATAGGTGAATGCAGTTCAGTGATACATCAATTGATTCTTAAAATATGGAAAGAAGGAGAGAAAATGCATACACACAGTTCGCTTTGAAGATGTTCTTTATTGGGTGGCTGAAGCAATGAGACAAAAGTACCCCTTAGATCTGCTCTGGATCCCAGCTCATGTACAATCCAGTGCTTTGTTGTGGTTTGTCATTTCTGCAGTGCCTGAAGCCTCTTGGCAGTAAAAATAACTGGGGGTGTGGGCTGTGAGTCTGATGCTGAATCTGTGTTGCAGGACAAACTGAGTTGTGTGGTGTCTGTTAAGGAAGGCCATGGGAGATCCAAGCCCTAAAGGAACAGGGGCAGAATCTAGAAGTAAGCTGCCAAAGAAGAAAGAGGAGGACACAACCTACCCCAAGCTTAACTGTGTTTTGACTCGAGCAGGATAAACAGCAACGCCTGTCAGTGCCAGTGCTGATTTGTGTGTGGGAATACTCTAAAGCAACCTTCCTTGCATTTTTTGGGGAAAAATTATTTAAGAAACAAAAATTAGTAATCCTGTTAGATTTAACTGTCATAAACACTTTTGAAAACTTAGGACAGAGTTTAATTTCCATTTGCAAAGAATGACATAATCATGTTAAGGTTGGAATTTTGATACTTGAAAAATTTATACTATGCATACCATCTTAAAGTTATACTCTGTCAGCTCAAAGAGTGTCTGCAAGTGATTAAAAGATCTGTTCTCTTTATTCCATATGTATAAAAGGGATTGACAAAAATGTTCAGCCTGTTGGAGCACAGTAATTCATAAATAGTGTCTTTGTAATTGTCTTTGACAGCAATTACTGCAACAAAATACATAAAATACAAGAAAAAAATAGTAGTCAAATTAATACCTCTCCATTTATATTTTTACTACTGTGCTGAAGGATACAAAGAGGAACATTGAGCAGATATTTAATTTCTTGTTTTATCTCATTAAACAAAACAAATGAGTTTCAGATTAGTTTTACTAAAGCTATTTATCCAATTATGGCTTTCACTGCACTTGAATGAATGGTTGCAAATCAGTAGGTCTCTTAGGTTGCCAGGACATGCATTAGTATTGGTGAGTCTCCAAGCTGAGTAGCAGGAGTGATGTCTCTTTGGTTTTTTTTCCATTCAGATGTCTGTCCTCAGTTCATACAGTGTATACATAAACTGAGAATTTACCTGAAGGCCTGCTTAAAGAGTTCCATTTATAAATTGATCCTTTGCAATTCAGTGTGGCAAAAAATATTTACACTATACTGGTAGAGGTGTTATTAAAAAAAAAACCAAAGGAATGATTTCAGAGGAACCTAGAATAGGTAAAACACATATTGTAGTGGGTCAAGGTGATGGTTCATCTAGTCCTGTATCCATAAGTTTTAGGGACAATCTAACAGGTAACAGTTTTAGCCATAAATAAAATGCTTCTTGTGATTTCAAGAGAGTGTGTGGGAAAATGTTGTCTTGCCTGCCTCCCACACTGGTTTTTTTTTCCTAGTTTCAAATAGTCAGGTAGTTTATACTCTGATGCTGGAAGCTTGTTAACATTAACCATTTTAGTTACAGCTTTTCATGTTGTGCATCTACCAATCCAGTCTTTTAATGAGTCTGGATGGTGTTTTGTTTTCAGGCTCATCTTGGAACAAAAATTTACAAAGCTTCTCTCTGGGGTTTGCTGACAATGACTTTACAAGGGAAGGAAAACTAAGTTTTGTTTTATTCTGTTGTTGATGAAAACATTTAGTTTTGATCAGTTTTGAATATCCTACCTTTAATTTCAGTGACCCTTCCTCTGTTCCAATGAGGCAGGGAGCTTCCAATTTTGGTTACATTTAACTTTTTATTCTTTTTTACAGCTGGTTTTCAAGCAAGCAATTCCAGCCTCTCTAGATGACTCCTTCCATGCTGTAATCATTTTTGTTACCTTGTTTTCAGCTCTGGTTCTGCAGTGTCCCTTTGAACTGGTGATGGCTTGTGCTGAATGTGATATTCTAAATGAGACTGCACCACTGTTTTATATAAATCATGCCATTTCCCCCCTCTCCCCATCATGTAGGATTTTCATCCTAACAACCTGCTATTTCTTCAGAGTTCCTGGGGCCACTGATTAGTTCTTCACACAAAATGTCTTCCCAGCCATTCAGGTTGCTTTCTTTCAGCTGATATATTTAATTTGAAGCCATATAAATTGTCAGCATATTTTTCCTTGCTTTTGATGTCAATAAACATAATTTAACACTGTTTACTTGCCTACCTTGACTAGGTCCATTTGGAGCTTTGTTTATAGGCTTCTGATTGTGACTAACCAAATTTGTATGAGCAAAATTTGCTTATCTTGATGATGACATCATAAATATGTCTCATGAAACAGCATCCAGCCTAGGATCCAATGTTGGGGCATCTTTGTGTTTTGCTTCTCACAATGAAAACAGTCAGTTTAATCCTGTTCTTGTCCTTCATTACTTCTGTGGTTTTGATCAACTACAGTGTTTTGTCTGCACATGAAAGACTGCTTTAGGTTCCTTTGAGGAGTTTTCTATGTTAGGCTAAGCCCATACTGTCCTTGTTGGAGGTACAGCTGTAGAGTGTTGCTGTGTAGGTGGTCTCTGAATATTCGAGAAAAGCAGCTGATAGCACGTCAGTCTTGTTTGTTACAACATGCTCTGTCAAAGGCTTTGCTGCTCTTCTGAGGAATGTAAGAATATTCACGACCAGAGAAGCTCCTGTTTGGTGGGTGGACAAGTGTTTGGAAGGCTTTCCACAGACTACTAACCAACAACTTTGTCAAATAATCTCTGAGCAGAGCTCTCTGCAAGAGTATCTCTTGACTCTGCTGTAACCAGTATTTTCTTTTAAAACTCTAGGATGGAGTGGAGAATAAGTTGTTAAGGAGCAGGTACTGCTCCTATACATCAAAGAAGAAAGACCAGTGAGGAAAAGCACCAGTTTTTGTTCTTCTAAAAATAATTTATTTTTATTTTTCTGCCCAGGCAACTTTGTGGCAAAACTGCTATTAAGAACAAACCTATCTAACAGGTAAACCAACAAAGATTTTGAAGAATGTCACATTACAGGCATTTGTTCTCTATTCCTGTAAAGCACTTAATTAAAACCAGAGATACAAAATGTCCTAGTGGTCTTTTACATTTAAGCAAAAAAATGTAACTAACAGAGCAACACTGCTATTAAATCAGAGTTGTGGTCTGATTAAAAACAATATGAACTTAGGCTCTTTGAGAATCCATTTATTTTGGCTGTAGAAAAGTACCTACTTCAGTTGTTTATTAATAGCAAAACATGTTACAGGAAAATTTATGGCAGGATGGTGGGAATCGATAAGGAAACATCACATTTGTCCCTTCTGTAAATAAAAATAATTTCAAAGAGACTATCCAGAGGCAATAATTTCTTTTTAAAAACTGTCCCTGGTCACTGAAAAGCTGATGGTAAATTTTATGAAACTGGAAACGGAGGGGTTTTTTTCTTAAATTTGAGTTAAGCAAGAAAACAGATTGCATCTTTATCTCTTGCTTTAGCAGTTCTTGGTGTTATCTGACTTTTAGAAACAAAGCTAAATGCTGAGGGTCTGTGAGTCATCTTCTTAGCCTGAGCCAACTCCAGCTTCAGTATGTGTATGCGTGCTTCTTTATACCATGGCTTTTCCCCTCCTAAGTTAGTCATTGTTATCTCTTGGCACAAGTGAAGAGGTTAAAAACGTCAATAAGCATGAGGCATGCTAAAAACATGCAAACAAACCTCCCATGTAATCTTCCAAACCCCAGAATGTTCCCATTCCCAGTAGTTTGTTGTTCATGAACCCATCTG
This sequence comes from Polioptila caerulea, assembly GCA_013397295.1. Lineage (NCBI taxonomy): Eukaryota > Metazoa > Chordata > Aves > Passeriformes > Certhiidae > Polioptila > Polioptila caerulea. Next base: position 139,832 of record VYXF01013020.1, on the reverse strand, counting down.
ATCTTTGGATGATATCCTGATGGAGGGAGCAGGGAGGTGAATTCCAAGGCGAGGGTTTGCTGACAAGGAATGATGTCCTAGAGGCCCTCTTCAGTTAACTTCTGCTGGTATCCAGTTTCCAAAACATACATTATGGCATTGCATAAGGGAAAAGCAGAAAACAGATCAGATAGAGGTGAAAAATTTCTGTTGATTTTTTTGGAAAGCTTTTCATTTTGATGAAGTCTCTGTGTATGTGTCTATGTAACAAAGAGTTTTGTAGCTCCTTTTAATTTTGGTACAGTTATTTCTGGTGCTGGAAAAGCTACCAAATAGGTTGTTAACCTACAGGCTTAAGCTGGCTCAGATAAAATGGGTGAAGCCCTTGTGGTTTGTGGTGGTTGTTCCATTGAGATAAGGATGGTTTGAAGCCACCTCTAAAAACAGTGTGGGAAAGGTTGGAGCAGTGAGCAAGGTGATGGGGGGTGAGCATCAACTGTTTTTTGAAGACAGAGTATCTCAAAATGAAGGTCTCTTGCAGTAAGTGGTGATTTGCCATCAGTCTGCTCTAGGGCCAGAGTTTAACCCATGGGTCGTGTGTCCTTGCTACAGAATTGAGCTGGATGGGCTTTGGAGATTGTCATGGTGAAGAGGCTGGAAGAATCTGAACAGAAATTGCCTTCTTTGCCCAGGCTGCTTTGGTGAATTGATGAGAGAAAACCGAGTGTCCCAGCAGTCTGTTAGGAGGCTGCTAACACCTTGCTTTCTGTTAGTGTTCATGGAAACACAGATAGAGCATCTCTGCTACTCTCTGACAGATCAATCACTGTGGGAGGAATAATATCATATATTAATCTTTTGGATAATTTTTCTTCCCTGATTTCAATCTAAATTATAATTTCTTATGTGCATTTTTCTTGAACCAAATTTTCAAGACAGCAGTTCCCCATCTCTTCCACCTCCTGCTTTGTGTAGGTCAGAAAACATTTGCTGACTTAAAATGATATTTATTAGTGACTTTTAAAACTGAGTAGGCTGGTAACTAGGATACAGTGGGTAAGTGGAAGGAGGGTAGCAGCATATTGAAGTGATCAATGTTCCAAGCATTGGCTGTGATGCAGAATATTGAAGAATAAGAGACTTAGTTCTCTTTGCCCCTAGGCCTGAAAAAACGTGGTTAGTCTTTACGTCCTTCTTGTGGGACAAAGCACTCCTTCAAGGATCTTAGGATAAAGATTTGACATGGTGAGGGAGAAGAAGGTGGCTCAGTTCTATGTTGTTGCTTTCCATGGATACATAGAGGAGGACCCTGAAGAGTCCTGGTGTGTGTGTGGTAGGGCAAGAAGGGTGCAGCTCCAAGCAGTGCACGAAATGCACGAGCTGCTCCTCAGTCTGGTGATCAGAAGCTCCTCCAAGTGTTCCTAGCGCTGGCTGCCAGGCCTGGCTGTCCTCAGGTGGTGGAAACATGACCCTATAGAAAGGCAGTGATGTGTGAGTCCTTTCCTCTGATTGTACTATGGCATCAGCAGACGGCTCTGCTGGCCCTCTGAGGTCGCTCTGTACAGGATGCACTCAGCTACACTTTGGCTGTGAGTAATGCAGAGGCTATTCTGCTTTTCTTTTGTATGCCCCGTTCACACAACTGATAAGCAGGCTTCTGTTCACATTGTGTCCCTCTGCTTCTCTCTTACGTGTTCTAATGAATATTTCTTTAAAAATAGTTACAGTGCTACTGCTGCTGTCCCCAGTGAGGGATGATGTGCTCTCCTGGGTGGTTATCTCAGATTCTGCAGGTGCAGAGTGTGGACACTGCCCTGTGCATATTTTGAAACAGTCTTAGAAAAGCCATCCACAACTTTCAAGCCAAAAGACTTCTGATTTAAAACAACAGTTCCTCTGGAGGAGAAATCTTCCTTTCAGCAGCTGATGTACAGAGATCTTTTGAAATCTTGGAGAGTTCAATCTCTTTGTCAGGAGACACATCTTACACAGACATGCATGTTCAGTTTCATAACATACAATTCACCTCAGATCTCTCCTCTGCTGTAATACTGTGGCCTTTTTTTCCACTGCACACGTTTTTCATGCTAATTTAGACTCTAGCTGTTTTTTTCTTTTGCATATGCCTTTGAATATGAGAATAAGATTGACTAGGATATAGATATCATATGGTGGCACTTCTGTTGGGATGGAAAACTAGATAATAGTTGCAAATATAATTAAAGGTTAATTAATTCAGATAATTTAATCAGACATAGAAAACAGAAAAATATTCTAATCCTTTGACTCTCAAATTGTGAGGTTTTTTTCCTATTTATGGAGGAATATCTTTCTTTTATGGGGAAAAATGTGCCTTAAAAGTCATTGAAAGGCTTTGTAATCCATTAAAAAAAATGGAACAAAGGGATAGGAACTTTCTGCTTTAAATGCCAGGTCTAGTTTTGCTGGAGGGAAATTATTGGCATCACGGGGGAAAAGAGACTGATGTGGGACAAATTGAAGCAAGATTTGTTGTTTGTTTGTTTAGTTGGGCTGCCTAAAATAGTTTTTCATAGGTACTTTCTCCACAAAAGGTTTAGTGCAACACAGTTTGATATATTATTTTTCTGTGAATTTGAGTGGGGTTATCATCTCAGAGGATGTTAATCTCGCAATAGCATCTTGTCAAATTTTGTGGCTTTTTGCTTAAATTGGCTTTGGCTGTACATCTAAACATAGCCTAAGCCTGAGGAGAGGTGCAGGGATCACTTCTGAAGGCCCATGCTGTCTTGAAAATAAATAATCAACACTGAGAGCCCTAATAGGACAGTTTCTATTTATAATATTTTCAAAAGTCTATTGTTGGACCAAGGCCCTACCTGTCAAAATTTGGGATCAAAAAGAGGAAATTCCCTGGTGCCAGCTGGAAAATCTCAAGAGATAAAGAAAACCCTTCCACATAGGGATCAAATTTCCTACAGCAGTAAGAAGAAGGACTTGTAGACTTAATAAAATTTAGAGTGAGTAAATCTGCAGCATGAAAATTCAAAATGGTACAGCATAAACCTGATGTGACATATCCATGTTCTAGTAATATCAAATGTGTGCAAACAATTGTTTATAAGAATAAAGAATGAAAATAAAGATACATATCAGAAGAAGGGCAGGTAATTAAATTTAAAGATGAAGAATATAATTAAGAAAATCTGCCTCATTAGAAAATTTGCCTCAGTTAAAAGGCTGTGTTCCTTTCTTGAACCTATTTTCACAAAGGAGGTTCCTGTCTAAAGATGCCTGAACTTTATCTGTGACCTTATGGGGGTGCTGAGCACTTCTTTTGCTTTCTTATGAGATTAATTTGCACAAGATATATAATTTGTATTATTTGGTTTTGATCTTATCATACTAAGTAAAATTTCCATCTCTTAGCTACTTGACACTTGTGCAGTTTTACTGAGGCAAAAAGAAATATACAAAACTCATCTGTGTCTTGCATATATATTTTCTGATTCTGTAACCTCTCAGTCTGGTGAAAGCTAAATTTACCTAAGCAGCTTTTAGTGGTCTCTCATATATTCTAGGCTCTTGACATTCTAATCATATTCCATATCTAATGGTTATTGCACACTGCTTTCCACATTGCTCTATGTGCCAACCAGCTGGGATTGAATTATATGCATGCAGTGGTTTCTGCTACGTTGAAAAATTCAGATATTTTTGAACTGCCTTGTTTCTCAGGTCTCTCCCCATCTGACAAACCTCCCTTTGGAGTGGTTTGCACTTGAGTTTTCATTTGTTCCTGCTTTAATGACCAGACTAAAATTTTGCAAGGTGATCAGAATTAGGAGGATCTCACTCTGCTGACGGTTTAAGGTGCTAGTAGCCGAGTTCCAAGTGTTTCTGAGGCTTTGCCAAGAGCAGTTGAGGAGTTCCTGATCTACTTTGCCAAAAATTGCATGTGTGATCAAAGGGAAAGCTTTATTCTTTTCGTTTTGAGTGCTTTTTTAGCTCTCTGTACAGAGAGACCTTGACTGCTTCATGAAACTAAAGTAGCTAAGCTTTAATAGTTTTTCTTATAAAAAAGTAAGTTGCAGCTGTTCTCCTGGAAGTGGTTGAGAACTCCCACTCTCCGGTTCATAGTAGGTTGGCACTGGTTTGTGCCAAGAGCTACTGTCAGTGAAATTATTATTGTTCCCAAGAGGTCACGTAACGGAGCGCTGCCAATGCAAACCACAGCACTGCAGATTCTCAAACTGTTAAGGCTGTAATGCAAAATTCCTTAAGCAGAGCTTGTTCACCCCCCCTCAAGGCTGCTCCTGCTCTCAGAAAACCTCAGAAGCAAGAAAAGCAGAAGCCGGCAGTTCTGCTCTAGATTTGTTGCATTTTAAACATCCTGTAGGTATTTCAGCTTAGAGTGGGGCTGCCCTGGGCCCATGGAGGAGAGCTTGTGTGCTTCCAGCCCTTAGCTGATAGCAGATTTTCACCAGTGGGGCTCAAAGTGCTTTCAGAGTGTGCTCATGGTTGCTCCCATTGCATGGGAAGGGAAATGTCTGGCTCAAGGTTGCGACCACACCATGTTCAGGGATAGAACTGAGCTACACTGAACAGTCAGGTGCTTTCCCCAGTGGGCCACTTGGTCTCTACGAAATCAGAAAATCAGTTTCTCAGAAACAAAGAGGAAATAGTTTGAATGCCTTGTACCAGAAAGGGGTAACTGTGCTCTCCTAGTAGGAAAAAGGTTTGGGAAATTACTGAGTGACCTACCTTGTGTGCAGACAGTGGTAAAAGCAGGGCTCTCTGGGAGCAGGGATATTATAGGGACATTAAAAACATACCTTTGTGCACTTGTAAACCAAATCATGGACAATCGGTGTGCAGCCTATTAGAAAGTTTTAAAAAGTTGTCAGGAAGACAGGCATTTTTCAAATAGTAAACTAATGCAATTTACTGGGTGATATTTTCAAAAATCATAATCAGAACACAGAATTTTAGCTTTGTCTTTTTGTATTTGAAACATTAAAGATACTTTAGTTATTGAAAACTATGAAACTTTCTTTAATTACAAATTGCTTCCGAATGAATTAAGATTTTGATGGATTTTCTTATTCAGTAATATATGCACTCTATATTGACATTTTTAGTCACTTGTCGTCATCGTTCACAGCTGATTTGCTGAATATTTGCTAATATTTGGGGCTTTGTTCCTGCATCTGTGTTCACTGAAATAGCTGCAGCAATCTTGGATATTTTTGCCCTTCTGCTGTTTGCTAGAATTCTTGTGGTGGAGGTGAGCATTCTTGCTGCTGGCTTATGGGGGCACTTCATCAGAAGGCTCCTGAGCCTGTGCTGGCAAAAATCAATTACCCAACCGTACTGGTTTTGCCTGACACCAGAGAGGGAATGTTTGAACTTACACCCACGTGGTGGGTGGTTGGTAGTGACAGGCAAGATGAATCACTTAACTGATTGTCTGCTGTAAAATTTTTATTATGTTTAATCTCTGAAAAATGTGGCTTGCTGAAGGCCAGGTTCTGGCACCAGTATTATCTGCAGTGATATTGACAGCTGGGGTACATCAGCAATTGAGACCTGGCCCAGTGGGTAATGTGACGGGGAAAAGTTTTAGTGGAAGGCTAAAATGAAAATATGTGGTCTTAGGAGCCTCTTTTTAAACACAGAATGCACCTAGAAATGTACTTCTGGTTGCCCTGAAGCTCCTCAGACTTTTTCTCCCATGCCTGGTACAGCCAGTTGGACTAGCAGAATTGAATTGTCTGGGAGTGGTGGAGCAGGAGACAACTACAGGATTATTTGGGTGCTAAGGGATCTCCAGGAGATCGTTTAATCCAACCCCTGCTCTGTGCAGAACAAAATTCAAAGCCAGTGCAGAACGTTATCTAGTGAAGTTACAAAAACTCCAGGAAAAAGATTTTGCAACCTTAGCATTTATTCTTGTGTTTGACACACAATTTCCTCATAAATTTCTTTTTATTAATGCATGCTTGTAAGTCTGGCTTCCTGGCATTCAGAATGTCTTTGCTAAGTAGATGTGCCATGCTGCTGTGGTTTTTTTTTCATTTGGAAATATGTCATGAGAAAGTATTTTGCTGGCAACACAAGAAACATGTCAACAGAGGTACTTTGAAAAGCTTTAAAGTATGCAGACAATCTGCGTTTTCCTACTCCTGATCCCTCTTTTTACTGTTTTGTTGATGTCTTCATCTAGATTTATCTGAAAATAAACAGTAACCTGTCACTGGGAGCATCGTTTTAATTGTAGTGTGAAATAGCCGGGCCACATTCTTTTGAAAGCTCCAAATAGTGTACTATCAAATTGTAACTTGCCTCATTAGAAATATTAGCTGTTACGACAAATTTTAGCAGCCTACCCCTCTTCTCTTTGGTGCTGCCCTCCAGATCAAAAGCAGACCAGATATTGGTGGCCAGGGACATTAGGGTAGGTGACAAAGACCTTCTACTGTATTTATGAGGCGCTACGTTTTTAAAAATCTAACTACAGCAATGTTGCTAAATGTTTATGGTCACAGTCTGTACAGTGCCTATTTTGTGCTGGAAGAAAGGGAGGATACTGCTTTCCTGTGAAATGTTGCTGACAGCCAGGAAGAGTGAAATGCACTGGGAATTTTGTAAGGTAGCACTAGAAAATGTATGGCCAAACTGGCAAACCAGAGCACAAGTACTGCAATAAAGTTTAGTTAACAAAGGAATATGAATAGGCAATTGAGTGTACTCTGCATATTTTAATGTTATATAAAGCATGATAAGAAGCAGTAAAACTCTGATTCTTTCTTTTCATATTTAATGAAATCTCATTGCAAACCTTGTATAAGCATGAGAGTTCAAAATGTCCATTCTCTCTTTATAAGAAAGAGAAATCTTTAAATTCTGTTTCTGTATTACAAACTAGGACCGTGCAGTCTACAGTTGTAGATGACATGGGAATTTTGTTTTGCTCCAGCTGATGCATTTATGTGAATATGGAGTTGGAAGTGAAGTTCCCCGTTGCTGACACCCTTGAATTTTGTACTGTCATTTTTTGCGAACGTAGTTAACTTCCTTTTTATGTTGACAGAGCAATGTCTCTGCTCTGCCAACATAAAAAGGATTTATTAGATGTGTTTTATGCCATCATTCCTCGGATAGTTTTAATTTAGCATAAACAAGTGCTTCCTCTGAGCACAGCTGTCCCACCCTGCCTCCCTCCATGTCCCACAGCCTTCGCCTGTGCCCCTGCTGCTCGCCTCCCTGGGGATGGTGTTTGTGTGGCTCCCCAGTGACCCCACCGAGGAAAACCAGCTCTGGTGACACGAATCTCTATTTAATGAGCCAATTCAAAGCCGTTGGTCCCTCAGCTTGGTCCAGGGCATGGCTTCATGGACACGCGTGGAAGCACAGAGGGGAAGAGTGGCAGGAATGGGGAGCTGAAGCGGGCGGTGTAGAGGGGCATGACCTGCTTGTTAGCAGCCTCATTTCAGGGTACTTCTTCTGGTCATGGAACTCATCATTAGCAGGAGGGTGGCTGTCTCCCTTCTTTAGTGACATAAAATTCCGAACCAAGGCATCCCCTTCTGCTGCTCACCACTCTTCCCTCTCCTTCCATCTGGGTGGGTGTCAGGATGCTGCAGCTTTATTTGAGGAGCAGGATACAGATGGAGGAGCCTGTGCTGGTGCCTTCCTGAAGCTGGATTTAAACTGGGCTTTTTGCTATGGTAGGACTGAGGAAGAGGGAGGAGAGAAACCAGCCAGAGAAACCTGTCTGTCTATGATATTCTTTTATATTCTTAACTTCTTTTAGGCATAGAAAAGGCCACTGAAAATAAATTTTGCTCTTGGACGCTAAATTACACTCCTTGCTAGGCTCCAGAGACTTTGAAAGTGGGTGGTTTATGCCAGATTAAGTAAAAACTAGTTTTGTTTGAAGCACAAACCCATTCAGTCATATTTAGTTTGCTAGGTACTGGAAAATAAAGAAATGCCTCTAAATGCATAGCTTTCCTAACTGTCACTGACTCAGAAATAAGTCTTTAAACATAAAAAGCACTGCTTGTCTTTATAAAGAGCATCCATTTTCTTCTTACATCTCTTTCTGTTTCGGAGGAAGTGAGAATGAACCATGAGTTGTGGGTTTTCCCTTTGTGAAATAACTTATTTTTAAAGTTCTTTTTATTCAGAAAACAGATGACAATACCTCCTTGGTTTTCTTTCATTAATGACCCATTTGGGTTTCTCCAGAGAGCTCTTCAGGCTCATCTGGGAACTGTAAATTGCAAGCTCTGCTGAATACAGATTTTTCTTTTTACAGCTTTTTGACCTTTTAATGCTACACCTAAGTGTAAGAAGTTTAAGATGATCAGGAGAAGATCTTTCCTTTATAAAAAAAGATCCTTTATATAGGGTTTTATATTTAATCTTAAATAAATATTAATGAAGAGAACTGTCACATTGGTTGTTCTTCATTACCTTGAATTCTGACAGTGGGTTTCAAGTGCAGCAGTGGGGGAAGGTTGTTTGTTACAGATATTATTGGCAGAAAGTCAGACATATTCTACAGTTTCATATGAATGATATCTGCTGAAAGTCAGCTAGCTTCCCAACTCTGCTTGCTGTGCCTTAGCAACAAGAAAAAATCTGTTGCCACATGGAAACGGATTGGGATTCATGACAGCACTCCCTATATCCAGCCACCTTCAGACAACGGTAGCGTTTCATCTGCTAAACACAACACCCATGTCTTACTTCTGCTTAAAACAACTATCATTTAGACAGTAGCAAGTGGTGTCAAATGCACAAAATTCAAAGGTGGCAAAGTGATAAGTCATACTGTTCAGTAATTTTTTGCTCCCTTCCCCCACTCCTTGCCTGGCACGAGTAAGCACTGGGAATAAATGAGCATTTTCTCCTGCAGAAATTACTGCCTTCTTGTGTTGCAGGTGGAGGAGAGTGTGCCAGGCAGGTACAGCCCAGCTTTGTGTCAGGGTTTGTGTTCAGATCAGAGTGGAAACGCTCTAATTATTGTAGCTGCTTGCTTTTAGCAACTCCAGCAAATCTTTTTTGAAACCCCAGAGGTTTCTATCAGTTGTAACAGTTGCAGTGGTTTCTGTTGCTCTTATGGCATTATCATTGTCATGGTTCATAATGAGAGAACAAAATCTGGTCGAGACACAAATAATTACTTTTTGATTTGTGTGTGGAGTGGGAGAGAAGCCTGAGGGAAATTAAGTAAATACCTCCGGTGGATTTTTAAAATTTTTCCTGAGCCACTGTATTCTTAGAGCTGAATGATCATTGGAGAGAAAAGTACAAGCAGATGATTGTTTTTGAGAGTGAATTTGTATTCAGCTTTATTTGTGATCCTTTTCCATATGCTCGCATGGCTGGAATGTGAGAAGTTTCCAGCATGAGTACTTGTGAAAGTGTATTTTAGGTTTGGATGCCTAAATTCTTGTTGGATATGTGTCTGAATACATAATGTCCTTTGTGGTCACATTAACCAGTTTAGGATTCAGGTGTTGAGTAGCTGCAGAAATCCCCCTGTCAGGGAATAGAAATGATCTCATTACCAGGTAGCTGTGCTACACCATGTGCATTTCAAAATGAGATGATTTTTTGTTTCAGGCTATTTATATTTAGGGAATAACAACACAGAAGCATTTGCTTAATTTTAAGTATATTGAGTAATCCAGTTTGAAATGCACAAGTATTATGCTAAATTCTTTAGGGACATTAGGTGACAGTGCCCTGAAACTATGAACAATTGTTTTATTTGTACAAAACAAAAATGTTTCTGGAACTGCTCGGCAGAGTGGAGTTGGTCATGGGCATGTTTGCAAATTAGGCTCTGATCAAACAGCCAAATATTGATGAATGTGTTGTAAACTGAAAACAGGTAAAGTTTGATTGCACACTGCACTTTCGTGAACATAGAATATTATGCTCTTATTTTGGAAACACAACCAGTGAAAAACCTAGATATTTGAAAAATATGGAAGCTTGAACAATTTACTAGGGAAGAAAAGCTGTGATTCTGCCTTTCTTCATTTCTGTTAGATTTAAAATAAATCCCACTCTAGAAGATTTAGTAAAAGGAATAATCTTGACTAAAAAAGAAATTCTTCCTTCCCATTTTTGTCATTTCTTTTTCTCGCTAACTGCACATGAATATCAAAAGCTCTTAAAAGACAGGCAAAACATTTCTGTTTCGTATTTGAAATTATTATTTTCCTACAATTTCTATAGCCTCTTTTGAGATGTTACATTATGAGTTCTAGTGTAGACAGGTTGCTGGCTGCTACCACTGCACTAAATCCCATCTGAGGAAAGCACTTGAACTGGAGCTCGAAGCACTCTTACTTTGTTTCTTTCTGAGCATGCTGGTGATTAAATTGCTAGCAGATGTATGGAGCATTGCTGATGCTACTGTGACTGCAGTGCTGGCAATGGCAGAAATATCAGCAGTTGTTGGAACAGCTTGGGCAGGAGGCAAAGCACAAGCAACTTGTAGGCAAGTCGTTCTCCCAAGCTGAGATGTGGCCAAAGCAAAATCCCAGGTCTAAAAATTAGAAGAAAAATCAAATGTATCTCCAAAAGATATGACAAAGTCTATGTTCTATGGCACCAGTAGCCCTTGAACAGAACATTAACCAGGTTGTAGTAAATTCACAGGGAGTTGCTATGGTGGGCCCAGTTCGATACTCTCTCAAGGGAGGAACTAAGTCAGCATCTTACAGTAAGATACAGCTTGTTCATTCCAATGGAGCCATTAGTATACTTTGCTGTGTAGTATGTTGTGGGGGAATTTCTTTTCAAACCTCTAAAAAATCAGTTTGTGCTGATATATTAAAATATTATCGTCAAAATCTTTGCCTGCTTAACTTGAAATAATGTCAGAAATTTTCAGCTTGTTTTAAAAATGACTGTACAGTTGAAGCAATATTAATTTAAACTTAGGTATAGACTTAGCATAGTAGTATTAGTCATTAAATTAGCATCTGCTTCTAAAAATCTACCTGGCATATTTAATTCTTTGTCTTATAGTTCTATGAGCTGATCATATAGATTGTAGATAAATATTTCCTTTTGGTTGTTTTAATCACTTGCTGGTCACTTTGTTTTAATCCTCCCATTCTTTTCACATCATTACTCTACTTCTTGTGATTTTAGTGATTTTAATTACCACAGTAAACTCCTTTATAGTGTTTCCCACTTTCAGACTAAATTTTCTGTGGTGTATTCAGATTTGATATTAGCAGTCCTGTTCTGAAACCTTCTCTGGACCTCTTGTCCCAGCTGTCCTCTCCTGTCACATGAAGGTTTGTGTCCCCAAGCTAAGACCCTGTGCCATGTTCATAGATCAGGCTCTGGATGGTCCAGCCCTCAGGACCTCTCCCTGCCTCTTTCTTCCTACATCCCCAGCAGGGAAGATGAAGCTGCCTATGCACACCTACTCATGTGTGATGGGACAGCCCTTCTGCAGGACACCCAGTGCTCTGCATCTCCTGCACATATGGTCTTCTGTCCCTGGACCACACGTGCTGCCACAGCCCTGTCCTCTCCCTGACGTGGGGCTTGGCAAAGCTGGTGAAGAGGCACGTGGGCATGCCAGGGTGGCAGTAGCTAGAAAGCAGCACTTGGCGTGGGCATCAATAACTGTTCCAAGGTAGTTTTCATGAGACATGAGTGGTTTGCTTGATGACTAATTAATTTGCTTTAAAAGCACATTTTGGCTCATTCTTAGAGTGATTTGCAAATGTATTTTCAATTGTGTGTCTGTCAAAATAACTTTTGGGGGAGCAGCCTGTATTTACCAGATACCTTTAGGGGGGAGTGGTGCTTTCCCAGCAGAGCCACCCAGAAGCTGGAGTCTTTGAAGATACACTGGACCACTTATCCACTACCTCTTCCTCTCCTATGGGCAACTGCCCAGTTTGTCCCCAACAGCAAAAGCAGAGTCTGCTGAACGGAGGTCAGCTCAGTACCTAATATTTATTGAGGCAAGTTAAAAAAAAAGGAGTCTAACATGGTAGCTAGGACATAAAAATCCCAAATTTCTGTGTCAATTTCAGCCTAACTGCAATGAGTGTTTTAACATTACACAGGCTGCACTAGCATCAACATGAAAGATCTTTTTTTCTATTCCAGAAAGCCACTTCCTGTTTTATTTTATTTTGTCCTATCCAGTTTCTATTTTCTTATGCTTTCAGATATTTTGGGTGGTTGGATTCCTGTATGGCAGGTTATATGTACTCTCATGGTCCCTCCAGTGTTTCTTCTTTGCTCCATGTTGATGTGTGTTCAGGCTGCCTCTGAAAAGCTGTTGTCCTGTCCTCCTTTGTCCCATTTCAGGGCTGTGAATTCCTCCTGTCTTCCATGCACCAGAGCTAGCATGTCGTGGTCTGAAGGATAAACTAGAAGTTTGGGGTTTTTTTCTCTACTGGTTTTCAGCATCAGACACCTTTGCAGACTTCTTGGAATTTCTTTCTACTATTTAATCTAAATCTACCCTGTTTCAGTTACAATGATTACCTGCTGTCCTTTCACTGCACTCCCTGATAAAAAGTCCATCTATGCCTTTCCTGGTGGCCCCCTTTAGATACTGGAAGATAATACAAAATCTCCCAGGAGCCTTGTTTTCCCCAGGCTGAACATGGGGAACATCCAACTCTGTCTCCATGGGAGAGGTGCTCCATTCTCATGATCAACATAGTGGCTCCCCTCTAATCTTCTCCAACAAATCTCCATCTTATACTGAGAAGCTGACAAATGGATGCAGTACTCCAGGTGGGGGTCTCACAAAAGTACAGTAGAGGTATCAAATCACCACCCTCAACCTGCTGGTCCTCCTTTTGATGCAGCCCAGGATTCAGTTGGATCATGTCCAGCTTTTCATCCACCAAGACCCCCAACTCCTTCTCCACAGGGCTGGTTTCAATCCACTCATCACCCAGCCTGTGTCCATGTTTGGGATTACCCCAACCCAGGCACAAGACCTAGCACTTGGTCTTGTTGAAATACACGAGGACTGCAGAGGCTCAGCTCTCAAGCCTGTCCAGGTTTCTCCAGATAGAATCCCTTCCCTCTAGAGTATGTCACGCCACTGAACTTGTCATCCCCAGACTTGCTGAGGGTGCACTCAATCCCACTGGCCACATTTGCATGTTAACATGAGGATGTTAAATAATATGGTCCCAGAGGGACACCACTCATCACTGGTCTCCACACTGCCATCAAACCATTGACCACAACTCTTCCAGTGCGTCTATTTCCTTATCCACTGAGTAGTCCATCTGTCAAATCCATGTCTCTCCATTTTAGTAACAAGGATATGCATGGGATAATATGAAATGTNTTTAGTAACAAGGATATGCATGGGATAATACGAAATATTTTGCACAGGGAGATGATGTCAGTCTCTCCTCTCTTATCCATCAACACTGTAAACCTGTTGTAGAAGGCAACCAAATTTGTCCTTTTTGCTGAGTTTCATCCTACACTGTCATGTAAGTGTATGCTGCAGTACCAGTTTTCTCCTTGCATGACCCTCCCTGTCCTGTGTCAGCGCCAGCCTGGGAAAGGAGCAGGGAGCAGGGAAATCAATGTATAAACTTTGCACTGCTGCAGCGAGTGAGGCTTGTGGGATGAAAGACTTGGACAGAAACCAAGAGAAGTGGTGGTATGTGGGGCTGCTGCAGAGCCAAGGTGTTAATGACATGCGGGCCAGGAAGAGTAAGTGGGATCTGAGGCAGTGTTGCACTCTTACAGCATCTTTGTTGGGCACGGGAGAGGGAAATTAGGCTTATATGTTACAGTATTTCCATATGGAACTACTGTAATGCATGGAACTACACTGAGGTTTGTGATGAGTGTGGAAGGGTAAACAGCGATAGATGCTTCTGTGGTTCCTCATCCCTTCCCTTTCTAAAAACACCGGAACAAGAATACAGGGAGGAAAAGCAGGTGGTGTTACTGAAATATGGATTCTGTAATTCTTACAGGGTGTGAAGGATGGGGTTTTTTGTGATTGCAATACACCAAGTGAGAATTGGATCCTTCTCAAAGCAAGGAATTAATTATGCTGCTTATAAGTTGGAATAAAGTGAGGGAGCACCCCATGATCTTCCTGTTGCAGTGCCAGTGCACTTCCACAATGTCTTCTTTTCCACTTCCAGGCTGATTTTAGGCAGTGTTTATTTGTGTCTTGTGTGGCTTGTAGTAAGAGTTTGCAAGTAAGCAGCAGTATAGACAATATTTTGTCTTTTAATAGTGACAAGATATGGGAGGATCATGGTAAATAAGAGTTGGATAACCTGATTCATGTGGAGATGTTTATCCTGTTTCTGCCTTTCAGAGTTCTGGTTCACTGTGAATTTTATAATTTTAAATCCCAGTCTTTATTAATCAGTGGTAAGATTTTGACATATGCCTTTCCCTGCTGTGAAGACTTATTTGTGATTTTCCTTACTGTCTCCACGAATATGAATCCTCTCTTTTTTCATTGAGTGATCAGTTATTCTCATGTAATGTAAAGCAGTGCATAGAAAATCTGGTTTTTCTTTGTGCCATATTGTATAATTGCATTATGTCTCTTGTAATCTCTCCTTTGTAAGGTAAATACAGTCTTTTCTGTCTTTTCTCATATTAAAATTTATCCAAATCCTTTATTATCTCTACTACTCTTATTGTCTGAATCCCCTCTAACACTGGAGCATTCATTTCTTGAGATGTTGTTACCAGTGCAACATGTGGCACAGCAGAGATAACGCTGATCTACATTAGTTACCTCCCTGCTGGTCACCATTTTATTCCCCATTTATCCTAATTTCTTTTAACTACAGTTAAGAGTTTCATTTAGAAGAGTGGTATTCTTCGAGAAGGGTTCTGTGACCCTGAGGTGTCTTTACTGAATTGATTAAGTTTGTTTTAAAAGTATGTGTTATTATATTTTCTCCCTCTAGTACATGCTGATTTCCACATTGAGGTCATGATACTGTCTTTTCACCCAGCATATGTTTGGTTTATCTTGAGATTCTTCACTGTGATTTTTGATCTTTCCTGACCCAATAATTGTGTGTTATCTACAGGCTTTACCACTGTGTTGTTCCTCTTCTTTTCCAGATCAAGAATAAATGTAATAAAAACCACAGAACTGAATTTGCCAAACCTTTTTCCTTCTGTGAAACAATTATTATTTGGAGACACATTAGACTATTCAGATGATATGTTAAATTTTTTTTTGTAGATTTCAATAGCTAAAAGACTAGATTGTAGCTACATTTTACAGCAAAAAAACATAACAAAACTAACTGTCTACCAAATTATCTTACAGACCCTGTCCAGAAGAATTTCAAATCCCTATTTGGAAACTCCTTCAAATAAGGTACTTGTGAAGCTTCTTTTTAATTCTATTTCATCAAACAACATGTGAGGAATGCTTCTGCTTCAGTTCAACCTCTCAATCGTAGCTTTGAAGACACTTGTGAATGTGACCTGCAGTTAAATCCAGTGAAGAAGTTATAATTGTGTGTGTGTGTGTGTTACAAATCACGTCCTTCTATTACTGAGTTTGCAAACTGAGTTGTTGTTAATTCCAATGTGCATTTGCTTCCCAGTCACTTAAATCATTGCCACTGTTTAGCTCACTTTTGCAGTATTTGAGAACTCTGGTTTGCAGGTCACAAGACTTTGCTGTCTCAGGTCTATTCTATGACTTAAAAAGTCCCTAAACATAGGAAGCAAACAAACAAGAAGATGAAACCAAACAGCATCAAGTTAGTTCTTTGTGTCACTTGTTGTGTTTTGCTGGGGACAGTGAGGAAACATCATGATAGAAGCCCAAGGTAAATTCTTCAGTGAGGAGTGGTACACAGAGTCTGGCTGGGACATGGTTTTATGGAAGACTGAGTTGGGTTCTGTTTTGACAGACACCTCTGCAGCCTTGAGGTACAGGGTAGAAATCAGATGTGGAGAAATCAGAGGTGTGTCCATTCTGAAAGACCTTGTCTTCCTGGCAATGCATGGGTGAGCTGGTCTACAGCTATCATAGGAAACCTCCAAAAGTTCTGAACAAAAAGAAAAGACTATGAAATAGTCTTTCAGTGTGTATTAGGCTTGAAATAAATAATTTAGCTCAAATACACAAGAAATTATATTCATTTTAAACTCTATCTGTATGATTTTGCAATGGTTCATGTGTTCTGCTTTGCTAGAATAACGCGTGTTTTCATTTAGCTTGTCTGTTGTTCAAAGGTAAAGCTGAGAGATAGCAAAACCTCTCCTTTTCTAGGGCAGCAAATCTAAAATCAGCCCAGCTCATGGGGCACCTGCAACTCATGACAGAACTGGTAGAAGCTGGGGTGAATTTCCTATGAGACTTTGAGTGCTTGCTTGTCATTTACCTGTGAAGAAGGCATTGCTCAAAGGGAAGGAGTGGACAGTGGCAAGGCAATTTACTACAGCAGGAATAAATCCCTGTTTGTCACAGTTTTCAATTTCTCTTTTCATTCAGATTTATGGAGAAAGTTGTTCCTGTGCTGGGAGAGCTCTCAGGAATATTTTTACTCTACAAGCTTCTGACCTGATTAAAGACAGGGTGTACCTTACTGGCATTTGCAGGTAAATCAAAATAATTTGTTTAAATCAGTTTTAAGAGTTTTCTTTGCATTTATCCATGTTCTGATTTGACAAGAGAGTAAATTCTGAGTGAAAGATGTATACCACTAAGAACTGAAAATATTTTCTCAAAAATTTCTTTAAAGTTTCATGTACCTTAATGTCTTTTACATTACAATGTCAGTTGTCAGAAAGCAGCTGTGGCCTGATTGTATATCCATTAATTCAATTGCTTATGATTTTCATATACAGTAGTGTTTGTCAGTTATTTGGTTGAAAAGAAAGAATATTAATTTCAGCCCTCATTTGGAATTAAAAGAATTTAATTGGATTCCAGGGTTTAGTGACATAGTGATTTCTGCATGTAATTTATGGAATATTTCTGTAATGGAGTGATTTTCTGTTTGAGTTGCATTGTATCATAAATGCTTTCTCCTGTTTTCAATTACACCAAAATGTGCAGCTCTGTATTATAGCACCATTCATTCACACCTGTGTTTAAGAAAAATCCACTTCATTTTTATTATTATTTAAAAAGATACATTTACCAATTATATGAAAGATTAAGTACATCCTAGAGCAGCACTTAAAGGTCTTACACATATTGTTTAGCTGTACTGATTATGGCTGTGCTCAGAAAGGAAATAAAATCCTGAGGATTTTATTTATCTCTTATGCATCTTTGGATGAACTGCAGGCAGCACAAATGGATAAAAAAATGCTACATATTGCAAAGTTGCTACATGAATCTGGTAGGTAAGAGAACTTGCTCATCTAACATAAGTTAGATTGTAGCTAGAGGTGTCCCCTGAGGCTTGCCAATGTAATTTCTCCCCTTGAAATGAATAGGTTTACAAAAATTATGAATTGAGACAAAGAGTTTTCTCTGCTGAACAAAAAGGCTGACTTTTGATAGCTCTTTATTATAAAAGTATGTTTTAACATTACTGTAATTTAAGAAATGATGTTCTGCTTATTTTCAGGAGAAGTTGTGTTGGATCAGAACTTGTAGACTGGCTTTTGGAGCAGTGCCCTTTTGTCAAGTGCAGATCTACAGCAGTTGGAGTGTGGCAGCTTCTCCTGGATATGGGCATTATATTGTCAGGTCAGTCCTACCAGTACTTCCAGTGTGAGGAAGGCTATCCCTTTCTCCTGAATAGGACAAGAGTCGTGGTTTTGATTGGAGTAGAGGAAGGAAAAAAGCACAGATTGATCCAATTTTCTTGGCAGTTCTTTATTCTGCTATCTTTTTGGGAGGCTCACTTCTGTGACCTTTAATTTCATAAATACCAAAGATCAGTCCCTTGGTTTTGGCAATTTCCTTCCTTTTGCTTTTGCAACTGTAATTGCCTGTTGTCAAGTTGCAGACAGAGTGCGTGTCTTTTCCAGCCTGTTTTTTCCTCCCGCAGGCTGTTTTAGGTTTCTCACAAGACAGCAGCTGTTTAGTTGCTGCAGATCATGGCTTTACCAGATGACTTCTGTAGTTATTACTGATTTTCTTTTCTTCTCTGTTTTCCATAATTTTTAATTACAATGGCTTGAGAGAGGATCCAGCTCCTTGAGATGGTGGTGAGGCCAGGTTTTACCCTGCTGGCCCCAACTCCCCCACCAAACTGAGGGATTTGGTCCAGCTGGCATGGTTGGTCATAATTACGCTGGTGACCAGCTTCTGGTGGATTTTACTTGGAGGCTGGGACTACTTAGGTAGCTCAGCTCAGGTCATACCCCACCCTGGGGTTGTGCTAGACTCTTTACCTCTTTCTTGTGAAAAGGTGAGGAGTTGTGACAGATTTCTGCATATGTACACTGACAGTGTACCTTAAGGTTTTCTTCAACTAAACTGACAGTATGTCTGGTCATGCAGCCTCAGCAAGGGCTAAATTACTTTTTGCAGGAACTTGTGCTTTTGGCTTTGGACTCTGTCCTTTTTTCCCCATTAAATCCCATTCTTTTCAGAGAAGACAACTGTTACATCTTCTTATCCAGGTCTAGTCTACAAATCCAGTAGCCATGAATTTGAGGAGAAGCTGGAGTAATGATGGGCTGCATCCCTGTTACTGATCTTTGTTTACTGGTGAAAACTAATTAGAAACCATTAGAAAACAATGGCAACTGAGACTCAGAAATCCAACAGAAAAGACGAAGGTTTTTATTCCCTAACCCTGAACTGATTCCAAAATTGATTAAACACTCATCAGTCTTAATGCTTGAATTTGAGGATCCTGAAGATCTTTAAATTGAGGTTTTGGTGTTTTCCTGTTTGGATGCACTGAATTTAACTGAGAGGTCAGGATTGTTTCTGTGCTTAATATTCAATCCTTTCACCCTGTGTGATGGTACAACTCAGCATTAAGATCAAGTGTAATACAGAATGTGGTAGGAATCTTTATATGGTGAAGGTTTAAAGGGTACCTAATATTGTTTTTTCTAACAGTGGACAGACAACTTTATTTTCAAGACAGTCATGCTTTCTACCAGTTCTCAGCAGATGAATGTACCTACCTTTTCTGTGAATTTGAGAAAGAAGAAGCATGGAAAAATGGAGTAAAGCTCCTACTTCAGCTACTGCCACTATCTCCTCCCAGGATTGACATGTGCAATCTGTAAGTGTGCATATGCAGCTGTTTGCAACTTTTACTATTTTATAAGTGTCTAGCCTCATAATGACAATTTTTACTCCCAAATCACCTTGCAAATGAGACAGCTTTCTTTTGGGGGTTGACAAATCTTGTAGAGATGTGCTTTTCATCTGAGAAGTGCAGTACGGGCAGAAAAATGGACTTGAGGCACTTGACCAGAGGTTTTGGTCATATTACAGTTTTTAGACACTAGCTTGCTGCCTCTAGCTTGCTATATTACATGGGCAAGTGATTTTTTTTTTTTGTCTCCTCTTACATTTGGAAGTTTGGCATAAATTTGGCAGCAGGGATGCTCTGGTGCTGATTGACTAGCAGATCAGATGCCATTGTGATGTGTCAGGATCAGCTTTCAGATGGGTGGAAATGTGGTACCTTCAGTCATTTTATTTTTTTTTTTAATTTTATTTTAAGTTTTAAATTTATTTTAAATGTCTACTGTATGTTTTCCAGGGCTCTGTAAACTCACATGATTATTCCTTTCTCAGAATATGCCTTTTAAGAGTTTTGCTTCCAATATGTCTCCCCTTTCACCTGGCTATTGGACATTATCATACTCTCTGTGCTCATGTATCTGCACCCTAATGTTGCCTGTTTAGAGTGGCTAGAAGGAAAACATAGTTATTTGTTTCACAGTGAGAGGCCAAAACAGAGGAGAAAAGTGTTAGGGAGTGCTCTGGAGGCTCATGGCCATTTGTGCTTTAGTAAATCTGCAGGAGCTGGCCTGAACAGACAAGTTGTGTTAAATTCTTTCATTGCTCCTACATGATGATGCTCAAACCCAGTACTTTGGAGAGCTATTACTCTGGCAGTACTAGAATTTATTCACTTTGACGCCAAAGACAAAACTTTCTTCTACGAGTACTTTTCTTCTCTATGTATTAGTTTTAAAAATGCTCAATCTCAAAGGTGAATGTCCAGTAGAAATATTTTAAATGAACATTATATAGAAATATTTTAAATGAACATTATATAGAAATATTTTAAATGAACATTAAATCCAAAGCTGTCTCAAGCCCTGATTCTTAAATTCAGACATGTTGAGCTGGTAGGAAAAAACCTCAGTAATTTCTCTATATGATTCAGGGCAGAAACTTGATTCCGTTCCCTACTGCTGACTGCTCTCACCAATCAAATATTGGCAGTTCTGGAGTGGAACTTCCCTTCAAAATGCATTTATTTGACCAGCTTGAGTGGGTGCAGGCCAATGACAAGAACCCCAAGCTGGCTAGAGCAGCAGGACTGAATATGATCTTCTAAGCAGCTCACATGGGAGAAAACCTTTGACTATTTTTGCAAATAGAAATTCTTGTCTTCCAGCCAACTCGGGTGCTAAACAGTTTGTCTGTTTCTTAAATATCAGGACATTTTGATCTTGATTTTAGTGGGAATTGGGATTTTTCTCCTCACTGTAAATCAGACCACTTTTCATGGTTTGTGTCTACTCATTCAAAGGATTTGAGTCAAAAGGACAGAACAAATAGGTCATATTGATGTGCTACGTGAAGGATGCTGGGTAAGAAAATGGATTGAAGGCTTTTTAGGTTCAAGTTTACAGTCTGCTTTGCAGTTTTATCGTTTCAGTGCAACTGTCATTTCCAGTGGAACATGATCCCTGTCACATGAATTGAACAATTATTCATTAATGTACATTTCCAGCTCCTTCCTGCTCACATTATTCAAATTTGAGTTGAAGCTGGATTCCTTTTGGGAATATTGTCACTGAAAAATTGTTTTCTGGAGCTTTTACCTGTCAGATTGTGAGGGTGCTTTTTGAAAAAGTATATATTGTAGGAACTGAATTTTAAATAATAGTATACCCTCAAGGGAATGTGGTATTAAAGCAGAAGAAGACTTTTTCCAGGTTCGAAATTCTTCATGCTTGATGCAAATAATAAACTGCTAAAACACAGTCTGAAGGAGAATAGGTATGATGAGATGTTTGTTAAAGTTGTCTGACCTGGTTAAATAAAGCCATATACTCCTTTTCATGAGGAAAGAGGGCAATTCTAAAAACCCTTCCCTGTAGAGTTCGTCTTTTCTTGAATATATAAGCTGTTTTGCATACTATTAGAGACATTGGATTTTTTAATAAATTAATATTTTTGTCCTCATTTTTCTGTCTTAGCTTTTCTCACAATCTGTATTGACTGCATTAACTCTATACATACATAGGGATAGAGAAATTCTTACTTCATTAATTAGATTCCCTGCTTTTGATGAGATCTTAAGCAACTTGTGCACCAGAAGGGAACACTGGATGACTCCTGATGGTCCCAGAGGCCAGATGACCTGTGCCTCCTCTGCAGCTGTGGGCAGCAGCCTTGTGCTTGCCTGGGCTGCTGGGTGCATCATGGGTCTCTGAAATGCCATGGTTCTGCTCTTCCAGAAGGAGTCTGGAGACCTGAGTAGGCACTTGCAGCTCTGGGGACTTCCTTCAGCAGCTGTTCTGGAAACCCTGCTAAATAAACATAGCTCAAATTTGGCTTGCTGTATGGATTTTTGATGGATCTGTATTTGTTCCTGGTTGGTTTTAGTGGTGTTACCAAACTACTATAGAAAACTCTACAATGAAAGTACTATTCTGAAGTCTGAGATGTGCTTATGATTTCTGAATAAATGTTTCCTGTTGGCCTTGATGGAAATTCCTTACATTCAACATAACATTGGTGGGAATTTACCATGGAAAACAAATCAGGACACAGCAGATTTTCAGCAGCTCATGCTAATCTGAAGGCTAACGTTTTGTGTATTCCACAGAATTAAGACCCTGTAAATGTTGTCAAATTCGATGGGACAAATGAAGAGGCTTCTTGGGGTCATTAAACACCTGATGTTAATCACAGTCATCCAGCTTGAGTAGAAAACAAGTGAATATTGCAATAGCCTGGGAACAAAAGATCTGAAGGGGAAGCTGTTCCATGGACTCCCTTACAACCTTGAGCAATCACTTAGGCTCTTATTCAATGCCTCCTGAATTCTTTTCCAGTTACTGCAATGTTGTTGTATCAGGTGTTTAATCCTTGTATTCTTCTATTTCCTTCTTTGTAAGTGGGAGTGTTCATAACAATTCCCAGAGCCACTGGTAGACTCAGTGATCATTTCAAGAATGCACTCAGTACATGAGACTGTTGAAATATATCCCATAACACTTTTAAAAATTATTGGAAGATATGTTTGCAGAGTTTTTTTTCTTTCTCTTACATTGATTTTTATTTTCAGGAGTGTTGCACTGTATTCTCTGTCTCCTGTCCTGAAACAATTTGCATTTTATTGATATCAGAAAAGTAACCGTTCTTAAAAGTAATTTGGTTTTAATGCAAATAGCCAGGATGGGATATTGATTAAGTTACTGCCTTATGAAGTTCCTGGAAAGCTTTTGCTGACCACAAACAGCTCTCAGGTATTGCATGGAAGCTGAAATGCCTGCTTGCAGATCTAGGACAAGCATCCCTGCTTCTCGCAGAGTGAGCCCACAGATCACTGAACTGTATAAGCACTAATTTGTCTGAGCTTTGTAGCTCCTGTTTGGTACCAGACTCACTAGGTCCCAGCTGTCCACTTTTGAAAAAATTAGAGTGATAACTGTTGCTTTTGTCCATTGACCTGGGTGTCATAATATACCCTTCCTCTGATTCTGGAGAGCTGACTCTAGTTTGTAGTGTGTTCATGGTTTCAGAAGTATTTGATGCTCATATGCAGATAAACACTGGCAGTATTTTGAAATAGAAAATGAAGTGATAAAGGTGCAAGAAGGAACTAGCTATGCTATGTGCTGTTCTGGGTTTATAGATTGCATCTGTGGCTGTGTCTACTGAGCTGCTATCTTCTGCCTCCAATTTAGAAGAATCAGGTCCTAGACTGGCTCTGAGAGATCAGAAGAGAACATATGTGTAGAGAAACATCTAAAGAGTTCAGTTATTTTAATCTAATTCCAAATTATAAAAAAATAACTGAATAAATAAGTCTTTGTAAATGAAAATGCATTAATTTATTTCTTTTGGGCTGTTTATAACACTTAAAATGTTAAATCACATTTTCTTTGAATAGGAAAGGCAGCTGTGAAAATAATTGTGATTTTTATCTGAATTACCATTTTGATCTGAAATTTGCTTGCCCCAAAATGAATGCATGTGTCATTCTGTGCTTTCTGACCTTAATTTTTTAATCAGGGAATGAAATTTTTGGACATGAGATGTAAAAATCATAATACACCAGCTGCATATTCCAGATGTGTTGCCAGCTCTCTCCCTAAGGACATCAAGGCATATAAGCAATCAAATAATTTAGTCAAAGACAGAAGCTTCTGCTAATACCTGGAATTTATGTTTATTACAGCAGCTGCAGTTTTGTGTATCTGCTCAGCTTGCTGGCATGCTTCTTGAATACCATGAAATGTAAAGATCTCAAGGACATTTTCTTTTACTTCTCCCCATAGTTATAGCCCTGTCATTTTGGTATTATGCTTCTGGTTGTCAATAAAGTTTCTGAAAGGCTTACAGTTATTTTAGTGATGGGAATTAGACAGTTTTACAGAAAAACACAGTCTTATTCTGTACTGTCCACTTTTGTATGGCTATTTCCACGTGGGCCAGACTTCTGGGACAGTTTCTAGGAGGGTTCTACCTTCACTGCCTCTCTTTTGAAAAGATAAAATAAGTCTCTTCCTTGCAAGCTACTGTCAAGACAACCCAATATTGTTCTCAGCCATTGCTTTAGTTTGGTTATTTGTGGTTTCTTAAACATACTATTTTAACTTTCAGTTATTTTTTCTGAATATTGACTTTCATGTGTCATGAAATTATTTTGATGTTGTCTGTTTTCATCTACATGAAGTTGTATTCCATAGGTGCTGCTCCACACCCTAGCAAAGCTGGAGGGGTGGGCACATAGAAAACTCTTTGCTCTGTTCATAGAGTACTTTTTTAGCAAAGCAAAATATGCAGTCAAATAAGCAACACTGGTCTAAAGGGTCCTGCATTCTTCAGTTCTTCATCATATTTTTATAGCTGGAGAATTCTCTCACTGCTTCACTTTGGTCGGATCAAAAGAGTTCTTGACAGCAAGGGACAAAGGGTGTACTCTGTCGTTTCTGACATGATTAATTACTGTCGTGTTGCAGTCTTCATTTTGATGTGGAATCTCAAAGGCCCTTTTACATTAGTGCCTGTGGCTACACAGTTCCTTACTTTCCAGGAATCAAAAGAGGTTGAAATGGAATGAAAGAAATAATAAAGTCTTATTTTTATTTTTTAAGGCCTGATCAAAAAATAGAAGATACAGCAGAAACCAATGCTGAAATTCTTGCTCGTCTCACTTCTGCGGTAAGGTCATTGCATCAAAGTTTGAACTGATCATGTTTGAAATATTGTCATGTTTTGGATCCTTTCAAACTAAAGACTTAGTCTAAGTGAACAGATGTTTGTATATGAAGACTGTTTTTTTAGTCTCTGGAAGGGGAGAGCATTACTGAGGTCTTAGCGTACAATTCCAAAGCTATTAAAATCAACCCCAGCAAGGACTGCAGCAGCCTGCTCTTGTGGTAGATGCTATTCATGGCCCAGAAGACACCAGCTTGGAGGACCAAGGTGACTTCTGTGCGATGTGCTTTACACTCAGACCCTCTTGGTCAGGTGTACATCGATGGGAGACAAAGAGAGAGAATAGTCATCAGCAGCCCTTGTGTAGATTATCATAAACTTCTGAGGAGACCCACCTGAGAAACCTGAGCTTCCCAGCTATGTTTAGCCTCAGTAAACTTCACCACAATAAACAATAGCTTATTCTATCTGTGCTAGACTTTGGTGCATCTTGTTTATCTTGTGAGACCCCCATTCTAAGAGCAGACAGACAGGGCTTCAGAAAGTTAAGCTAGACTGACTCAATTTAATGTAATCTGTATGATAGCACACAGTGCACCCTCAGAAAACTAGCAAGCAATGCAACACTGGAAGGAATGGTTGATTGCCACCCCTGGACATATTCCAAAGATGTGTGGATGTGGCACTTGAAGACATGGTTTTATGTGGACTTGGCAGTGCTGGGTTAACAGCTGGACTTGATGCTCTTACAGGTCTTTTCCAACCAAAATAATTCTATGATTCTATGGTTGCGCTGCCGCTTAGGGGGTCTTTGACAGTCTGGAGAGATGGCCAACAGGAATCTCAGGAAAGTCAGCACAGGGCAATGCAATATACCCCGTCTGGGAGAAATAACCTCCTGATTCCATACAGACTGGGGTTTGACTGAAAAGTAGCTTTGCAGGAAAGGACCTGGGGGTCCTGGTGGACAGCAGGCTGAACCAGAAACATGCCCTTGTGGCAAAGAAAGAAAGTGCTTCCTGAGCTGCTTTAGTAAGAGCATTGTCCTTAGTTTAAGGCAGGTGATCATTCCTCTCTCCTCAGCACTGGTATGCCAGATGTGGAGCGTTGGGTCCTGTTCTGAACTCTCAGTACAAGAGATATGGATATCCTGGAGTGTATGTGAATGACATGGAGATGGCGGGCAACAGAGTGCTTGACTTACAAGGAGAGTGTGACAGAAGTGGGAGTGGAGTTTGGAGAACAGAAGGCTATGGGAAGATCTTATTGAGGTGTACAAATACCTAATGGACAGGCTCTAGCTGGCCATGGTTTTCAGTAGAGGTTTGGACCAGATGATCTCCAGAGGTGCTGTCCTACCTCCACCATTCTGTGATTGTGTACACTGCACCTAAGTTATGGTATCATCAAAACGTGGAATTAGTTCTGTTTTTGGCATGTGAGAAAGTACAGAGACAAAAATGAGGCAAGCAAGGTGAAGTTTTTTATGAAAAAGGCATGAGGATAAGAGCTATTTTAAGAAAAAGAAATAAAGTGCTATCTTGAAATTGCTGGAAAATGGAAGGAAAGAAAAGTGTCTTTACAAAAGACATTTTGTAATGTGTTTGGAAAGCCTGTATATTCAGTATATTCAACTTTATGCAAGAGTATTTTAAAATGCATGACATAAACAAATACTATGCTTTAAATGTCTTTTTTTTTATTGTCTCAATATTCAAATTCCTTGTTTTCTCTACTTTTTTCTTAACTGAGAATGAAAGGTGAACTCAGAACCTCAATATCCTCCATTTTCATTACCATGCAGAGCAAAAATAGAAAACTTTCTGCAAAGTTTTTTCGTTTTTTTTTCACAAACTTGCAAAGCACCAACTCTATAAACCATTGACAGTATTCTTTAAAAACTTTGTCTATCAGAAATAGAATAATGGGAGTTTTTTCAGTTAAAAAAAAGGGGACACCCTCAACAAAAGAAAATGACCTTTTGAGTTTAGGAACTGGATCTAGCAGTTGCTGGATGCACTTGAGTAACATGCATATCCTTAAACACCTAATTGACAGTGAGTTCAGAGTGTTTCACACCTGCAAGGTCAAACCTGTGAACTACATCCTGAGTCATTCCAGCAGTAGGACACATGGTCAGGGTTTTCTTAAATGAACCATTTTATTTCTGTAGCTAACTAGCTAAAGAAAAATTAGGCAGTTCCATCTCCAGATGGCCTGAGATCCATCTATTTCCATGGTGATGTCAAGAATCTGATCTTTTCTCCTGTGTTTTCTGATTTTCCACAGAACTTTGTAGTGCCTCTATAATGATTTTCTAGTCTACACCTGGGGAAAAGGCACAAGACCAGAGCAGAATCCTCCAAATTTTAACATCTGTATAAGAACTTCTCCTGTTTCTCCCTCCATAATATTGCTTTTCCTCCATACAGTAGATTGGGACCTAAAATACTCACTGCAATCATATGGAAAGTCTTTTTAAGTCCCAGAAGAATTTTAAACCTCAGCTCACACCACTCAACAGAGGGCTGGACTATCCAATATCTAGGCTCTCTTCTTTTTTTCTTTTTTTTTTTTGTGACAGGAGCTGGAAACTGAAAGCGAAGTTATTAGCTATTACTGGAAATGTGTTCACACTGGCTTTTTGGCTCACTGAATGTTTGTGTATTTTGTCCAAAATTAAACCATTCTTCTTTGAAGAATTCATAATTGAAAATCCCGCACATGATACTCTTCACACCAGTATTTCAGAAGTATCAAAAAACCCACAAAATCATCCCTCCTTCCAGCTCAGCACTAAAGCAGTCGAAGATTGGAGTTGACTTTTTAATTGGAGATGCAAATCCCACCGCTGTCTCTTCTACTTTTCTTTCTGCTTTTCATGGAACAAAACATTTTTTTGGGTCAGAAGAATGTTTCTGTGTCAGCTTTTTTTTTTTCCAGGGGATTCCATTCCAAATTTTCAAACCTACACTGATTGTGAAGATCCAACCCAAACAGCATTGGAGGAATCTGTGTGCCTAAAATATAAATGCCTCTTTTAATCTATTGAATTATGTGCTTATATGATATGCTGCATTGCATGAGGCACCAACAAAACCATCAAACTTAAATTCTAAAGGCAAGCAGTGCAAACTTTTCAAGCAGGGCTAAATGCCATTAGAAATACATTTGCATCAGATAATCTTTTTGGTCTTGATTTTTTCTTTTAAAATGCAATGATTGCTTATGGGTTTAAAAAAGCATTCTAGAGCTGTCATGCATCCCATGCCATGTCCTGAAGAGCAGCTTCATGTTCAGTGTTTTGTGTGCTAAAAGCAGAACACGGTGGGAGAGTTACGAGTGTTTCTGCTGCAAAGCTTTTTTGCCTTGCCTTGTGATGAAACAGAAGATAATATCAGGATATTAATGAGGTGTATCTGGAAAATAGTTTTCTGATACTGTAAGGCATCAGCCAATATTACTTTTATCAAACTACCATAACTTGAGATGCAAAACTGTGAACTAGGCTCTTACTGTTTCTCAAAACCCTGCTGTTTAGAGCCTTCTCTTGCAGGATTTCATTTTGAGATTCTGTAAGGGTTGTTACTTTGTCTCTGCATTTGAAGTCCTGCTTGGCACAATGGCATCTAGAATACTGTCTCACAAAAAATTACTATGGGCAGAAAAAAGAGGAGAGGAAAAAGGTAGAGGTGGTATGCACTGTCTGCTAGATCCACAGTTATGTCCACTATGACAAAATGTTAAGATTTGTGATAAGAGAACAGCAATAGTTGTCATTTGCTTCTTAAAATTCTTTATTCTTTTAAGACAAGATTCACTATATAAGTGAGCCACTTGTACTTAAGCAGAAATATACCTAGGTATCACTTTCTATGCACACTCTTCTAAATTGCAGAAGGAAAACTGATTGAGATGTGGTAACATGCCAACTACCCACTCAAAATATTCTCTTTCAGACTTTCATAATATTTCTGTAAATATTGTGTGGTGAACTGGCCTTTAAACTAAATCAGCTTTGTCATCAGCAATGCTACTCAAATGGGATACTGCTTGGATAGTGTTAGCTTTGTGGCAACAAGCTGTATGTATAAAACATTTTTTCTAATTTAATATGTCAATATGGTAGGCATAGTTCTTGTTTATATATTTGATTTTGTGTCTGCATTATTATCTTCAATGTGACGTGCAACTATCGATTTTGTCAAACAGGCAGTAACTGAAATCCTATTAGGGAGAAATATGATAATGGGCAACATGTGTGCAGTGAGGAATGAGTGTTATACATGGATTTCCATTGGTGTAATGATGCAGAGGAATTGCACGTCCAGCAGGGATGCCGAGTGCATTCATGCCAAAACAGAAAAAAGCATATAGACTATGAAATCTAGGGGCACCAATCAAATCCAGAAGGATGCTCAGCAGTACCAATTCTTTGTGATTGGTGTGAATCCTATGAGAGGGAGCTCACATTGTCATGATGGAACCCTTTGATGAAGGAACTTTTGCTTGCTGTTAACACAGGAGAAACATTTTCCTCTTGCTTTATCTGAAGGGTTTTGCTTAAGTTCAGTAAAAGACCAGCTGCATTCCTGGCCAGCAGTAAACTATGAGATATTTAGCTTGACATAGACAAAATATAGAAACCCAGCCTTTTAGTTACCTGTGATTTTAGCACTGTCTTTCAAACCTAAAATGTGCCATCTTATAAGCAAAAGTAACACTTCAAATACAACTGCAGGAAGCCACAATGCTGCCTTTTCTTCTGAGAAGGTGGGAGAGATTTGCATTTCTTAAATGTTTGATTGGATTATGTGATACATTTACAATTGTTTCAGGTTGTAGTGTCTCTTAAGGATAATCTTAGGATAATGTATTTCTTAAATGCTAAAAGATAAAGGTGAGAGATCAGTGAAATGCTTTTTACTGACAGTAACCTGGACAATAGACCAGAATCGAGGTATTGACATGAGTTCCTCTTTCTGAGTTTAATGAAGGGAGAGGGTCTGAGAAGTGTAGCCATGAAAAGCCATAGTGGTGTTATTCAGAAACAACTTGGGCTTTTATTGAAAATCCCGCTCTTTACTAGATAGCTTGTATGTATTATAGTACTTGTGTATAGCAATTGCTGCAAGGAAGCACACAAGTTGTTTTTTCACAGAATAACTATTCTTTCCCATTTTACTTGAAGTTCATGCTTACACTATCCATGATTAATATTTCTCCAGACATGGGAATGAGTGTACAGGAAGGAAGGAAGGGAAGGTAATACTGCCAGCTTGCACAATTGTGCTGGAAACAGGATGACATTTAAGAAAACCATGGCACTGCCTTCGTATTTTCCTGCTTGGAGTGGCAGAAAATCTGTCCCTCTCAGTAGGGCAGCATCATGGAATAGAAAAGATCCTTTTACCTTGCAAGGACAGCAAAAAAATCTTCTTGGTCCTTTGCCACAAAGGAAAGAAAGATGCAAGCAGAGGAGGGTTGTGGCCTCCGTTATGACTGCCTTCTGGCACAGGCAGAGGGTACTGGGGGGTGCCTCCTGAGTATCTGACCAGTGGGTGCTGGAGATACCATTGTACTGAGATACCCTGAGTGATTTTGTCCGTCCTTCTGCTCAGACCAGTATAATACTGACTATTCTTTCACATTTTCACACTTCTCTTCAGAGTCATGAGAGTGGGATATTGAGTTGTTAATAATTGTATTACTTTGGGAATCCTTTGTGGGCTTTGTGCCTTTTGACCGAGCCACATACCTTGAGAGTGATGTTGGGAATTTCATGTCTCTCAGAAACTGCATGTCAAACCTCCCACTGCAGAATAGCCTTGAGCCTTCCTAGGTCTGTTAGACAAGATGGTTAATATGCACTCCTGGAGACTCTGTGGAGAGATGTGAGACAATTCCTAGGAAAGGTTGGAATGTGCCATATTTATTTTTTTTTTTAATACTGAAGACAAGGTGTCTTGGGAAAATTGGGTCAATTGGAAAGAGCTGAGAAGTCTTTAAAGGAATCTGAGAGAATGGATGGGGAAGGAGAAAGGAAGAGCTGATGTGTATGCAGCAGAGAGCATTTGGGATGCTGTAGGCAAGTGCAAGCGGCAGCAGTGAGACAGAAGATGGCAGTGAGGAAGTAGGAAGCGTTAAGAATAATGTATAGAAAAAGTAATTATATAAAAAGGAATAGACCTACAGAGAGAAGTGGATGCAGAGTTGAGCTGGTTAAAGAGAGAACAGCTGGTCTATGCAGAGAATATGAAGAATGCAGTGACCAGAGGACGAGGAAAGGAACTGGTTAGCATGGCAGAGCAGTGTTACCACAGGCTAGTGAGGGAGCTTGTAAAACTGAAAATAGCCCTGACTTCTGCATTTTCATCTCAAGTGAAGTTTTGGTCCTGAAATCATCAGCCATGCTACTAGGAGAGTTTATTTCCTCCTGGAAGATCCAAAAAGTGAAGGTCGATTATACACAGAAAGCTCTGTCAAACCTCAGCATAAAGGACTTTCTTATTCCAGAGTCACACAATAAATCCAGCATTACAGAGTGCTCATCAGAGGCAAAACAAATATGTAACAAGGGAAGGGAGAAGATTCAAGTGTGTACTTGTGACAGAGATATGCTGTGCAAATAAATTACAGGTCAGGCTACTGAATTGCCCACTTCCTAAGGAGTGTGTGGTATTTACATGAAAATAAAGTCACAGAATTCCCAGCTGAAAAGGAGATGGATTTGCTAGGAAAACTGACTGTAGTTTCAAAACCAGGCATAATTCCACATGCAGTTGATTGCTGCAAAGCATTGATAGCTCTTATCTTACCAGTGTTGCATTTTGTTTTATTTGACTGTGCTAGGAACTATAACCATCCTTTTCTTTTCCTGATATTTTAGGTACAGAGAGAACTGGCTGCTGTCATTGCATTGAAAGCAAGGAAGTCAGGTGAGTCAGGCAGAACTTCAGAGGGGTTTTTGTAATGCTGTTCCCTTTTGTCATTTCTTGAAGTATCTGAATTGTCACTGCTGTCTTTTTAATATGGGGAAGAAAAGATAGTGATGGAGAATCTATGTATACAGCACAATGCAATTACAGTTAAGCTTCTCTCCTTCCAGCTCATTATGCCTAATGACCTAGCTAATAAAATCAGTGTTACAGTGGAACCTGGGTCTCTTTCTGGAGAAAATCACTATTTTTTCAAGGCTCATGCTTTATCAAAAAAACTGATGTCTTTATTTGACTTACATTTAAGACAAGTAAGTTGGTCATTTACTTTTTTTTTTTTTTAATCATCCAGTATCTCATGCCATCATATTTTCTGCCTTTTACTGGCCCAGACAGGTGCTTTTCTTACTGCTAAAGCAAAAGGACAACTTTTTGCATGACATTTTTTTCCTGTCTGTACATCTGTATGGCTGGAGTGGCAAGTCTTTGATCAGGGCAGGAGAAGGGGAAAGGCAATTGGATAAGTGGAAGTCTCTGTCAGTAAAAGCACTCGTAGCCAATGCTGAAGCCAGAGTGCAAAGGCACTGAAATATGTGGCCAGCTGAGCTCTATCAGAGTTTGGTAGCACAGGCACTTCCTGCTGAGCTGGGGTGGAAGGAGGGAAGCTGTGCTTTCCAGGCACTGCACAGGAACCAACCAAACCTACCTGGCCACACCTGACTCTTTACTCTTTACTCTGCTGACTTCGTGCTGTTCTTCTTCATCAAGCTGAATGTATTTCTAAAGTAAAAAAGGTAGAGTGGCCTTTAATTAATAGCATGTTCCCGAAGCCACTGAGGTTTTTGAGTGCATTTTCACTGAGCACCTCTTGTGATTTTCAGTGATTTTTCTAGAAATCAAAGTCACAGATCTTGTGCTTCTTGAGCTATTTTGTGACTTGTCCATTGTGCTGCATCAAATATATCTATCAGTCTGTGTCTTATAAGTACATCACAAAATTTACTACACACATGCACAACATGCAGCATGGCATCATAAACTGGAGGCACCAACAAGATGTGGCTGGTGTACCTGCAAATATTTTCTTGTGAAAATGTAAGTATTAAAAAAAAATATTCTAGACAGTTTGATGCTGTTTTTTCGGGAAATAGAAGTTCCCATGTGTTATACCCACCCTCATCTATAAATGTGGATCTGTAGAAAGCCAACACAAATGTGAGTGTGAATTCAGACCTCAATTGCTTCTGTGTGGTAGCCTCACTTCTGAAAGTGCTGTAGTAGTTTATGTTGTCAACACCCCTCAGCTGCTTTCCCTTACCTGGTGTCACCCCAGTCCCATCTGACTTGTAATGGCTGAACATGGAAATGCTTCTCCTCTGTCTCAGTGCAGAGGAAAACAGGCTATTTTAAAGAAGTGCTCAAGGTAATCTTTTGTTTTGCTGTTAAATGGGCTGAGTGTGGTGCCGTGTACTTTTACTTCCTGCTCATGAAGGTATAATGAATCTCTCTGCTTCTAAGCAGTTTTGTCAGCTCATTGTCGAACATTACTACTGGTATTAGCTGTAAATAGAAGTCTTCCCCCTAAATAGATGTTTTTAGCCTGAATCAGCCTCTTATTTCCTTTTGGTGCATGGTTGTTAGAGAAGAAAATGGAATGGATGTTGGATTAGAAATGAGGTGGGAGAGATGAAAATCCAAAAGGAGAATATCTCTTAGGGTCTCCTTTTTGTTGCGGTAATTGCAATCCTCAATGAACAGGTAGAAATATTTCAGTTAAAAATCACAGCCTTAACAAACCAAAGCTCCTTATAGAGCTTTGCAGTGCTGTCCAGCCTTTTCTAATACATTAATGTAAGCACTTAAAATATCTGTTCAGATCTGAACAAAAGATAACTCTTTAGTCAGTTTAACTAGTGCATGCTTGTTGTTGAAATTTGCATTTCTTTATGCCCCTGTCTTGGATGCCTGAAAAAAATGGGTGTATGATCAGGCATAACTGTAAGGTCTAATTTAAGTTAATGCCTTTAGTAAATTAGGTGCAGAGTAAATTAGGGTGGTTTGTTATGCTCCTTTATTTTATTGCTGGTGGTTAAATTCACAGTGTAGCAGTTACTGTGAGCAATCAAGCTATGGTGTGCTGTGCCTGGTGAAGTGAAGCACGTTTCAGAGAAAGTACTTCTGGAGCTGTAAGCCACAGCATCTTTTGAAGATATTGTTCCTCTAATCCTCTCCAAGACTCCATATAATTCCAGGAAATAAGCCACCAAAAATCAGACAAAGAGTTTATTTTGGCTTGAAAAGAGTGGAACATGGCTTTTGGGCCAGCTGCCCTGGGCAGCTTCCAGGCTGGTGTGAATGGCGTGGGAGCCTGGCTCATCCACCCTGGGATTCATGAATGCTGAGGGCAGGCATGGTCCTAACCTGCTGTCTGGAACCTGGCTGCAGAGGGTAATTGGTTCATTAACCAAAAGCTCTCTTAGAGATCAGCAACTCTCCTCCCACCTTCCAAAAAAACCCCCCAAATACCCAAGAAAGCAACAAACAACCCCCCCCGCCNNCAAACCCCCCCCCCCCCCCACCAAGAAAAAAGCAAAACAACACCAAAAAATATTTGCCTAATGCAAAGACTATATAATGTGTTCCAGAATTAGTTTAATTTCTGGATGTACCTCTGCCCTTAGAGAGACCCTTCACAGTGATTTAATGGTACTAGAAAAACTGGCTGATTTAAGTTCTTGCATTATTTGTCTAGAGCTGCTGTAGTAATCACTATGTAAAGCTGCACGGGAAGCACTGTACAAGCATCTAAACACCACAGCTCCCTGAGCAAGAGGTGAAGAGGTTCCAAGTAGGAAGGTTTACTGTGTTTGGAGGGAGGGGGAGGGGGAAGGCAAGTATTACCTTTGGTTACACGAATGAAACAGTTTGTTTTTGTTTAAATAAGGCTCAGGTTTGCTACCTTGTATATGTATGTGACAGGTAGTAATTGCAACTATTACAGCTCTGGCTGTGGCAGAGATTTCCACGCTGTATCTGCTGAGGAAAAGCAAGGTAGAGCCCTGAGCCTGCTGTGGGGTAGGGCATAGTATCAAATTCTTGCTAGTACAGGATCTGACTTGATGGAGAATGTCTGCTACCAGAAAATAAAAAGACAGTAGGGTGTGGGAGCTCCCCAAGAGCTGATTCTTCTGTTTTTACTGTGGTGTAGAAGAATACCAGAAATTCATAAAACTGGCAGATGCTGAAAGAAAAATGAGGAACCTGAAAAATTAAAACTTCTGTGCTGTGGGAAAAAAAAGCTCTGTTTTTATATTCCAGGTGTGTACTGCAAGTATACCTGTGGGATAACAAGGCATATGCTGACAGAGACATGCTTGAGAGTCTTCATGCAGAGGGGGCTCAGCACTTTTAGTTTCTTTGCAGATAAAACTAAACTGGGGTAGAATAAGTGTCTGTAATTCAGAAGTGTTGATGGACCTCAATAACACTGTTGACTTGAAATCGCATTTATATTTCATTAGAATAAAGCTCTCATGATAAAGGTGACCTAGAAGGGGGAAATGAGCTTGTGCACTTCTCTGTGGCTTATAAAAATGCATTGAAATTATTCTTGCCTAACCTTAGAAATAAATAGATTAAATCCTGTCTTCTGTGGTTTGGTAAAAGGTCTTGGGGAAGCAAGTAACTGGAGCAGAAGGGAACTTTTCCTGTAATTGTAGGCACTTGGCATTAAATTGTTTTGTTTATTTATACCTTGCTGGCTTCTGATAGCTTCTGCAAATGTGCTGAAACGTAACATAAATGCAGCCTCCCATCTGAAGGTTTACAAGGGTTGGCATTTATCTCAATTGCTTGTCATGGCTCGTGACATGTTTCTTATGTGTTAGAGATGGTAGCTAAAACAAGGATAAAAAGCAGCAAATAGCCTAAGGCTGGAGGCTTTAGCTGGTGGCAAAGCTACATGGGTACATGTGAACTGATCAAAACCTGTCAGGTAGATGCTTTGTACTGGTGTTAATCCCATCCACAAACAAGATGCCTTGCATTTCTATTCACAAACCAAACTGCACCCCATGGCATCACCCAGCAAATCCCTTTATAGAAAAGGTAATTTCTATAACTTTATTTGTGCAAAGGATCAACTGATAAGAGCATGGTGCATATCTTTGTGTTTCTGAATACAGGGGCTAATTAAGATAACAGCTGACAGGGTATGGATGGTAGGAAGGTGGTGACTCAACTTCTCCCCTGCAGGAGCAGCAGCAGGTCTGTGGGTGCTTCTCCCTCCTGCTGTGAAAAGCAGGGCAGCCACAAATGCCCTAGAACTTGAGCGTGGTTTTTTTCCTCCTTATGAATGATATTCAGGTTTCCACTGTATAATTAGGTACATTTTAGTCATGCCATTCTTGAATTGGCAAGCTTTATTGATTTTTAAATATGTCATTTACATTTTATTTATAAGAATGTATAATTATTTATAATAATACGGCTTTGGCGATGTATTAACTCTATATTTGAGATCTTCTGGATTGCCTCCACCCTGTTCTTACATATATGTATGCATAGCTACCCTTCCACTTTTCTTTTGTATTGCTTCTGTCAGAACCTAACTGCCTATGTGATTTGCTTCGTATTTTTATTTTAGTGCAGACGATTCAATATGAAGCAGTCACTGGGGCTTGAGCTTTGTGAAATGAATGAAAAGCAAGCTGTGAACAGCTATTCCTTTTCCCAGCCACTGCACCACCTCTACAGCACTGCTGTCAGAGCTGATTGCGTGACTCGACTCGAACACACTCCAGGCAATGTCAGCCCGGTTAAACACATGAGAACAGTCAGGCTGGGTCAGGTTAAAAGTCCATCCAGCTATGCTCCCACCATGAGTGATGAGTAGGGGATGCTTCGAGTAGAGAAGCAGAGCAAGTACAGTCCTTCTGGTGTACATACTCAGCATCTACCGGCTTGTAATGGAGGGATTTTGCTGTACCCACACTTCTGTGGTAGGTAACTCTTGCTGGACCTTTTCTCCATTAATTTATCAAATTGATTTTTAAGCCTGCTTTCACTCCTGACCTTCGCCATCTGTAATGGCAGCAAATCTCACAATTCACAGGTGTAGTATGTTAACACATATATTTCCTTGTTTGTTTTAAAAGCATTCCCCATGACCCTCATTCTCTGGTGATATAACTCTTTGCTAACAGAAAGTAGTGAATAATCCATTCCCTATTTTTCATCATGCTATTCAGGATTTTGTGCACATCTGTCATACCCCTGTGAGTTGTCTCATTTCCCAACTGTATCACTAGTCATTCCTCATACCAAATCTCTTCCATTAAATCTGATTATCTTTGCTACATCTATTATATTCTGAGATGGGGCAGCCAGAGCAGCATACAGTGTAGCAGCAACATGTGCTGGAGTTGACACAAAGTGAGGGTGGCAGCGTCTTATCAGGGTGGAGAGGTGGAGGTGTGTGGGAGGGAGCCCAGTAAGACACCTTTGGCAGTATTAAGCTGTTTTATCAGCTCAGTTAACTCTGGAAACTGCATCTTTATCTTTCAGCCCATTTCCTCAAGTAGTACAGATCCCCGTGAGACTTTTCAGCAAATTTATTCTACAATAATTTGCAAAAGTTTTGCCATATGGTGCTATCTGAATGTCCTATGCTATGTTATTCATTTTAGTCACTTGTAGAAGTGTTGTTGTATAGAAAATGAAAATCATTACAAATTTCAGTTAGATTTGTATACACACTTGAAAAATGATGTAAAAATACATGATCAAAGGTCATTCAAGAATGGACTAGTTCAGCATTATGTGTAAATTTCAACCATATTAAGTACTATTGAATTTACATGTTTCATAAACAACCATGTATTCAGTATCCTTGGAGTAAAATGTGCAGCGTTTGTTACCACTTATGCCACTGAAAAAGGGCATAATGAAGTATGAAAAACTTGCTCCTATTTACAGAATAAAGTGATTTGTGTGCCAGAGAGGTGTGGATTTTCCCTTGTGAAAAAAATTGAGAAAGTTTGAAGGATGGGAAAAGGCTAAATTAGCAGAATCTTACTGTTTTTCTGTTATCTTGATGTTGGAATCTGGAATGCAGAAAATATTTCTCTGCATGTTTTAAAGATCCAAACCCTCTGAAAAATACTGATTTTAACCTTTTTCCATGGAAAGGGCTTCCTAGGCTTTGGCATAAGACAGAATTTTCACGTATATAAATTACATAATAGCATAATATGTAAGTTATCACAGGGTGAGAAATGTAGATTTCTGGGAAATTAGAATGGTAAGTAAATGAAGACAAGACGGAGGATCCTTGTGATTTTTAGGCTTCTTTCTTCTTCTTCACCTACTCCATATTCTGCTGTGTTTGGGTCACTAAGTGATTGGTTAGAATTTGGCGCAGTACATTGTTATGTAAATAGAAGTTTAGTTAGTAATTGGTAGAAAAGTAGAAATAATGTACATTCGTGGTGATAATTGGGTGAATTATCTTTAAGAAGACCTTCAATCTGTGTGTTAGAGACTTTTTTAGCTTTAGAGACTTCTCTAGACTTTTAGCTTTAGGGACTTTTGACTTTAGGCTGCTAGAGGCTTTTTGTTTTAGGCTTTTTAGGCTAGAGTCCTTTTTAGGCTTTTCCAGGTTTGTGCTAGGCTGGTGTAAAGCCTGGTGTGCAGAAATGGTAGGTAAGAGAAGAATAAACAACAAGAGAAAGAGATCAACTGTGAGTCCAGTTATTTTTCTCACTTAAAGAGGACCTTAAAAGACTAACCACCCCTTTCAGGGGGCAGACATGTAGGAGTTATAAAACTTTTATATCATGCCTTTTTTCAATAGGTTTGCTTACTTGACTCAAGTAGTGCCTCATTTCCTTACAACTTCCAGTTCCTCCAAGCACCCAGTTGTTTAAAGCAAGGGCTGAAATTAGTAAACTGTGTGGAATGAGAGTTCTTGTGCAAATTCTTCTGCAGATGATACTTACAGGATTCACCCTGGAAAAATGGTCACTTAAAGTGGAAGCACAGGACTGTTGTGCTTCTCTTAGGTCATGGTGACTGTATCTTTGTATCTTTACTTTCCCCTTGCCCACTGAAATGTGATTCAGTATAAAAGCTTCACCTGAAAAGATAGCTAGAAATGTATTAAAAGTTACACTGGACTTTAGGATCTTTCTTTAAAGTCTGTGGTTTCAAGACTTGGAGTAAGGGAGGTAATCTTGGTTTGTTCAGCCTCAAGAAGAGGAGTCTGAAGGAGGCCTCACAGCGATCCCTCGTGAAGGGAAGCAGAGGGGCAGCACTGATTTCTTCACTCTTGTGACTGTGACAGGACTCAAGGAAATGGCCTGAAGCTGAGTCAGGGGAGGTTTAGTTTGGATATCAGGAAAAGGTTCTTCACTCAGAGGGCGCTTGGGCACTGGAAAAGGCTCCACAGGGAAGTGGTTGGAGCAGCAAGCCTGACAGAGTTCAAGGAGCTTTGAGACAATGCTCTCAGGCTCATGGTGATTCTTGGGGTGTCCTGCTCAGGGATGATCCTGATGGGTCCCTTCCAACTCAGCATAACTTACGATTCTATGATTCTAATTGTGTTTGCTTCTTTAAGCAATCCTTTTAAAGCATGTCGTGCTCTGTTGAAGGGAATCCCTACCCCTAGGGACCAATGGGGGTTACAGTGATGTATTGCATCACATGGGATCCTTCCATTGTTCCTGAGATCGAGCACACCCAGAAAATGACAGCATTTCAAATCTGCAGGTTCAGAGCCCTTCTAGCCCTAGGGAATGATGCTTATTTGTGCCCACTCTGGGTGATGCTGGGGGTGGGAAATGCCCTGGACAACATCAATGAAAGGACTACACAGTAACACTTGCCAGCCATTGTGTATTCAGCAGCTGACATAAAGCAGAATGGACTCAGACTTGGAAAAAGAAGGAAAAGAGCTTCTGGGACTTGTGGTGAGAGGGATTTTGGCAGTTTATGGTTTTGTTTTTGTTGTAGAATTTTGAGCGTAGTTCTTTCTGTGTGTTACTTTCTGTGTGTTACTTTTCTGAGTAACTGACATAGAAGAAATCAGCAATGCAGAGTAGCTGTGTAGGGGAAAGATATTTTGCACATTCACCAAAAGAAACAGCACAGTATGGTTGGAAAGACAGCACTTGTGCAAAAAACAACCCCCAGGTGAATGTTTTGTTTACTGGGGCTTTGGGACAGGCATTTACAATGAGTTCACAGAATTTTATTCAGAGCCCTCTTTGTTTTCTGCTCCTTTCCTGACCATGCCTAGGGGATGTTTCCATGGAATAGAGAGCAGTGTTTCACTTTGCAC
This sequence comes from Polioptila caerulea, assembly GCA_013397295.1. Classification (NCBI taxonomy): domain Eukaryota; kingdom Metazoa; phylum Chordata; class Aves; order Passeriformes; family Certhiidae; genus Polioptila; species Polioptila caerulea. The sequence continues at coordinate 100,015 of VYXF01013020.1, read as the reverse complement.
CAGCATGCTCAGCAACAGGCCATACCTCCTTGTTTGATCTGTTTCCAGCAACCATTCTCTGATCATGTAATGGGCTCTTTCTTCTCCATCCTTCCATCATCTCATTTCAGACAACACTGTTATAGGTATGTTCGCTGCCATGTGACTTTTTAATTTTATTTAAAATATCATGCACATGAGAACAAATATCTACAATTACTGGATAAAATTTAAAACTTTCTGCATTCAAGCATCAAATGGTTCCCCTTGAGCTGTGATTGGTACAAAACCCCTTGCTTTTGTTTGTCCCTGTAATAATCCTACAGCATTTTCATATAATTTTTCACATTTTTTTCTCCTTGATAAAAAATATGATTTCATATGTTCAGAAAGTGAGTATAAAATGTGGCTTTATCTTTGCATGCATCACAAAGGGTCAGGCATTGAAAACCAAATCTCCTCTGGCAACATGAATCAATGGTAGTTGTTTGGCTATTAAAAAATGCCTGTCTTATTTAGCCAGAGGTGTTTTACAAATTTTGTTGTTCTAATGCACCTCTACCTTGCATGAAATATGGACACCTTCAAAGCCAGATTAAAGGTTTTGGTTCTTATAAATAAAATAAACAAAGCTCCTAACAAAACCAGTTGTAGGATAATGTGAAATGACCATTATCTGTATTAGCTAGGAAGTATTGGCGGCTTTACTTGGTACACTCATTTTTTAATTTATAATGGCTATATAAGGTAGGCAGACCTAAGCCTCATTTAAACTAAAGTTTGTCCTTCCTGTGGTCACTTAATAGCAGTGGGAAGGAATGGTGCCTTTATGGTGATCAGCAAGAGTAAATCTACATCTGCCAGCCTCCTTCCTTACCACAGTGGCTTTGCTCTGTTTAGATTGCAGATACCTACCCTTGCTGTTATCTGTTCCTTTGGATAAACTGTGCAATGAGAGGAAATGCTCTTGCATCATTTTCTGGAGTCCTGTTTCCTATTTGAGATTTGAGAAATGGCTTGCAGCACTAGGACCCTTGGGAACTTCTTTTTCTGTATGAAAGCTAATCAGAATAATGAATACCCTCTGTGCAAATTCAATATTAGTTCTACACCTAAGGTCAAACAGAAGTTAATGACCATTTTTTGAATACAGAAGTCAGTTATGAGACCAACATTGCCTTTCACACTTTTGTAATTGTAAAATAAAATGCTGGAGTAATTTACGTTAAATTGATTTAAACTACAAAGCATAAATATCATAGCGTCCCAGATTAGGGTTTGAGAGAAAATGGCATCACTGTCACTTGTGCAATAGTTCATTCACCGATTTACAAGTGCCTTTATTCCATCCTGTGCTTGCTGTGCTTTTTACATACAGAGGTGCTGAACAATGCTCTAAGCGGGAGTGTGTCTCTAATAATTTTTGCATTCTCTTTGTTTCTTTAATTAGCTGATTTTCTCAGCTGATTGCACAGCTGTCTGGGCAACACCCCCCCAGGGGTCTGCCAACTGTTTCAGAGATATGTAATGTACTCAGTGAAAGGAAATCTGTATGATAATTTGCATGTATATATGCAGAAATAGTGGGAAGGAATAAGAAAGCTCAAAGGCAATTTTTGTATTGCTAATAAAAGGAAACTTATTAAGGATGAGCTTAAAAAGCTTTCTCTTTTCAGTAATTTCTGAACAAAGATTACTCTTTCATGGTAAATAAGGAACCAATTCTCAGTTGGAAGGTTTTGTTCTTGGGATTATTGCTCTCTTACAGGCAGCTTTTGGGGGTTTCAGAGATACTCAGATGTTTCTTCGTTTTCCCCTTTAGTTTGGAAGCAGAACTCGGAAAATGCAGGAACATGCATGAGGAAGTGGTCTGGTTTAAAATGGTCCCCAAATCCGAGGTTTGCAAAGCATTTACTGGCTGCTCATCTTCTTTTCCATTGCTCAGCACTAGTGCTCTACATAGCCTAGAGGATCTGGCTTTTAGTTTCCCCAGTGGTGTCAGTATGAGCTATTCATTTTTTTCCACTCTGATAAATTAATAAGCATCAGCAAACATTATAACACTGTCAAACAGCTCAGAGCTGCCATAGTAACCAACCTCTCTAGAGCTTGCTGTATACCCTCCACAAAGAACAACAAGGGATATCACAAGTTCCATTGTTCAAAATAACAGTAAAGTTTTCAAAAATAATGAAATTAGCTTAGTTATGCGATTAAAAAAATAAATTGGGGGTTTGTGTTTTTTCTAAGAAGCTTCATGCCAGCCACTTCCCTTGGGAAAACAAACAAAAAAAATCCAGAAGAGAAACAAACATTCCTCTTAAAAATTTGGAACATAAGAGGAGTGCTAGAAGTTATGAGCTTCTCAGCAGCTGACAATAAATCAACTGGTGCAGGCTGCTGGCAATTCTGCAGCTTTCCCCTGGGGAATATTTTTGCAGATTCCTGAGGTTTTCTTGGTTTGACAGGGACAAAAAACTCCCACAACAGGCTATAGCCATCCAGCAGGGGTGAGGCAGTGAAAGTATTGGCTTGACAAATGAACAAAGTCCTTGTGTTCAGAACTGGTCTCTAGCTCTTCCAAGGTGGGAATGTGTCTCCTTTCTTCAGACAGCACGTAGGTACCTTTTGCTTACTGGCTAGATAAAAGAGATTCATACATGAATTGTGATCACAGAGTGCTGAAAAGACTGGAATCATACAAAGGACAGACTAGTTTGATGTTCTAGGATGTTAGCAGGTTAAAGAACAATACTAAATAATAAATTAATGTCTGCATTTGAAATGAAGGAGCATCTCTGAGTACATAAGTGATGTAGCCTTAGGGGTGATCGAGCTTTGTATGGCAAGCAGAGCGACCTCTGGAGCAGCTGTGGGGCCAATAAAGTCCCCATGCAGTCTGTGCAGTCCCAGGCGAGCCTGGCAGTGCTTGTGAGGGTTTGCAGCAGACTAAGCAGGTTTGGTCTTAGGAGCAGCCTGGGGCAATGCAGAAGCACATCTGCTGAAGGTGGTTTATGGGCTCTTGTGCCCAAAAGTCAGGCGGTCCTGACCCCGAAGAGGATTTCACAGCAAGCTCAAGGGCTGCAGCTGGAGCTGTGTGGCACAAGGGGTCTGGCAGCAGCGTTACCTTGGGGGGGGTCCTGTGCCCCTGCCTGCTGCCTGGGTGCTCTGTTCTGAGCCAGGTTATCAAACCCAGCCAGGTTAGCAGTAATCCTTTGCCAATGCACAAATCCCGAATGCCTCACGGTAGCACAGAGGGGGTGGGACAGCCAGCAGACCCAAACTGGCTTCCTGCAATGGCCATGGGGCTGCCACCAGAGCCAACTGCTTACGGACAGGCAGATGTCCTTGCCTGTTGTTCAGCAGCAAAATGGTTAACTGTGATGACAGTCCTTTCTTAAGCATTTAAATAATTAGCTTTCCCAGTTAACACCCTATTAAGCCAAAGAGAGGAAGTTCACACCTCTCCTGGTGTTATTGTTCCAGTCTGGCTGGCTGCAGCAGCAGAATGACGCTAGTGCCTTGGTTTGTGTTGAGAAGGTTATCTCTGCAGCCAGAAGGGGTAGAAAGAAGAAATTTCATTTATAGAAAAGGAAGAAAGCACAATAAAGCAAAGCCTCTGGGAAGATTACAACACTCTGGGTTCCAGGAGTTGCTTTATGTGTGGATTTTTTTTTTAACTGTCCTTCCCACTTTCAGTCGGGCAAATGATTCTGCTATACTGAACAAGACTAAGCATTAAAATGGAATAATGTGCTGGTAATATTATGTGACTTTTAAAAATCTTACTCATCAAATGTAATTCATGGGATTAGTTTACCTTCAAGTGTGTGGCACAAAGGAGAGTGTATCATGGAGGCACTGCTCTGTGGATACCTTGGCAGATTCTTCCATAGGCAGGAGAAGGTCTGTAGTGCTGCTGGTGTCTGGTGTTACCCTCACTGGATGCCAGCCTGTCCGGCTAAGGTGAGCCCTTCAGCATGTATGTTGTGCTCCTTGCTGCTGGAAAGACAAATCCCTTCCAATGCCTTGAATCTACACTGAACTTTGTGGCACAGCTGTAAAAGTGGGGGGATCACTCTTGGTTGGTTCCAGTGTGAGCAATGGTTACATTCCCTTTCCTTTCACACCCCCGTGTGACAGCTGATTCTGCTGTAGTAGCAGCTACAAAGTGATTTACTCTGCTTTCTTCTTTCTTCATTTTTTTTTTTTCTGCTGATTTAATGATCTGAAATGAAATTACTAAAGGACAAACCTCTCCCTCACAAGAGTTGTCTGTGCTAACATAAGTTTACTAAAGAATCTACTAGCAAAATCTCAGCTCTGCTCTGTGGGGGCACAAGGAACTCAGATCAGATGATGACCCTTGTGATCCTTAGGTGACCATAAAACATCAAAATCCTGAATTCCCTAGACTAATTTGCAAATGGGTATTCATTTGATATATTTTTCTTTCATTCATGGTGACCTTTTTTCCAAAGGAGAACTGCTGCACATAGAAAAGGGAATTGGTCACTCTACATTCGTTTTTATTTTTTTTTTTCCCCGGTCTCAGGTCTCAAACCTGAAGCCAGACATAACATTAAATAAATACATATAGATGCATGGTAAACTACTTTTACCTTTCCCTGTTATTACTGCTCTGTAAAATATGCTGGGATATGTATCAGTGAGCAAAGCTGGATTTATGATGGTGGAGAAGGAAATGTTTGGCTCAAGTCCAAAGTTCACAACTTTTTTTGTGTGGACAATTCCAGAATCAACATTTGCCTGGGAAATACTTTCCCATCCCACCCTAAGCTTCTGCTTGCTTTCCCTATGGTTGAATTTGCAACATCAATTTTTTTTTTAAACAAAAAATAAATGGCCAGATAACAGTTAGTAGGAAATTATCCTTGAATTCTTATATTTTGTGACAGAACTTTTATTGCATGCACGATAACCCATGAGACCAGTGCCTGGGCCAATTCAAGGGGTGACTATGAGTTGTTATGGGGTCTGGAGCCATACTGTGTTTAAAAATACTGCAATCTCAATTTCTTACATGTATATGGTGATCACCAGCAACATAAATTTCTAAATATACCAGAATATTTTAAGAAATATGTAGGTTTTCTCTGTTTTATGGATGAAACACATAGTAACCTTTTCCTACAGAAACCAAGAAAATCTAATTGGGGTTATTGCGTGTCTGTGTGGCCACTTCAGCCTTCAAGGGACTGTGTTCTTGTGATGGGAAAAAAGTATGAGATGGTGTGGAACCTTGAGTGTTGCTCCTTGGATGTAGTTAAATATTCAGTTGTGGCTGGTTCTTATGGGTTTGGATAAGAGGCAGGGTGGACAGAAAAATCAAGTTTGTGATGGAAATTTCATGAAAAAGAGGCCAATGCTCCTTCTATCCCAAGAGAGCTGCAAGAACGTCAGTGTGAGGTCTGTTGTGTTTTTTTTTTTTCCTTTAAGAAAATATTTACTGCTTCTTTTCTACATTCCTTACACAGTCTAAACAACATTGAAGCCAAGGAGAGCTGGGTCTGGATGATAAACTTGTTCAGGCTTTTTTAAAGTTGAGTTGTGAAATTGCTGATAAAAAACTTTTGCATTCTATTTTTTTTTTTTAAGCCGTTCACTTAGACACTTAAACTAAGGCAATTTTCTCATCGTCTTTAAAACTGCTCATGCTAAAATCATTCAACACTCAAGGATAGGTGTATTCATAGGGGGTTGTGGACATGCACCCTCTTTCTCTTTCCCTTTGTGCCAGGTAAGAGATCGTGCTGCCCTCAGCTCTGGGTGTGTGCTGCTTGTCGCTGTCTCCCTGGGCAGACACCATCCCCTCTCCAACCTGCCCACCCAGCCAGGTCAGCAGCAGTGCTGCTCCCTGACTCACCCTCCCTGAGGATGCTCTGGGGTGTTTGCCCTGGCACTGGGCAGGGAAGGGGATGCTTGTGACTTGTGACAAGGAGCCAGTTGGCAGGCACTAACCTTTTCCCCTGGCACAGCTGTTTGTGGGGTGCCCATCTGCCTAGGGCTGTGGGAAAGCTGGCTGGATCAATGTAAATCACTTAAACCTGGACGCGTGGTCCTGCTACTAGCAAGGTGCCACTCTTTAAATGCCATGATTAATGGCCAGGGTCTGGGGGGGAATGTTTTGCCTGTGAGTGCCTGCAGCAAATTGATTTTAGAAGACATCAGAATATTAGAAGGAGAATTGGGGAAATGTTCTCCTAATGCAGACTCAACAACTTGATAAATTGCTCAAACAACTGATTTTTAGCATTTGTTAATGCATTCTGGCACTGCAGCATTCCCATCTCAGTCAGGTTGTTCTATAGTGGTCAACAACTCGATGTCCTGAATGCTCTGTGTTTCCCACAGTGGCAGGGGGTAGAACAGGGTCATGCATGTGTGGGACTGTGCAGGAGGGTGAGGCAGCGCTTGGGGATGAAGGCTGGGAGATGGGTTACACAGGAAGGTCCTGCACAGAGCCCCCAGCCTGGCTGGGTAAAGTAGGTTGCCTTCAGAAACCCTGCGCTGCACTAGAAAATCAAGGGTCACACATGGCTGCTCAGGACATCCCCCTCAATACTGCGTAATTGTGTTGTTCCTTTTCCAGGCTGGGGGGCAGAGATATGCCACAATGTCCCAAGAGTGTTTTGGTTTTGCCTAGCTTTGAATATGCTGGGATCTGTTGCCCATTATACATGCTGTCTGTTACAGCTATAGTCTGACCCTGTGTTTTCAGTTTTCACCTTGAATTTCAGAGGTTTGCTGGTGAAGTGATGCCTGCAAACCCAACGGTGGAGATTTATATCAGAACTCTGTTTTACTTTGATAATAGATTTTAAAAGATCCTGTAATGAAATAAACTGGATTGACAGAATGACTTATTTCCCCTTTTATAATTACATTTTTATTATCTTTTTTTTCAATAGCATAACTGTGGGGGAAGAAACACAATTCTACCCTATATGGCACAGCAATATCAACAGCAATCATGCTGTAAAAAAAAATAGATCCATACTATTTATTTTAGAGGTCAAGAACAAAGTTACTTTTCTTTTAAGTTGCCAGCTGGTGCCTAAACGTTAGGCTGCTTTTTGTGTGCAGCAGGCCCAGGGCACCCAGGCAGACACACCAATCTGGACCTCATGGCTCATGTGAGGTGTATGAGCTTGGCCATGGTAGCCTGGTTATGTCAGAAGAGTCGGGCTGAGGATATTCAGGTGAGGATGCCTGGGGACGGTGCTACTGCTGCCTGCCAGCCCTCCTCCTGCTCCCTTTGCTCATCAGTCAAATTCTGGGCTGCCTCAGCTGGCAGACAGAGTTTTAAGGCAACACAGGGCTGGTGATCCTTGTGTGAATGCACTGTGCTGTGGCTGTTCAGGTGCAGCCTGATGAGCAGCTCAGGTACAGGGGGGCGGAGGAGAGAGGAGGTGGGCAGGAGGAAGCCCATCAGCTCAGCCCTCCCACCCATCCATCAAAGCCAGCCATGAGCCATGAGGTATTTTTCAGGAAATAGATGTGACAGCTCTGCTGCTTCAAGGACACTTCTGGCATCACAAATGCTGTGGCTAAACCAGGAAATCAGTCAATATGTACTCAAGATCAAAGATATTTGAGTGTGATTCTTCTGAGTTGATGTGTACAGTACAAGGTAAAGTCACTTTGCGTGTGTTTCATGGGGTCTGCCCCCCCCGCAACCTGCTATGTGTGACATTTCAGAACTTCTGAGGGCTCAATGTCCCACCAAAATACAGCAGGTGGCTGTGCTGCCTGAAAGGGTAGCTTTGGGTGTAGATAGCAAAACTGCCTATAGATGAAGCTGTTTGCAATACAGGAGTCTGAGGTGCTCTTTCATAAGAAGTTCCTTGTTTCTTTAGCTGGATCAACTATTAGCTCTGGCTTTGACTCTTCAGGGGATTACAAGTTTGGTGCAAAACTTTAAAGTCTATCAGAGCTTGCTGGTTTTAAGTGATTTAATTCATGTTAGTTGGGTGAAGTTGCTATTTTCTTCTATTGTGCCAGCAGCAAAGAACTTTCAATAAAACATCTCCTGCTACCATTTATTTCTGGAGATGACTTTCATGGCTAGTGATGATGTTTGTTTAGATTGACATCACTTTGCTTACAAAGAATTTTCCAAGTGTAGGTGATGGATAAATTTGCTTAAATTGACTTTCTGCAATATAATGAAAGAAGAGGAAGACCTTATTTTTTTATTGCTTAGGAGTAATGATATCTTGTTACAATGTATGGAAAAGTGGAGTTTCCTTGAATGTCATTTTTTTATCAGTAGCATGTTTTATAGTAGCATGACTATAACTATTTATTACTGCATTTTACTGCCTGGGGAAAAATGAAGTATACTGTATTCAACATTTTTCCAAACTCAGTAAGGAACCTAAGGATCTGTACCTAAGGATCTGTCCAAAACCACTCCAAGAGATAACTAGAATGCTAAAGTTTAAACATTCCTTGAATGGTGATCCTATTTAATCTAAAGTGAGCCATGCCACTTTGCTGCTTTTTGTGATTTAAACTTGCCTGCTTCCAATATATTCCTCTTTCTTATCTTAGCAATTCATCAAAATGAAGAAAACAGCAGTCAAGAAATAAGAGGACTAGAAGAGCTCAAGGATACCTCTGATGCACAGGTACATGTGTAAGATTAATGGAGTCTTGGGGATTTTCCTCGATGTTCTGTGCAGGGAGCATGTAGGAGGGAGAAAGTCTGCTGGATCTCATCTTATGTGACTATTTAGAATAAGATTGATGATTACTCTGGGAATTAATCCCGTGATGTTGCAATTGGACAGCATTCCTCAGCTATCTTTCTTCTCCTTTTAGATAATACACACAGCATATACCAGATGTGAAAGTAAAATGAGATGTGTTTTAGGAGGCAAGGGCATATGACATTTTGATTGAATTTTAATCACTGTAAGTAGACATGCAATGAAATAGGGATACTTATTAGTCACTCAAGTGTAAGCAACAACCTTCTTCTTCCTTTCCCTAACTGTCCTTATTTACAACCAAAGCACACCTCTGGATATTGCTCAGAGGAAACTAAACTGCCTTTTAGAGTATTTTATTGTGCTTACTCTTTTTAATTCTGTGAATATTTTTTGATTAATCTGCAATTCATTCAATCATTCCATTCATGTGTTCAAGCTGTGCAAGTGTAACTGTATTGCTCGTTGTACTGGTACTGATTATTGCTTTTAATTTAAAATTGATTTTCCCCAGTCTTGACTGTTTTTTTCTCCTTCTATTTCTCTTGCAAATGTTATGTTCCCCACCAGTTGCCACCTTTTCTCCTTCCCCTACATGCAGCTTGCAGTCCCTGCCTGTGATTTATCTCCCTAACATCTTGCCAAACTGAAAAGTTGTGTGCAAGAAAGACAGGATTTATACTGATGTCTGTGAGCAAGCCTAGCTGAAAGGGTACAAGCCATGTAGCCAAGAGTGCATTACAGATATGTAGAAAGGACCTAGAGGGAAACACTGACCTCACTCCACAAAAAAATTTGCTTTCTGTTTTTTTTGGTTGGATTTCTGTGGGGGGAGGGAAGGATTTCATGTATCCTCAGTTCTACTTAGTTGCTGTAATTATTACAGTTTTTAAAATGTTCCCATTTATGACAGACAATGTATGTGCAAAGCTCCTAAGTAGCCAGTGAGTAAGATTAACTGGAATAATTATAAAAGCCCATAAAAATTTATTATTGGGGTATTGATTCACTCAGATTTTAATAGACTGGAAACCAGCTTCTAAAATTTGAAAGAATATGAAACACGTTTAAAATTATACAATTATTAAATGAACGGTTAACAAAAGCTTTCTTGTGCTCTGCTGGAGGGGAGAGCAGGAGTAGTATCAAAGCAGTGCTTGCTCCAGTTTGTTAGCAATGTAAAAATGACATCCAGTTAAGGCCAAATACAGTTTGTTTTAAAGGAGTGAATGATTTTTTTCGCTTTAGTGAGACTGTGCATATGACTGGAGCAAAGCAAGGGATCCTGGCTTTTGAGGCAGTGGTACACTGTTAAGTTTTCAGGTTGATCAAAGGTGAAGCTGGTAAAAATTCTGTTTTCTTCACCAGCTGCAGAAAGAGAGGTACATTGAAATATAACCAAACCACCACAAACCTTCTGTTAACAGAATTGAAGGCTGTGGTGCCCTCTCTAAACGCTGCTCTGTGGGAGAGAGGCTTGATTTAGTTGACAAAATTGGTAGAAGTGTGTAAAAAATTTGGCAAGGGGATTTTCAAATGCACACATGCTGTAAACAATGTAAATGATGTAAATAAAAATCCCATCTTGTCTTCCTAGAGATGTGTTAATTCACCTCTGTGTCATTGCTAGGATGTTTATTTATGACCTCTGCAGAGGGAATATTTTCCAATGGATATGCTGAAACAGAAAGTATGTTGTCAGCATCTCCCTTTTTCCCCTCTCAGTGGTGACTAATTTGCTTTCATTTCCATTAAACTTTTTAACATTTCATTTCAAATATTACATAAACACACTTAATTATAGTAATTTTGAGCCATGAATGGTTAGTAAAGCTTTACTATAAGGTACATTTTTTTATCATTCATTAAGGTACAACCAGTTAAACTATGCAAGTTTTTGATTTTCACCTTCCCATATATTAGTAATTGTATCTGTTTTGGTCTACATGAATTAGAGGTCTAAGCACCAACAAGGGTTTTGGAGGATGTGTGCATGCACAAAATGAAAATCAAAATTGTGCTTTGCAAGTAGGATGACTTGCCTTTACCCTTTTGTCTAACAGCTTCTGAAGTACTGCCTGAAAATTAAATTTGTATTGAGAATTGAAACTGACCAGTAATTGGAGGCTGCCAACATTTTCCTAACCATGTTTTAGAAGCTGTCATCAATTAATTATTTAATTGACCTGGCTGTTTTAGCAGAAAGGTTTGTAGTGGAAAGTCAGCATAAGTGAGGAAACCAGAACTAAAAATAAAGGATTCATAGGGTTTTTTTAAATTAATTATGAAAAAAAGCATATTTAGCCTTTTGTGTTTCAAGTGCATTCTTTACTCCTAGAGCCAAATATATGCAATTAATTTAATAATACCTTAGACCTTTCAGAATTTTTTTATCCTCCAGAAAACCAATGAAATAAATATTTTTTTTCATGTTCTCTGCAATTCTTTAAATTAAAGAGCAGTGACAGGAGGCGGGGACATGTTAAAACGTCGTATTTCTACTTGGTGGTTATTTGAAACAGGACAATGTGATTCTTCAATGAAAGTGCTGATTTGAATACAGACCATATTTGTGCAAGGGCTAATGGGCTTTTCTTTGGAGTTGCTCATCCATGTGGAAGGCAGCAACTTGCTCTCTGTGAACACAGGCATAGGACAAGTAGGGAAAGAGAGTAAGACCCAGCATTCAAAACCTTGCCTTTCTCTGGGATGTTTGTCCCACTTGAACACCCACTTGCCCCAAAATTGAAGTCCCCCTTCCTCTTCTAAATGTAAGTGGTTTTAACCATTGAGCTTTGCTTCACACTCCGAAGATCAAGAAGTATTTGTCCAGCAGGGACTCATAACCACCTCCGCTACTCGTAGGTCATGGGCTGCCTTCTCTGGACACATGTCCTGGTTCCAGCCAGGACAGGGTTAGTTTTTACTACAGCCAGGACCCAGAGGTTATTCTGTACCACCTCACATCGTTGGTGGGGGCAGGGAAAGGGACTCTCTTCCAGGCTGGGATATTGTGAAGGAGGGATCGTTGGGTACTGTCTGTTGTTGAGGGGTTTCCATGTGAATCATTCCTTATTTGTACCCTATATGTCATTATTATTGTTGCTGTTAGCGTTTGTTTTCTTTTCTCGTTGCTGTTTTCAGTAAATTGTTCTTGTCCCAACCTGTGATCTTTACCTTTTGTGCCTAAAATTCTCCTCTCCAGCTACCCAAAGGAGGTGGGGCAGGAGAAGGGAGAGGGAGCAAGTGGCACCTCCTTTAGCCTCAGCGGGAGTGCTAAACTGGGGAGTGCCATTCCTAAACCAGGACAGCACAACAGGAAGGTGCAAAAAGTGCCCCCACAGTACTAAGATCCCAGATCCAGAGAGACTCCAAATCTCTATCATCCCAAAGTTCTAGTAGGCAATAACAATTTGAAGTTGTCCTTAGCCTACATTACAGTGATGTAATACTCTGCTAGAGGCATCCTGCAGCCATGAAATAAGCAGGCTTGGTTTAGTTGATGTTCCCAAGCACACAAAGTGTTGGAAGTGCAGATATCAGGCCCGCCAAGCCTTAAGTTCCCTGTGTAAATTACTGGAGGAAAAGGAGAATATTAAGAAACAATCGATCTGACGATTTTTAAATGTCTACTGTAGAGTTAAAAAGAAAATAAATCTCTTCCTAAATACCCCTTTTTTTCTCTATTGATTAAACAAGTCTGGACAACTAGTTCACTATATTTGTCCACATTTGATAAAATCAGTCTTGTTGCTGATCTGCATGGGATAAGAGTGTGTCAGAACTGGTTTATAAACCAATGTCTGATTTAGAAGATAAGGCACTGAACTCATGGACTATGTAAGGAATCTGAGATTAGGCAATGCAATCCTTATTTTCTCAGTGGGTTTCTGACCTTCAAACCAGTGAGCAGGCTCCTTATGTGGGGAAGCTGGGTTCCTCAGGAGGCTGGGCTCAGGATGAACACAGGACGTTCAAGGCACAGGCTGTATTTGAAATCCTTTACCNGTTCCTCAGGAGGCTGGGCTCAGGCTGTATCTGAAATCCTTTACTTCATCAGAGCAGAACTGTCTGATGCAGACTTGCGAGGAGATGTCTTCATCCCAGCTGGAAGAACGTAGTCATGTACAAATTTCTTTCGATGAGCTGGGTAAGGATGATTCTAGACTTGGTTGTGGAGCCTGTTTTTTTCCATCAGCATTCAAGGACTTATTCAAAAAGTGGATTTGTTTTCTTGTTCAGCTGAAAAAATCTTAACCCCCACTTCTCTCTTCCTTGGAGAAACCAGCAGATTGAAGGATGATTTGGGTGGGCACTCTCACACCTTCATCTGTCGTGGACAGGAATTGCTCAAGGCCAAAGGATTGGACCCTTCAGGATTAGCAAGTCAGGGCATCCCTAGTTTTTGGGCCTGACTCACAAGATGTGCTGTGAATTCTGGAGTGGGTAGTGATTCATTTAAACTCAAGATGAACAGTAGAAAGAAAACTGTGAAGGAAGCGGGGGGGAAAATGTTTATTTGCAGATTGCCTTTGAAGTCATATAAGCATATCACAGCTATGCCACATGGTGGGCCCTCCCAAGGCATCTGTTGTTCCCATCAGGAAACATCTGGGCTGATAAAAGCTGCGTGGTACCATTGCCCCAGGTCTCAGTTATGCAGAGGCTATATCCATAACCAAATCATGGACAGTGATATCAGCCACTGACTTGGCAAGGAGCAGTTTAGCCCGTATCAGCTAACTTTGCAATGAGTGTCTTACTGTGCCTGTGTGCAAGCGTGAATCCATCTTTTTATATGCATCGATCTGGCATTTTTAGAAAACAATGACTGCTGAATATTTTGAAAAAACGCTATCAACATAGCTTGAATAACTGTCAGATTTAGCAAAAAAAAAAAATTAAATAGTTCTAACATAGGAAATTATATTTGCTTTAAAAGCTTCCCTAAACAAAATCAAGAGATACAAATTTGTTAATTACGGAATAAATAAATATGGCACAACTGTCTTTTAATCTTGAGTCTTGCATATGTGAAAAATGGTTGGAGCGGGAGCAGAGGGAGTTGTAGCCTGTTATTTTTAGGAGTGCCTTGTGTTGCGCTTCATTCTTTTTCCAGGGCTGTTCCTGGCTAACTTTCCCATGAGTTTTTAACCTCTTGCTCTTTTTCTCTTATGTAACAGGAAACAGGCTGACAGGAACAAATAAAACACAGCATATCTGATAGTTGCACTCAGAGGAGAGGTTGATTTAGTTAGCCCTGCCTTCTTTCCTCCAGAGTAGATGCATTTGGACATTCAGATGTGCCTCTGTTCCTCTCCAGTTGTTTCCTGGGAAGCAGTGACTTGTTTGTGCTCAGCAAGTGGCACCGAAGTACCGCAAATATGAGAAAACAGATGCATTTCTTTTAAGGTTGAAATTTGTGGCGGTGTCATGTCCTGGGATTGTGGATTTAAGTATCTGTTTGCTCTTTCTCCCACCCTTAAGGCAGGAGTTTTATGCAAGCTTCAGGCAAGAGATGACATCGGACGGATTGAGCTGGTCCAAAAGCTGGCAAGAGAGAACTGCCAGTTTTTGCAGGCGGAGAGAAAAGCACTGGAGAAAGCAGAACAAGTAAGACATTTCTTATTTGGGTTTTTTGTTTCTTTTGGGTAGGGGAGGGAGATTTAGGTCACAAAACTGAAATAGCAAAGCTGATGGTCAGAATCCAGGGCACACATTACTCATGGAGCTGTAGCTGCTCTCCTCTGGCATTTACATTTCTCTAAAGTGCGTTCAGGTCAATAATTGTCAACGCATTTAAATTATTATGTTGTCATTAACTGTCAGAGGCTGTTGTTAATATCTTTTACGCATAAGATATAGCAGTTGATTTCAGGATGCTTTTTATCAAATTGTTGGGTTTTACGGTGTATTTAAATAATGTATAAGGCATATGAGTGCTTCAAGTACTCAAAATTATCTTAAAATTACTTTACTGTGGGCATATTTGGATGCAAGTAAATGGCTAAAACTTCAGCATGAATTAAGTTTTTTTTCTTTCAAATTGTGTTTTCAATCAAAGTTACACTGAAGAGAGCAGCATTCTGTTTAATGCTTCTGAAAGCTCTTATTCAGATGTTGATAATTGGATTGAAAATGCATTGAAACTTGACTGCTCTGCTTATAGGACGTCTCCTAATTTTGTTCTCCTAGTAAAGATTTTTATTCTGATTGCATATTCTTCTAAAGGTGCAGAGGATAATAACTGCAAGAAACAAAAAAATTCCCACCTAGTCCTCATGTCTCTTGCCATTATGTTTATGTAATTTATTCCATTTTCTGCTCACTGGACAGAAGAAAAAAGACACGTGCTTTAGAAAAGAAATACTTTTCAGCTCATCTGCAGGTTCATTCCTACTGAAATAAGGCAGTAGAAAGGAAAAGAGAATGATGAAGTGTTTTTTCAGAGCTTCATGCTGTTCTGTTCTGCAGCATGGAGAGTCTGGTCTGGAGTAGTTAGATGTGTAATTGTGTCAGTAGGTGTGAAGAAGAGAGGAGGGCAATCAGCCAGGCTAATTCCCCAAGATTAAATTGTTTCTCATCTGACCCGCTAGCAATGGACATCTGGGACAATTTCTATATATCTTTAAATTGTATCCACAAAGCACAATTAAAAGTTTAGGTGCTCAAGCAAAGAAGATTTTAAACCAGAGAAGATTTCTATTGTGTTTCAGGATTTGGAAACAAGATTACAGATATGTGGGCATAAATGAGAGTGAATGTTGGGAAAATTTGGATACTCAAAAAATTCAGTGGATATTTTTGCTGCTACTCTGGTCATTGTAAAGGGTGCTGTGGAGTCAGCTGCAGCTCTGTAGCTGCACAGATTACAGTACAGTTCCAAAAATGGAAAGGAAAGCAGCACTCAGCTTTTCTCCTCCTTTTGAAAAGTATGGTACTTAGCAATTGCTGCTATTTAGGAGATGAGTGACTTCAGTTTAGCAGGAGCTCAAGCAATTTGCTCATGCCCATCCTGAGCAGAATAACACAGCAGTTACTGCTCTCAGACAAGGATATGCCTTTAGATCTTTAGGACACGCTTTTAGAGGGGACAGCAAAGAGCAATGTTGCCTGAGAGATTGCAGAAGCCCAGGTCATTCCTCATGTGCCCTTTATGTCTGAATGGGGAGTGTCTTGCAGCTAGTGCTGGCAATAATAAATCACGGTGTGCTTCTTCCCCCTGTTCTGCACTTTGCTGGTTGTTGTAGCGTGGGTCCAGGCAGCCCATGCCCAGATATGAGAGAGACCTACAGTCCTTGTTGTGGGTGTGTCTGGTAAGCCCTCAAGTAGACTACTGACTTCATTAGGAATAGTCACTGAGAAGGCACCCTGAACATGGGCAAGGTTTGTCGTAGCTTCTCAGTTTAGCTGACTCAGGTAACTAACTTTCACTGGAAAAAATGCACACATGGCTGTGGCGGGGCAGTGGGTTGCATATGTTCAGGAAGCTGTGAGCTTCCATCCCTTCCTCTCCCTCCCTTCCTCCCGTGTGATCTGGTGCACATGCAGGTGACAGGATTTGACTGGCTGGGCAGGGTTCACTGCTCCAGGCAGATATCCCCCTCTCTTCTCCAAGGAGAAAAGCAGCAGGCTGAGGTGTAGTGAATAAATTGTAGTGGATACAGCTTGGATCTAGGATTTCAGACCTTCTCATCTCGTCCTGCTGCTACAAAAGTGATGGCAGATTCATTGGCATCGGCTTGCTATCCAGTCCCTTGGGCTCACTGTAGCTTTTAGAGGAACAACATGTCCAGGGTGTGGTATCCTTATTGTGTGTAACATGTCCATCTTTCTTTTTTTAAATTATTTTTAAAAGCATTTTATTTTACACTGTTTTCTTTGTAACACAGGGTGATGGGCACTCAGTGCAGGAGTAAAATGGAGATGCTCTGTGCATTTTCCACAGGACCCTCATTCCTCAGCAAGTATCCCGGCACTAAAACTTTCACCAGCTTTCCCTCCTGGGGATCTCAAACTAGGCTTTCTTGGATGATCTGCCTTCCTCAAAGGAATGGCATGCAGTCTGTAAATGAGAGGCCTGAACACCCTGCCAGGCTGTTTTCCCTGCCCTTGGAGAGCCTGCTATCCAGGCTGGCCTCCTGGCAGCCCAGCTTGAAGCAGAAATGCTGCTGGCTTGCAGGGCTATGTCTTTCTGTCAGCATGGGCCAGTGTCACTGTTAAAAGCTAGGGGCTTTATAACCTGCCTGGAAGAGAAGCTGCTCTTTCCAAGATGGTCAGTAGGAAATTTTGTCTGAAGCAGAGTTCTCCTCTAGTTTGTTCTCCTCTAGGAACATGAAACCCCAGCTTGGATGTGGGGTTAGAATTGGGCATATGCGTAATTCCTCTCTACATGTACTGTGTCCCAGGCATGTGATTGGAAATGGAGTTGTGGCTCCTCTGTTGTTATAACCACTGTGTTTCTAAAGCAGGTCTCTTCAAATTAGTACAGCCTCATGTGGGTTTCCAGCAATTACAGCAAATTTAAATGCTTTGACGATTCTTGTGCTTTCCTGTGCAGAAGAAAGGATTCTCAGCCTAATTGAAGAATTTGGTACTGATTTGGTACCCCAAAAACTCTTTCCTGTACAGTGAATGAGGTATGGAGTGTGATAGGGAGCTAGACTGGTCAATTAGGAGGACTGGTAAACTCTTCTGTCATTCAAATGGTCACCATCTTTATCTGAGTTTAAGGACAGAAGTAAATGACTCACTTAAAGAAGATAGATGACATGTGGATGCATAAGTGGTTTTTTGGCCGATAAAGTACCTAAAGGTGTTCTTTGAGGTGTGGTGTTGGAGGCTTGTGGTCCACAAGGAACAGGTGAAGCATGGATTGGTTTGGGTTGCTAGTTCAGGAGATGAAATATAATTATTTTTTCTCAGAAAAAGCAGATGGTCTGGAAGAGGGAATGCATGTGACAGCTGGCTGGCTCACTGGAAGAAAGCTTGGTTTGGAACTAGTGGGTGGGAGAAGGGATTCCTTTAGTCTGGCTGTGTACTGGAGGGTGTAAAATTGGGATATATATATATATATATCTGTAACACAATTTGTACAAAATCAGGAAGTTCATACTGTTTTTTTTTGTTGGTTTTTTTTTTTTTTTAGTTTTTTGATATGCTATCATTTCACAATTATGGTCTGAATGAAAAAAGAGCTTTGAAAAACTCTAATTAAAAAAGTTTTGTGCTCAGTTTCTGTTATATGTGGGCTGCTTAGTTGATTTTGACACTAGAAGATGACAGTGACCTGGTTAGATTGGTATATTGGAACTGGTATTCCTTGGTAGCACTCAGTGCCAACTTCTTCTCTGGTAAATACAGTGTCTGGAAAGTGCTTTAACCATGATGCTGCTCACAGACTTGTAGAGAAAAACAAAAACTAACAGTGATTTTTTTTTTTCCCCACTCCTACTTCCTAATGTGTTAGAATAAGGTGTTAATGAAGGCACTGAACCTACTGTATGTGTTAGGTTTCCAAAAATTTCAGCTTTGCTAATGAGTAGAAAGTAAATAGAACTCAATAAGCTTCTAAATAAGCAGATAAGCTTCTTCTCTGTGCTTTTACATTCCTACAATGTATTGATAAATAAATAAAATGGAATTATTGTCTGAAATACATAGAAATTATTTTAATATCAAATGTGGGATAGGGTAAAAAAACTATGCAGACTTGCAGTTCTAATTTTAGCATTACATGCAAATCATACTCATAAGCCGAGGCAAATGTGAAACTGGATATTTGTATTTTTATGTAATTTAAATATTTCATTTCCTTAAAAAATTGCTTTGAAAGAAAATAGATGAAAAATCTGTATTGAAATATTCAGCTATAGAGCAAGCCTGCTTTCTGGAGAGGTTTGCTTATTATTAGCATTAATTATAATATAGAAAGCAAGCTCTGCGTGTAAAGCCATTTGAAGTGATTTATCATTGGTTATTTTTCCCTCCAGTAAACATTTGGGATACATCCAAGACATATTTGCACTAAACCATAGTTTTTGAAATTCCTTTTTGTCAACTACAACTACCCTCATAATAGGTGTGAAAATGTGCTGCTCAGTATTTCTAGTTATTATTTCAATGAAGTGTTGCACTCTTTAAGAAAATAATGTCTGTTTATAGTGTCATTGTTTAAGTAAAATTGTAAAAGGGCTTTTTACCTCAGAAAATGAAGAGAATATTCTTTAGATTATGGTACCATTTCCATAGTCAGATCAACTGAATAAGATGTTCACAAACTGACAGTAATGTTCAAAGGAGGCTCTTCCGGTACTTCCCCATGTCAGTAGGAAGGGGAACATTTCCTAAATCCACCCTGCAATCCCTTTACAGATTAATCTATATATTAGTTAGAATTACGTACAGTCTAAAAGAATATAAGTATTTACAGCTTGAGTGTATTGATTCTGTGACTTAAGATGAAAGACATATATTATATGAGGCAGATAGGTTTTCTGAAGGACAAGAGACACTGAAGAAGAGTTCTGTTAACTTGCTGGGTACTAACTTTTCGGTGGTCTCATTAGGAAGACAGATGATTTGCTCATTGGAACCGGTTAGTGGTTGAGCTGAAGCTGTTAAAAGGCTTACAACAGAAGATTAACAATTTAGAGCCTTAGGTTGTATGGATTACTCATGACTGAGGAATTTCTCAAGGAAATTCCAACCATGACACACCAGGGGTATTTTTAGGGTGCCCAGCTGGACGCCTGCAAGGAGACAAGAATGAATGTCAGGACGTGTCCAGAGCTGCAGTTTTTGTTAGCTTGACAAAGCTGGGGCATTGTGCTGATGTACTGTTGGATTGATGGTCAGCAATTGGGGCTCCAATGGAAAAATATCCTTTAAAGCATTGACATCAAATGATGTCTGAATACAGTCAGTGACTGAAATCTGTGCATTACTTTCTTAAATTATCGCTTCTGTTGTGTCTGCTCTGTTTGGGACAGATCTACTGAGTACCTTGGGGGTAGGTTTACTGCTTTTGGCTCGTGGCAGCTGCTCTGCATCTCTTGCAGAGCTGTGGGTCAAGTGGTCATAACAACTATAACACAGTTTTGCAAAAATTTTAATGGCTTGAATAGCTATGAGGTGGTATAGATGTCTAAAGTCATTTAAACAGAATGGACTTGGCATGTCAGCACAGGAGTTTGTTGTTTCTCTTTACACCTCTTGGACCTGCCAGCACTAGCAGAGAGAGCTGTACCAGGGCTAAATGACAGTTTGCAATTTTGATTTAGTCTTCAACTACAAGCCAAGAAAAAATGAATCTATCAATGAGATTGTCTTACTTCTTGTTGAGTAAGAATAAGTAATTAAGAGTTAGGTACATGTTTGTGTGGAGGTAACCTGAAGTTCAAGTCTCTGGTCTGAATCAGGGTAAACAGGGAGTGGAATCTAGTTCTGTCATGTTCTGGAGAGAATGTCCTATTCCAGATGCTCGATTTTTCATCTGCTGGAATGAATGCATATCCTCAGGTGATCATCTGTTCTTCATAAGCCAACCTCTTTATCTTCTGAGAAGAAAAGGATTCTGCGGGTCCTAGGCTTTTTTAATTTTTTTTTTTTCTTTTTTTTCCCCCCAGTATGGAACAGGCACAGGCATCTTTTTGAAAGGGAAAAAGTTTGCCTGAGATAAGGATCCTCCTGTTCAGATGTAGGATTGGGATAATCTGCCTGCTTGTTTCAGTCTTTTGCAGCACTTTAAAAATAATTATGGAATTATTTTTATTTATTATGTACTTTTTAGAGGACTTAACATGACTTTTTTTGAGTCTATTTAATGTGGCCAAAGTTTTGGAGGAGAATGTCCTCTTGCCAGGAGTGCAAAAGAGTGATGAAATTACGTGATCCTTCTTCTTATAAAAAAAGCACTTGAGTCATCTTGTGCTCCCATGATATGTTGTGAGTATAAAAACACATAGAATAGAAACCTCACAATTTTCCTCTAAGTCAGCTTACATATTCCCACAATACTTCCTTTCCTCCAGATGCTCATCCTAGTGTTTAAAAGAGAAGAAAGCCTGATTTTCTCCTCTTTGATTTATTCTGTAACATTATACTACTTTGTATAGGAGGAAATTCCACATACACATTTTGTGTGCTGGGCTTTCTTTAGAGTGGAGTGGTGACTCATTCTTGTGTGGGACAATAACTTAGGTCCTGTGCTGAAAGGGGTAAAAAGGGCACATGGTATTTAGCAGACTAAAACCTGGGAACCAGAACTTTGAATTTTTATTTTTAACTCCATTGGTTATTTAATAAATAACCTTCTTCAAATCTCATCACTTTTCTGCACCTTTGTTTACCCAGGTATAAAGTGAGGTCTTAAACATGTGGGACCTTGAAGGGTGCCATAAAACCTGCAGTGGTTAATGAATGTTGAGGAATTGCTTTGGGATCTTGAGATGTGGTTTGGGGATCCCAAGGAAGCTGGAAGTGGGTTGAAATGTTGATGGCCAGGGGAACTTTTTAAAAAATCCTAATCACAGCTGAGATGAGGCCAAACATTTGCAGTCCCTACGCAGCCTCTGGGTCCTCAGGCATCACTTCAGGGGCTGTGCTGCCCCAAACACTTGTCCCCAGCCCTGGGCTGGCCCATGTAGTGCTGCTTTGTGAAGGGACACAGGTAAAAATGAAGCTGAAAAATACAGTGAATACATCTTCTTTGTGGGGTTATTTTCCAACCAGAGTGGCTCCCCTCACATTATGGGGACATGGATATGGATGAGAATGAGATGTGGTGTCAGGGATGACCTGAGCTGGTGAGGCCCACTCTGCTGCTCCTGGTGAAACCCAGCCATCCTCCTTAATTCCCCAAAGCCTTGTGACTTACCCAATCCAGAAACTGGACTGGGTCAAATGAAATGTCCTGGCATCTTTTTAGTTGGCAGTATTTTATTCTGGATCCCATGTTTTACCAAGTGGCTTCACAACACGCATAGGGAAGAGGGTGAGTGATGAATGGGGATCAAGATCCAGGAGCAGAGAGAGAACAGGAGTGTTGTTCCTCATGGGCAGCAGGACTACACAGTTCTGGAGGTATCAAGACTGAAAGCATGGTTCATTTGTCCTGCCCTTGCTCCATTTATCCATATGAAGGAATAGAGAAACTCTCTGAGAGCTGCAGTCTGCAGGTTGTCACTGTCCCCTGCTTCTGTGTTTCTCTCCAGATTTTGAACCACTAACCTGATTATGTTTCTAGACTGTCCAAAGGCTTACACAGAATTAATCTTATCATATTCTCCCTTTGGAGAAGTAGAAATTACCAGTTTACTAGTTCAAAGCATTTGCTCTTTTGTTTTCTGACGTTAAATTGTCTCTCTCTCCATGTGATAAATACATTTGATGACATTTTGAATGTTTTTTTCTCCATTTTCCTAATATCAATATCTGATGATATCAATAAATTCCCAGTTATGCTGATAATACAGTGGATGTATCCTGCCATCTACTTCTGTACAGTTACTTCTACTCTTTTTCTGGGAACTCCGAATAACAAAGGTGTCTGGATCTCTCTGTTAAATTAGGGAATTTGTTACCTAAATTCAAGAAGATAAAAAAGAAAAAGCTGATAATGCTTTGAATATGTACCATGCAAACTTAGGTCAGAAATTTTAAGCAGTTTCTGAATTTCAGGAGTAGTAATTTTGTCTTTCACCTTTCAGTGGTGCAGAACTTTAAAGTAATTCACCATTTTACTAGACTTTTCTGTTGGAATTTAAGCCAATCAAGAACATCTCATTTTGGCTCATAGTCTAGACCTGGCTGAAAAGAAATACCCAAGATAACTGGAAAACTTTTTATAAGCTAGAAACCGATGGCTGTCTACCACAGCTTCCTCTTTGAAAGTTCTCTGAGATTTGGTAGTCTGCCCAGAGATCAGAGTCAACTAAAAAGGATTCAGTGCTTCAAGTATCCATTTTTTCTCTTTCTTTTTCTTCCTGTCCTCCTCAATAAGTTTGGGAAGAATGTTCTGTTTCATTGAAGTGAAGATTTGGGCCAGTAACACAGAAGATACCTGTCAAGTATCGTTAGACAAGTGAACACATTTCTGCATGTCAAACTTTGCTTTGTTTTGAATAGAAACTACATTGGAGCAAATTCTATCGTAATATCTGGAGTCTCTGCTAAAGTCAGTGTGATTCCAGAGGCAGGATGCTCTGGAGTCAATGAGGTCTATGTCAGGACCTCACTGGAATAAATTTGTTGGCATCTGTTCCTTCAGGCTTGCTCTGGAGACCACCTGGAGTATGCCAGTATGGAGACAGCCTTTTCCCTATGTTCAGCTGCCTCTCCTGGATCAGAGTCAGGCTACCTGCTCTGAGAACTTTTTGGAAAAGTGGTAGCTTTAAAGTGGCTGTGTCTGCCTTCTTTGTTGAAACCACATACACAGCAGTAAGAACACTTTGACCTTTTATTTTTTGCGGGCTCCTTTTTTGCCCCAAATATTTATTTATTTTAATCATGAGACCTCCCTAAAATCTCCTCCCAAACCTGTCCTTTAGCAATGGCCATTCTGTCACTCACTGCGCCTCCATTTTAAAGTTTAATTCAGCCCCTGCTGATGCTAATAGATATTTTTTGGTGAGAGCAGGATATAGCCTGTAGAGTCTAAAGCTTTTGTCACACTGTAGCTGGTGTGAAGGTGGTGGCATTTTGCAAGATGTGCTTGACACATGACCACCTGTGGAGAACACTGATTTGGTCACAGTTAATACACCACTTGCATTCATTTTTCTCGGTTTTGTGTGGCAGCTCAAAGAGCAAAGGAATGAAAACCCAGGCGATTAGTGGTATTTTTGCTGACTATCTTCCTCTAAATCAAAGCAGGTATTCCCCTCTCCTTCCTCGATTAGTGTTCCTACCGCTGTGTGCAGCACCTCCTGTATTCTAATTCACAGCACATGAAAATGAGGTCTCAAGTGCATATGTACGGATTTCATTTTAACTACCCAGTGAAAAGTTTTAATTAGGTGTTTCATGTGGAAACATGAAACAGGGTTTGAAATTAACAATGACCTTGCAGCCTTCCTCGAATATATTTTCTGATACCGTGTGGCAGGCAGTTCCCAGCTCCTTTTGTCACTGCCTGGAACGCGAGCATCCGAGCTGGGAAGGCTCTGACGTGTGGGAGCGGCAGCAGTTGCTGGTTGCAGGAAAAAGCACTTCAGCCTCTTTTGATGACTGGGAAAATAATAGGATGACCTAACTCAGGAAGAGCATGAATAGTAGCTGGTAATTCCTTTAACAGCTTGCTGGAGATCAAATCTTAGATGGATTTCCAGGCTCTGAACGAGGGTAAGCCCTGAACAGGGGGTGATGTTGAGCTACACAGCCCTGTTTGATCAAGAGAAACCCCTACAGTTCACATGCCTTTGCTGGCTGCTGTGCATCAGCTCTGTCCCCTGCAAGCCTGGTCGATGCTGCTTTCTCACTTGGAGTGGCTGGACTGAGAGCACCATCCCTCATTTCATCTCCGTTTTCCCTGGGAGGTGAGGAGAGTAGACCTGTATGTTGTATCAGGAGCAACATTCCTACTTAGTCTGGTGCTGGGAGGAACAAAGACGAGCTTGCTCTTTTTGGCAGAGTAGGACACAAGCACAGAATGCAAATGTACATCACCTTTTTGGTTTGGTTGTAGTATCACAGTGTTTCTCCTGTTTTTAGCGGTACTAATATTTGTTCAATGAATACAGCATCAGTTTAGGCCTTTTTACAAAATATTTTTGTAGTGCAAGTAGGGGATTATTCATCACAAGAATGTTTAAAAGACATCTGTGGATACCAATACAGCTGTTAAATTGATTTACTGTTTGTAATATGTGCTGTTTGGCCATATTTAGCAAGTTAATACAGGCTGGATGTGGTCAGGATCAGAGAAGACACTAATCAGAGCTGACTGAAGGGGCCAGAATCTCAGTTCTTATACGCAAAGCCTGGTTAGGCTTTGAGCTAAAAAACATACATTCAGGCCTTGGTTTCCTTGTAGGAATGGCAAATAGCTGGATGCATACTGACACTCTGGCTTTGTCTCCTCAGGTGAGAAACCTGAATCTTTTTAGTGGAATCCACACATTAATTCAGTCTGTCTAAATAATCTTGCAGTCTCTACGCAGTACCTGCATTGAGCTAATCATTGAACCATATTGATTTCTTTTTGGTTTCTTGGATTTTGCATAAGTTCATCAAAAAGAAAACAGAACTCTATTTGCATTGAGTTCTTTGCTCCTATTTCCCACAGAGACAGAAGTAAATTAAGCCTAGGTGAGATTTTCCTGTCTGCTTTATCATTGGCATTGCAAGATTTTTCCAACAGAGTTTGAGCAGTGCCAAATGCTACGCTGGGAAGCTATCAAATCCTGAACAGTGCAGATGATGGTCTTCTGTATCTGGGGCCTTTCTTAGGGTTTCACCAAGGACAGGGCAGAATCCTTCTCCACTAAGGAACTTAAAGTGTTCATGGTCCCCTGTTCTCCTTCTGTAGAGACACCTGCCCATATATGCATGTGCTGTATATATTTATTCATTAAGCAAACTGCATACCTTGCTAAAAGGAAAGACAATCGCTTACAAAGACTACTTATGGAACCCCTTTCCACACTGTAGAATGAACCAGACATTTAAACACACAGTTTCAGCTGTTAACATAAAGAAGATGCTTTCTCCTGGTGACCCATCTGTTCTGACAGTCCCCTCCTCCTCTTCCTCTTTTCAGAGTGTATTGGCTTTTTGTCTAGCAGATTCTGAAAAGTTTCAACCTCCTTTACAGTTCTTCAGATTAAAACCTGAGTCTTGGTCATCAGAAGGGGTGTTTGAGTAGTTAGGGTGCATGGGGTGGCTGAGTGATACTATTATAGAAAGGTTGAAGCAGATACCTTTTTTAAGTCTGAACACCTGAACCACCTGAAACTTGATTATGGTGGCAGATTTTTAATGTTGGACCCTCAAATCAGGTACTTTCTTAAAAATGGCCCCTATAAATTCTTTCATTTTCAGAGCATGAGCTATAGCTTTCATTACCGAGGACCCCTAAAAATGTGCCTCTCTTACTTCGTTTTAGGCACTTCTTTGCAGGAATGCATGCAGGAGCTGGGGGAACGTGCTCCAATTTTGCAGGAGAGCTGTGGGTATGTGTGCTGATTTGTGTGGGATCCGCAGAGCAGAGCTGCTCTGCTCCTGCACTGGGTGGCCGTATGCTCCCTGTAACTCGTCTGTTCTCACTCTCCCACCCTCAGCTGTCACACAGACACACATATGTATATCTGCACTCAGGGCTGTCTCTTCCCTGGAGCAAAACTTTGTTTTGTACTAGGTAGGCAAAAAGGCTACAGTTTCACCACACCATTTTCCCTTGCAGCTGCTGTAGCAATGCTCTCCAGTTCTGTCTAATATTTTTACTGGTTAATCAATTCACACACACTGTTTTCATTGCACTGACATGTAAATAGTAAATATTTGCATGAGACAAAAGCTGTACAGTAAATCATGCAATAACTGTTGTTCTAAAATGCTATTAGTTTTTAATCTGTGTTATGTTCAATATGTATTAAGGATGCCCAAAGAATAAAAACAGTAAAACAAAGAGAAATTTACTCATTTAAGAATGGTATGTCTTACCTGCTGTGAGAAGAAACAGAAATTCAGCATTGCAGCAGAAGTATCAAAAAGCTGTAAAAGTTGCTTGACCATTATCTTGTCAAAATTAGCTCTAAAATCATAGGCATTTGCAATCTTCCTTGTAATTCATTAATGCTGCAGTTTCCTGTATTCCAGTGCTCTCATGTGTGGAAAAGATCTGCATCAAATATTTGGATGCTTAGCCTGCTTGAAAAAAATCCTATTGATTAAGGTCTATTAATACATCCCATCCAGACATTCTTCATTTGGGTAAGAATGGTAACGCAGCAGAACCAGATACCAATATGCAATACCAATATGTTCATATCACCTTTGTTTTTGTAAGAAATAATTTGTTCCAAATATTTTACTTTTTTTTTCCCCATGCACAGGTTAAGTGCTTGCTACAGCAAAACTTCTCCACTTTCCTGCCTTAGACAATATATTTAATGAACTTTATCTGTATTGCCTTGTTAAGGGCAAGGAGCTAGGAGCTCCCTCTAAATAGACTAGAGCTTTTATGGAAATGAAAGCACCAAAGAGTTGCTTCATCATGGGAAATCACTGCCAAATGTCGTGTGAGCTCTTGCTTTCCTGGCAGACACAATGTAGAGAAACATTTTCATTTTTAGCATCTTGACATTCAACTTTTTGACTTCTAATGCTTTACCACTTTTTAGTATATGAATATTTTTTATTAAAATGCATTATGAATTTGCTTATATTGAAATAACAATTGAGATAATACAGAGATATAGATAATTAGAGACTTAGATCATGCTGTACAGAAGCATTTTAATAAGATCAAATTAAAACCTGCATTTTATTTTTAGCATAATCTAATGTTTAATAAGCTCAAGCTTAAAATCTGATGAATTGGCAATGATTTTGTGATTTGATATTCAGAAAGAATGTGTCCTGAATACCAAATGAATTAAAGTTACTGTGGAATATCATTGCTGCATTTTTTATTTTGACCTTGAGAA
The DNA here is from genome assembly GCA_013397295.1 of Polioptila caerulea. NCBI lineage: Eukaryota > Metazoa > Chordata > Aves > Passeriformes > Certhiidae > Polioptila > Polioptila caerulea. Next base: position 72,654 of record VYXF01013020.1, on the reverse strand, counting down.
CTGGGTTGGCTTGGTGCTTTTACACTGCTAACCTTGAAACATAGTAATTGGAAAAACAGTGCTGAAGGTTAACAGTGCTTTTTCTTGAGTTATCATAGGGGAAAGGTTTGAAGTTTATGGGGGTGGAGAGAAATTGTCTTCAAGATCTTCAAATAACCTGAAAGTTTTGGTGATGACAGCACTTTAACTTATCGTTATCCTAAAAATGTCCTTCTGTGCCAGTGAAGCTTTACATAGCTAAAAGGAAAAGTGACTGCAGAAAGGAGTTTAAGCAATGTCCTCACGGGGGTGCCCAGGAAGCTGCTAACAAATCCCTTTGGAGGCTGCACAAACAACACCTCCTGCACCATGGATGGGTGTCTTCACAAAACATCCTTGGTGCAGCCTCATTTTGGTAGGTCAGGTGAGCAGCTATGTGCAGAGGTCATTCATCTCATGGCAAGCAGATGCTCATGAGCCCAAGTGTCATCCCCCTCTTTGCTCATTGCTAGCAGGCAGCCAATGCACCAGTACAGATGAAGGGTAGGTGAAGAAACATGCTTTGCACAGGGAGTGCTTTGTCTGCAATAAACAGAGGTATAAGACAGAGACAACAGGCTTGTGTTTTCATTTTTTGTCTTTACTGAATTTATAGTTACACTGTAAACTGCACAATCATTACTTGCAGTGGAAAAAAATTCCTAACAGATTTCAGGAACATTAGATTGTGATCACTTGCACTTTAGGGGAGCAGAAGAAAAGGTAAGCAACTTCTGCTTAGAGTCATCTGAAAATATTATTAAATTTATTAAAAAATTAAGAGAAATCGAATGTTTTCAATAGGATTTTAAAGACCTCCTACCCCCTACTGTGGTCTCTGTGTTTCTGATTGCCTCCAATGCCTGTGTTAAAATTCAAGGCATCCATAAGGCACATGTCCTTCTGACCTAGTGCTGTAGTTATGATGATGCATAAAATAAATCATTGCAATTACTGAGGCAGTCTCAAGCACTTAGTAACTCCTGCAATTGCTTCTTGAAACATGACTGCGCTGAAGAAAGGATCATTAGTTATTTCCCTGGAGTACCTGGATATTGTAACCCTCTCCATAGGGTTCTATTAGGGAGTTAAGACCTGGTCATCTCTTCATACATCTCATTTTATCTTTCTGTTCCTCAAATGCTTTGTGATAGATGGTGAATTTCAGACTGTGTGTCTTCTTCACCCACAGCATCTCCTTATCAGGTCAAATAGCAAATGGCCAACCACATGGGAAGGAAGAACCCAGCAATGACAAAGTAAACAAGTTTAAGAAGTAATTTCTGGAAGGGTTTATGAGAGAAGGTGAATTTATGAGATATATGACATAAAAATAAGTTCCTGAGGAAGGAGAAAGAAGTTGGTTAGATGAGATCTCACGTTTATACATGAAAAGTATGTAGCTGTATAAAGCTACATAAATTGTTTCAAGCTATGTTGGTCAGGAAGGAATCAAAGCTAGAAATGGGGGAAGGGAAGCCAGGATCAGAGATACGTGAGAGTTTCAGTGTTCCTTGGGTGGCAGAATAGGTGTTGGCAGTTTTTAAGTAGTCTGTAGTATGCAATCTGAAAGTAATGGGATGTGATGGCAGAAAAAGAATGGGATCAGAGGATGTATGTCAGTGGACAGCGGCAGCCCTCAGTGAATCCCTTGTTGGCTGAAGAAATCACTGCGCATGCAGTATGATATCTGAAGCTGGTAAGTGGCACCATGGAGTGTCACTCTCTCCCTATTGGTAACACCAGCTTGCTCAGGAGGAGATACTTCGAGGAAGGAGGTGAGTGACCCAAGGGAGATTGTTTGGGAACCTGGTGTCAGTGCTGCTCCTCATGGTGAATTTAATGGAGGAGCCTTAGGTAGGTATGATAGTGGCTGAAGAAGAGCTAGAGAAGGGCAGCAGGGAAGTACATTGGCTGATGGATGGGCTGAGACTTTATGGATAGGACTNATTGTTTGGGAACCTGGTGTCAGTGCTGCTCTTCATGGTGAATTTAATGGAGGAGCCTTAGATAGGTATGATAGTGGCTGAAGAAGAGCTAGAGAAGGGCAGCAGGGAAGTACAGTGAAGGCTCAGTGGCTGATGGATGGGCTGAGACTTTATGGATAGGACTGTCAGTAGAGCAACATGGTTTGAGGGGTTGTTCTGAAGACAGTTGTCCTCTACCGTGGGGAGGAGGGGAGTGCCTCTCTGGCAGAGTTGTATGTTAGGTGTTGATAATATCAGAGCCCGGCAAAACATGCAACAGCCTGGTTAAGGGTAGATCAGATGTCCTTGTTTTGGAGGCAGCAACATCCCTCAGAAGGGTGGAGCAGATGGCTGGAGGCAGCAACAGCCCCAGCGCCAGCACAATGTGCTGCTGCATGTCTGGCAGCCTCCACACTGGCAGCAAGGCTTTTCTTTCCAGGGCTGTTGTGAATGGTCTTCTGGTGCAGGGGATACCACATGAGGTACACTGTCATTGTAAGCTTTCATGGTCTTGGCTGAGGCAAATCCCAGCAAAACATTCAATATTTGATCTTTTTTTCCAGTATTTCCTCCTGTTCTGATGGTAGATATGGTTAAATCTCCCCATGCAAAAATAACACTTTGGATGACTTCTGTCAACTTTTTGCAGAAGATACAGTGAAATCTGGACTATGCCATAGTTCTGCACGTGTTCCTCCACAAAGGAACCATTCCCTGCGGAGGAGGTCACACAAAGAGGCAGATGAGTGTTTACTCAAGATGCCTTGCATCTCATTGCAGATACAATGTGATTTACTAGTTGCCATGGTAACAATGCTTTTTCCATTCCATAACTTGAATAAATGTTGAGGTTGCCCTTGGTATAACTAACTTAGCTCCCTTCTAAAGTTGACTACGATTGTATTATCTAAGGAAAGCAGAGAGGAGACTCCCAACATTCTTACTGAAAAAAATTTAGAGCACGTAGGCATGTAACAAGCAGATGCATGATTCCATCAGGCAGAAAATAAGAGTAAATTAATATATGATTATTTAAAATCATAAAATATAAAGAAATATAAAATGTTGCTTCATATTGTGGTGTCATATATTTTTCAGTAATTTGTATTGTTTGTGACACTTTGCTTTTCTTCAATACATGAAAACTTATTTAATCATTTTATAGTGTTTTCTTTGTATAGGTAGGCAAGAAAGCACTTTTCTTCTTTTCCCTTGTAATTCTGCAATAAATTTTCTTTATTTCTTGAGTGCTATAACCTCCAGTTCTGAATTAATTATTGCTGACAAGAGTTGATTGTTAACCTGCTCTTTCCCACCTCCCTTATTCTTTTATGTTTTCTTTTTGCTAAAGGTGGACAACAAATGTTGTACTGAAACAAACAAACAAAAGAATTGATCCTTTAATTTGCTCCTGTGCATGTAACATTAGAAAAAAGCATTTTATATAGAAGCAGCCTGATTTTTCTCATTACTATAGTTACTATTGACATCAGTGAGCATTTTATCCTCTGTAATAAATGCAGAATCACATCTCCTGCTATTAGGTGGAAGGAGTGAGTTTTCTTTTTCCTTCTAATTCCTTTTCTTTTTCCCTTTTTTTTTTTTCCCTTTTTTTTTTGTGGCTTTATTGCATGCTCTACGCATTTCTGTCTACTTAGGATCCGTTATCAAGTCTGTGAGTGATTAGTGGCTTATCTATGTTTGAATGATTTCGATTCATGAATTAATTAACAAGAAAAGAACCATTAGAAAGCATTAGTAAAAAGGCTGGTGATTTCAGGCTATTTTGGAGAGAATTAGAACTGTCATCCAAACGAAAGAAAACTGTAGCCATTGTGATTCATGCTTTCCTCAAAAGAAATCACTGTATTATCTCTAACTTAGTTGAAAACAACCACCAAACCACAGGATATAAATTCTACTTTGTGATGACTGCTATTGGTCTAGAAGTTAAATAAATTGTTTTGATTTTAAACATTAACTTTAGATTGTTATTTTTTTTTATTCTTTTACTCAGTGCTTTTTCAAACTTGCGGTTAAATGTCAGTGCATTCGAGAGAGTTTGATTCTGGAGCTCTTGAGAATGAGCTTGAGCTTTATATAGTATTCTCAGTTTTAGAGAACCTTTTTCTTAAGCCTTTTATGAGCTTAGAGCCAGCTCCTGACCTTTGCTGAGTACTATTTTTTAAAAAATTATCTGCATCCTTCCTCGAGCATAACACTTCAACAAAAAGATTAATGCCTTACAGTGATAAGTGTAATGAGCAGCAATAGGCAAGTTTTAATCTTCCTAGTTTGGAATTGAGGCTGATAATGGGAAAAGTATACAAATTTAATTTAATTTTATATTTATTGGAGTAATGGCATTGGCAGCATTGAGAGGTATTATGGACATAAGTCAAGAGACAAAGGTTTCTCTCAAAGGGCATAAGTGAGTTTTTAAAAATAGTATTTTGCTACACACCTAGTATAAATTGGAGTGAAAGACAAAGAAAGGCATCATCGGTCTTGTCTGTTTGACTTAGAAGTTGTATGTGTTCAGAGCTGGTAATTAGAGCAATATAAGGCTGACAGTGTCATATATTTACTGCCATCTCTCTTCCATTCCTTCAGGAGACCTTATTTATCACTGCTTCCATTATAAAGGTTGTAAGGCCTTTGTACACATGTCCTTACCAAGGTGAATATTAGGCTACATTAATAAATTAAATCTACCAATGTTAGTGAGCTGTGTTCTGCAGTTCTCATTCTTGAGTGCAAGCTGTATGGGGGTGCCAGAGAAGTCAAGTCCCAGCCCTGTTAGATGTTAATCAACTTGTTATCTGTTTCCCCTCATATGCCAGTAATTTCTAGAATTTCACCCGTTTGATGTTAGGATTTTTTCTCAAATTTGATTTCTGTATATCTACACAGTCCATTTTTCTTTCCCTGAGCCATATGGTAATAGTAAGTGTGTGTTATCAGTCCTAGGGTATCCAGGTTAAATCTGCAGTCTTCCTTGAAGCCTTGGCACTCCTCCCCCCTTCCTGGCTGAAACATAAGTCCTACAGTTTTGATATCATTTCCCTAATGCTCTTCACAACTAAGGCTGACATCCCTGGAAAACACTGTTCCAGTGTCTTCCAGAGTCTCCCCCAAATAGCTGGGGGATTGAACTGTTGTTTTATCTACATACTCCTATTCTATTCTAGTCTTTTCTAGTCTAGTCTAGTCTACTCTACTCTACTCTACTTTTCTCTACTCTACTCTACTCTGCTCTACTCTATATTTGCAAAGGGGATGATACTTGCATTTGGTCTTTGAGTTTTAGTCCAAAAGGAAACTTTACATTCTTGGGAGGAAAGCAGTTCTGATTCTGGTGAAAATAATACAGTTGCAAAACTCTCTTTGGGCAGAAATAGAAATTGAATTTTCCTGACACTTACCCTGGGACCTGGACCCACAGGGCTGTTGAGATCCTTTGTGGCAGGGGATGCAGAAGCCCTGCTAGTCTGGCTTGGGCAGTATGTGCAGGCAGTGGGGGAAGCCTGGCTGGCTACTTTCTTTTCAAACTGACATGTTCTGGCACAGTTTCAGTTGTACTGAATTCATATTTTTTTCCCTAAAAAGAGGAAGTTTCATTGGGAAATCTCCAACCAGCTCCATACCCCACCACATTAATTGCAAGGCCACTGGAAGGGATGGTTTGCATCTGCCCCTTTTGTTCTACAGTCATGCTAATTTGCCCTGGTGTGCTCCAGGTTTTTCTACAAATACAGGTGCTCTAAGCCTGCAATTCTTCCATAACTGACATTTTTTCAAGTAAATGCTGTCTGTCAGCTGTGAGAAAATGATAGCAATATTAATACCATCATCCCATCTTTTGTGTCTCTTCAGTCCCTTCCCCTTTCTTTTTTCCCCTCTGCTTTTGTATGGCTGCAGAGAGAAGGTCTCCACAGTTGTCCTTGCCAAGGTGGTAGCTCTCTGTCAGACTTACCCACTAATAGCTATGAAGAGTGTGTGCTCCAAGAAAGGGAAAAGTGACATGCATAGCCTTCAGTTGTTGTGAGAAGACATTTCTCATTAACTGACAAAGTGTTGAGGAGCGCTAAGGTTGTGGTAACATTACTTCGCTGGTTGCGACACCAGTAATGTTTTTTTTTCCTTCATATTATTTTAAAAAGTGTGCCCTTTTTCCTGTGTTAGAGGTTATTTCCTTTCATTAAAGCTCAATCCTTAAAGTGTTCTCACCTAAAACGTATTTGGAGGAAATTGGGGGACAGTCAGGGTTACAGACAATTTGGTCTCCATTTAGGACATTTCTTGCACGTCCAAACAGTGTGCCAGCAGCTGTACTGCAGCTCAGCACCACTGAAGCATGCCACAGAGAAGTGTACACCAGGATTCCTGTTTTCAGTTTTCATGGATTTTATGCTTCTGTTATTTTCCAAAGAATATTAAGGGGTTTTTTTCTTTTAAACTGTGAACCTTCTGGTGGTTGGACTTCATTTTAAAGGTCTTTTCCAACATAAAGAATTCTATGATTCTATGAAAAGCTTCATGAGGTTCCTCTTTTTACGCTTCTTTTGCCTTTCTTTAACTACATAAACTTTTTCATATTTTCAAGTGGCCTGCACAATGAACCCCCCACCCTGCCTGTAGTTGCAGACAACTGCTTGGGAACATCATGGAACTGAGTTTTTTGGGTTTGTTTTTTTTTTCCCTTAGGACCTGACTGCAGCCCTTCAGCACATATAAGGACTCACATTTAGCAGTGCCCTATTCCCATGAGTGGTTTCTTTCCAGTAATAGAGAAAGCAGAAATAATCCTACTCTCAGCAGTTTTGGGATTACAGGCAACAATTGTGTTCCTTGATGTATGACTGTGTAGGGATATTAATCTTTTCCCTGATGCCTGTTGTCTGTCATCTCTGTCTTACCAGCACTGTCCTTTTGACCCCTCTACAAGGATAACTTGTTATTAACGTTGCCTTTGCTGCGGATGCTCAGTATGCAGATGACAGCACCAACAGTTTTTCTGAAAGGGCTTGTTCTGTGCATTATCAGACACAGTATTTAAAACTGGCTTCAGCAACAAAGGATTTTTTTTCCCTGTGCTGTGACTTGTGCCCATTTTATCACCATTTGTGTAGCTGATAAATTCAGAGGAGGTTGTGTGAAGCTGAATGTTGTTGTTGTGCATCTGTGAGACTGATGGCTTAGTATGAGACCACTGGGAAGTTTTGGTACAATGCCTGGATGCTTTTTCCTGAAGGGAGGTTGTGGTCAAAAATTTACAGTGTTTTGTGGTTTTACAGACTGGTCAGAAGTCACTGAGAGCCAAAACAAAATCACTGTGTGAGGCATTTTAATGTCATTAGGTGATTAACACCAGTATACTGTGATTAGCCCATGCTTATTAAAGGATTTAACAACTGCAGGGGAAATAAAAAATATTAGAGTACAGAGAACTGGGGAAAATATCATAGTATCAGAAAAAATAATAACATGCAATATGTATGTCCTATGAGCTGTATTTTGTAATTAAATGAAATAACACAGCCTTATATAACATTTTTTTTTAATGCTTAAAAATTACCATACGACAAACTTCTGTTGATGGTCCTGCAGCCATGTAAAGTAATGTATCCCTTGAAATTTGGGAAAAGTGGTGATCTTGCAACTATAAAACGAGCAATCCCATTCAAAACGTTTCATGTTTTGATATTTTAAATGGAGGTAGAGTAGTAACGATTTCTTTATTTTCGTCTTTCTAAAATAAAGAGAGAGTAACCACTGCAGAAAAAAAACCTGTCTCCTCCTTACATGGTGGGGTTGTGCTGTACTGGTGATTTTGAAAGCTTTTCTCCTGTGGTATTTGAAAGTGAATCAAACATCTTAATACAGATTTTGATCTTTCTTGAAACTCTGTGAAATGCAGTAACACATTCTGAGATGAATTATCCACAGAGATCAGAGATATTGTCATCCACCTTCACATTAATTGCGATCTGTTCGCTTCCATTTTTTTGTCAAATGAAGGGGAATAGCCTGCGAAGAATAATTTTTGTACATGTTTGTACTTTGGTGACTTTAGATGTAATTTTTCAGTTTCCACAATAACTGATTCCAGGGAAAAACACAGGGAAGTGTAAGAAGGTGATTGTCTTTAGTCTTGATAGAAGCTGTCTGAAAATGTATCTTAGATCTGTTAATAGAATGTGTTTCATTGTGTCTCTGGGGGTTTTCTCCCCTTTCTTTTATGTTTGCAGTAAAAATGTGCCTATATTTTATAGCCAGGACTCACCTCATTGTCTATTATTACCACTAGCAAATGTCTCAAATTGTAAAACTTCATTTTCCATTGCTTCTAGGAGTTCTTGCATATTTTCTGTTTATTCTGAAAGGTATCTGTGTCAGCCTATGTAATTCTATATGAAAAATGCATTGTTAAGAAGCAGCTAAGAGTGAAGTTAGGGGTAAATACTGTTTTGCTGTGTTAAAAAAAAATAAAGTTGGCAGTAATTCTCTGTAAAGTTCTTATGCCCTTATTATTCTGAGGTGGAATCTGAAATCCCTTTGGGGTTTTTTTTGCCATCTTCATAAATATTTGCCCAAATATGACCCAAGTTAGAGGACAAAAATTCAGCTTGTACAAACTCTGTGAAGAGTTTCTAGAGCTCTGGAGGTTAATATTTGAAGGCTCTGGAAGCTCCAAGCATGCTTCAGCCATGAAGGGTTTTCTGTACAGCGGCAGCTCCTTGCTGTTACAACCAGAATATGTTTGTTGGATGTAATGAGCCAGGACAGAGATTTAACTATATCACTTTTGGTGTGTCCAACCTAGTCCTCAGTGGGCAGGTTTGGGGACCTCTGTGTCACACTGCAAGGTCTTTTGTCTTAGCTTCAACCCAGTCTCAAAGTTAAGTCTCAACATATGCTGAACAAGGAAGAGGAGTAGGGATGGAGCAGGACAGAGTAAAAAAAAAAAAAAAAACGGGTTTTATTCAAAGGAACTACATTAGATAATACAAAGATTACCAGTCAGCGTTTCTCATTTTTTATACTTTTCTGTCTTTTTCATGTTCTTGTAATTCTTCTTTTGCATGGATAGTATACACCAGAGATATTATAATATCCAAGCAAAAAGACACCTGCCCAGCAAAACAATCAGTCTTTGGCAATGAGGATCTTGTTATTTCGTGGCTTTTGTCAGGCTCTGTCAGCAATTTGAGCACTTTCCCTGCATGCCAGTGGAAGCTTTTCTGCACTTATTCTGAGCTCACTTCCTGACTCCGCTCTTGTGTTTCACACTGCTTACATGGATATATTCCTGCGTGCCCAGGGAAGATCCTGAGGTTCATTGAGGGGAGTGGTCTCCTCTTCAGAACACAAACAGCCCTGGAGCCCTCAATGTAAGCCTTTTCCCGAACCTCTCAAGGGCATGACCTGGCACCAGCATCAAAAGGCATAGAGGCAGAAGTGATTGACATTATCTGATTATGTTGAGTCAGTTTTACCAAATTATGCTAGGAAAACAAAATGTTCCTGCCCTCCATAACTTCTAGAAGAGGCAATTTCTTTGTTATATAATGTGATTTTGAAGCAGATAGCCTGTGTAAAGTTTGCTTTGTTGCAAAGAAGATTTCTTCTGCCCCAAGAAGATTCTCTGCCTTTGCTTGGTTGTTTGGCAGCAGGAAAATCTGCCTGTGCACTAGGTTTTCCATGCTCCATTAAATTTATAGGTGCCTTATAGGTTATCTCTTAGTTCCTATATTACTTTTTTACCCACTGAAACCGACAGTGTGTGAATCTGTCTGGCTCTGGTATTGGCCAGGGTACCCCTGCCTGCGTCTGATCCCTTTTTAAATAAGGTGATGTTGGACAAAAGTTCTGCCATTGAGAAGTGCATAGCTTGCTTTGCTGGTTAGGGATGTTCCAACATAACAGACACTTCAGTAATGGGTAACATAGATACAGAAATGAATCTTTGCACAGTTGTCCTGTCCTGGAGAAATTATGTGAAAATGGATTTTCTTTTCAGTGAAGCAGGCTTCTGAATATACTGTGTGTTGCAGAGCATACTGGTTTTCTATTAGAAAGCTGGTGGAAAGTAGAGCAGCTTTTAAAGGCTATTTCTAACAGTGGAGGTTTCTCACAGGAAGAGGCAGTGCATTCTGGGTGTTGGATCCTTTTTTAATTAATCAAAAGGCCAAACTCAGGAATCCAAGGAACACAAAAATATCCCTGATACCAAAGTCAACAGTTGCTTTGGTCAGAGATTGAGCTCTTCCCTGCCAGTTGCAAACAACCCAGAAAACTGATGTCTCCCATAAGGAAGCCAGCCCACTGTGACTGTTTTCAACAATGCCATAGGTTCCTTCTGCTTCCTTCTTCCTCTGTGATAATTCAGGGGGTCTCATTTCTGCTCATGCAAAGTGTAACTCACAAGTTGAGGCCTGCTAAGCAAGGACTTCCAGCTGTTTCATTCCTATAAGCATATAAATATTTATACCACCCCAGGGTTCCTTTCATGCTGAAAATAAAGGTAGCACTTGTCTGCTGTTAAAATATATTACCCAGGAGATAAATGGCTTACCTCAGTATTAGGAAGATGGATGAGAGGAGTGGAAAATTGGCTATAATATTGGTTGGAAGATCCACTGAGTCCAGAGAACCTTGCTGTTTACTTGAAACTCCTGCTGGGAACTGACATTGAGGTTGATAGTGCTGTGTTTAGCTATCAAGAGATGATTAATTAAAAGCTGTAATAAATGTGAAATATAGTGGCTGACAGATGCAGAGCTAGCTAAATTTCCTTGTGATGGGTAATGTGCACAATGGATTGATTATAACATCCTAACATGATGTGAATGGTGCTTTTGGAGGTACAGATGAGACAGGGAGAGTGTGCATAAGGTCACATGTAAAGCGAGATGGCAGTTTACCTCTGTAGCATTTTGGTGCTGTATCCCTTCCTGTCCCACCTCGAGTCCAAGTGTATTCTGACCAAGGCTGCTGGGAGTAATTTCCTGCCCATGCACTGGAGCAGAGTAAATATCAGACAGGCAGCGTGGGGGGATCAAAGCCCAGGTGCCAGCGTAGCATCATCCAAGCGAACTGGGATTCTGTGGTGGCCTCTCTGCCCCGATTCTCCTGCCTGGACGTAAAATGAGAGATGATGATTCTGTGCCTCTGTGCCCCTGCATGGCCAGCACAGGTTGCAAGGGCTGTGTGAAGGTCTGGAAAACTGAAAGGCTTCATTGTTAATTGGAAGTGTGATGAGAACATCTCTTGAGTCAGTCTGCTGACTTTCAGGGACTAGGCTAGGATGCTGCCTTGCCCTTCAGTACACACTGCTGTCACTTGGGGGCCCCTTGAATCCTCCTCATCTATCACTGGGTTTAGACGGAGCATGCTGAGAGCAGCCCGGTTTTCTTCCAGCAAGAATTATTTCACGGAGCATTCCAGATTCTGATAAACGAAGCGTGCCTTGGTGTCATTTTAGAGTAATATCTGTATTGAAATCGGAACTTGTGAAAATATGCAGGACTTGCCTTTGTGCTTTGCTTTGTTCAGGTTAATTGTTGTGGCTTGTTGTATGATTAAAGGGCCTGACTGAACACAAAAATATGTCATGTATAAGTGGAGGTTTAATGAAATAGTAATTCTTCCCTTAAAGCAAGATTGTTTGTGATATAAGATATAAAATAAAGAAATTCTCTATTCATCTCCTTTTTGGGTGGGGGAAATATTTATTATAGGTAATGAAAATCCAACTTGAACCCAACTGGCCTTAGTTTTGCCAATTTTTGTTTTGCCTGATAAAATAGATTGATTTTTATCTTCCTCCAAGTTGCTAAAAGAGGCAAGGACAAGAGAAAGAGCCTTATGAAAATCTTACCATTGGGGCACTTTATGCTGTAAATTTGCAAACACCTACTCCAAAGATTTTTTGAAAATATCTCTGCCTAGTGAGATGCTGAAGGGGAAACACCAACCATTCCACACCAACCATTGTTAATGTCCTTTCAGTAAGAAAGAGCTTTCACCCTCCCAGTGCTCCCTGCTGACTTGCTGCCAGCTGCTCATGTATGTAATGTATATGGGTGTGCTTAAAATCCATTCCCATCTATGAGGAAATGGATGGCTTGTACAAATACAGCACCATACATCACATACATTCTCCATATGTGCTGCAGTTTGGAATGTCAGTGAGCACAGGGAAATGAGGATTGGGGCTATTTTAGAGGATGGAAATGCCAGAGAAGAGACAGAGAAATGGAGCGATTTATTTGTTTGGATAAATCTCCCCTTTACTGAATTGCTTTAATGCTGTGCCTGTTTCTTATTCTTGCTCTCCTTCCCTTTTACTGCTTCTTTCATTGCAGTTTTTCAAACATGTAGGCAACAAAAAACCACGGCCAGTGAAATGGAAGATTACAATTATGCATCAGTATTCCTGTAACGTGGCTGCTCAGTAATGTCTCCTGGGAGTGTTACAATGAATATCTGACATTAATTGGCTCAGTACCTGTATGTCTGACCTTGCAGAAATTTAATAGATCAATTCTACACGTTCTTTACTGATAAAGAAAACTTCTTCAGGGCAGGGAATGCATCTTTGGGCATGCCTGCACCACAGTGACACCCAGAAGTAGCAGTCAGATTCACTGTGTCTTGGAATAAAACACAAAATAACAGAAAGAGGAATCATAAGGTGGTTTCTCTCCCTTGTTTTGCCAAGGTAGTTCTGTTCCTCAGCAATTTTTAACCCATTCAAAGTCTTTTGCACTGCTGGATGCATAAATTGATGTTTTCTCTTCTTTAAGTAGTACAGGTATGGCCTTCATGTATGTGTTTGACATACTGAACAGTATAACTAAACCAGGTCAGAATTAGAGGAACAGCACCTACTGGGCTGTAGTTGCATTGAAACAGCTGCCTCTTTTGTGTCGCTCACTCTCCGGTGACTGAATCTGCCGGGAGGATCTCGCAGGGGGCTGCGCGCCGCTCTCCGGCAGCCGCCGTGTTTCAATGCGCCCTGCGCAGTCAGCAGCAAGCCCTCATCTCCCGCACTGCTCAGTCAGCTGCCTTGGGCTGCGCTGGGGATGTGGGCTGCGTGTGCACACACGGATGATGGCTCAGCTCCCTTCAGTTTCAGGGGGCAGGGAGGGACAAAGTCGGGGTATAAACCGCAGCTTAGCCAAGATTCACTCACACGGCGGTCACTGGGCTGAACTTTATGTGGGGGTGTTTGTTTCCCAAGTTAAAAAGTTGTTGAAAAGAAGGGAGTTCCGCACACGGAGTATTTTAGGAGATGCTCAGAGGCACACTTTACATACCTGCCCTACTGTTTGTATTGCCGTTATTGAAGTACAGGAGAGAAGCTCTGCAGAAGGTGTATTCTGCCTCTCTATTACTGGCGTGCTCGGGAGCACTTGCCGCTTTCAGACTATTGTTACCTGTCCACAGCTTTGTTTGACTGTCTGGGAAATAAACAAGTCATCACCTTGGGGACACGGAAACCTGCATATTCAAAGTCCACCCCCCTCCCCCCCCACTGGCTTCTGGAATTAAAATCCATCACACGGAGCCCAGTGCCGCTCACAAAGGGAGCCCGTTCCGCCTCCCTGTCCCGGGGTGCAAAGAGCCCCCTCCCCAGTTTAGGCCCAGGGCGGCGGGATGGCAGCCCCAGCCCCGACCCCGGCGGGCACTGACCGCTCTCTCTGTCCCTCTCCCCCTGCGCACGGAAGGCGGACGATGGAGGCGGCGGCGAGCGGGCGCGGGAGGCGGCCGGCGCGGCGCTGGTGCTGCGGAAGGTGTGGTCACGCAGCCCGGCCCCCGAGCGGCGCGGGAGGTAAGGCTTCCGCGGCTCCGGGCGTGCGGGGCTGGGCCGGCCGGGCCGGGCTCG